>OZ038437.1:20569026-21032486 GCA_964036275.1 Litoditis marina
AATTTAAACTTTGCAAAAACCACGTCAAACTTTCCATGTTTTTGTTTCACCGCTACAAAGAATACAAGAAGTAAGTGATCTCATTTTATTATTCCACAACATACAAGAATACAGAGCACAAGGCAAGAAATTCGTGGGTTATCGAAAGTTTGCCGAAGAGAAAATCCTGAACAAAAGGATGAGCAACCGACATAACGAGATGGATAATGGAAAGTATAGATATCGATTAGAGATAGGGGAAGAGATACAGTGAAATACAGATAGATAGACAATTAGCTAATACTACGATGAAACACAATCTACACACATCTATGTCTTCAGTGTACCATGACCTCTGACCTATAGAGAGAAGAGAGTCCAGAGAAACAGAGTGGGCGGAGTCAGGAAGAGAGAGAGAGAGAGAGACAGCTGGAAATCAGCTGAGATCGGGACACGGGTTCCTAATTAGGGGGGAATAAATAGGGGGAGTTGAGCAGAATAGATAGAATAGATACAATGGAACACACATTACATATTTACCAACATACGTACATAGATAAGGATAGAATTAGAAGAAAGATAAAAAAAGAGATGCATAGGACTCAGGAAAACCCCCAAACAGTAACAATTGGACCACACAATAAAGGGGGCCCAGGGGACAAAATATAAAAATTCACAGCTCGAGCGGGAAACTGGTACGGAACACTATAAACTAGCTTACTTTTGATGTTCCAGAACGAAAAAAGACCTTAATATATACAAACACGTGTGAAAACGTTAGCTCAGTACCAATTGTCCAGTGAAGAGTCGCAAACACACTACGCTCCACCCGTAAACGACTATTCAGAGGGCCCGTAAAGACAGTGGAGACGATCGTTAAGTGGGAATTATGTTTGAGGAAAGTGGGGCACAGTCTCGCCCTCACAGCTTGATTCTCTTCTGATGGACGAGTTGAGAATTGATCGAGTCGAAGAGCGACATCTGTAATATATCAGACTACTAACTACAAATATACAACAATGTTGGGACGACTTGGCTGTCGATGGAAATTTGTTGTAAATCAGATGAATTCGGTAGGTGATTAACCCGATTTGAGAGCCACTTTCTGTATTCTCGAGTATTCTTCAGAAACAAATTCATCTAGGTAATTAGGTAACCTGATCAAACACTGAACTACCGATGTCGCAAATATAATTCACGATGTTACGAATTCTGACAGATCGAAACTAGAAGCATGAAGAACCACCCTCTACAGGAACTTTATAGGCAGGCATAAAAATTACAGAACCAGATTAGCAGTTTAAATAAAATACGACCCTATTTGGATCGTATTTTTTTCAAGCTCGTTAATCACACAACACTGACCCTCTATCCACATCAAAACTGCTACCATAATCTACCAAAGTTATCCGAAAAGCCAGAAAAAATCGAGAAAAGCGGTCCCTTTCCGCCAACTCGATGTGTTTACTGGTTTGTAACATTGTAACTGCAACAAAGCAAAAAGGAGCCCAGTAAATGAAGTTGACCATTTCCCAAGGTTATAAAAGTAATAAAGTATAAGCACCAACCTCGTTACTCCTTCGCTTCTTGGGAGACTGCAGCTGATCCGTGATGACGTCACATGGGGGCGTGTCCAGATCGATCAGAGACGCAGAGGAAGAGGGCGGAGTCGTGACGATATTCAATGGCAAAAGGGAATCCAACGATGTCTGTAAACCAAATGTCTAAAATGGTGCACGAAAATAGGAAAGTCCCCCATTTCTTTTTGAAAATTCTTTGGAATCGACAACTAGCTTAGAAACTGATGAAAAACCTTTTTATTACCTAATTCCTGATATAAACTACGAACTCTCACGTTCTTTGCTGCTTTTCACTATTGCAAGTTTAAATGGAAATCTGAGAAGGGTGTTTGAAAAATCAAAGGTCCATATTTTCAACCATGTTATAGATACAGGTTGGGGCGATGAAATCACACGACAAAGTCCCGGTGACAAAAAGCCTAAGCATCCTAAACTCAAGAAGTATTCACATAATGTAAATTCAAAGTATTTAAACAGGATTTCAAACTAGAGTATTGTCGCTCTACCCATTAGGGGTCTTAGTTTTTGTGTTTTTGAAACGCAGATTTATGAACAAACATTTGAAACGAATAAATAAACAACTCACATAAGTCTTGTTTTCGTGATTTGTGTTTATTTCTGATACAACTTCATGAATAAACATTATAAATCGATAAACTACTCACATAAGTCTTGTTTTTTGTAGTCTGGGTTATTTTAAATACAAATTAATGAATAAACTTCATAAACAACTTACATAGGTCTTCATCTCCGAGTAAGAGTTGTTGTTGAGAGCGAGGAACATCTCATCACTGGCCCCCGTCTCCACTGGTCGCAAGGGGGCGGAGTCTGTGACGTCACACATGCCAGATAGTGATGTCAGAGGTTCGACCAGAGTCAGAGAAGCAGAGACGTCAGAGAAACAGGGTGAGGGAGGCAGAGACAACTCGTATGCACTGAAATACATACCATTTCAGAAACAGTTGCGCCATTTTCCGCGATTAGCCAACTACAGAAGCGAGAGAGCATGTAGGTCAATGAGTTCCTATACATTCTGCATCTCTGACCTGCCTACTCACTCGTTGTGGTCGCTACGAAGCAGGCATGACCAAACAGCAGGAAATGGTCTGAGATAACTTGTGTAGGAACCAGGGTTCTTCAGTTCTTCTGACAAGGGCCAAGCTAGTTTCCCAATACCATTGATTTTCGCGGAACCAAGATTATAAATTGGAAACATGTTCAACTCTCCACTAGCTTCCAACCACAATTATGCCGAGATGCATGCACGAGTTGGGATTCTATGATGAGATATCTACTTTTTAACAAAAACCGCAGTTCCCAATATTTAGTTGAGAACGCGGAATTAAGATTGTCCTCGTGAAACAACCAGAGTTAAAAAATAGAACCAAAAGGTTACCTGTCGAATCTATGAGCGGGCACCGTGTGCATTGGGGTGAATCCTTCCGCGGGCGCTGCCGGTTCCGGAAATCCGCCCTCCCTCGCTCCCTCCGACAGATTAGAGTACATGTCGTACATGCAGAGACGCGGGTCCGCACCGTGCGGCAACGGCGAGTCGCAACCGTGCGGCAACGGCAGAGAAGAGTGGTCCGCGCGACCCAACGCCCCGTCGCGGCCAGAGGGACAGTCTGGAAACGGTCAAACATCAGACACATACTACTTTTTTTTGCTAAACTTTGACAGACTTGGTCTTATTTGACAGAAAATTATGCAACTTCATTTATTTAAGCCCAAAGACACCGTTCCTAATTGCACTATTGGACAACTAAGACCGTACTGGTAATAGTGCACATCAACTGCGTAAGTTCGACTTCGACATATGTTACAAAGAACTTTTCCGTCAATCATCATTACATATAACAAAACACCAGGAAGAATATTGCCTGTGAAGGCGACGTTGTTCTTGAATATGCTTATTTGAGAGACCAATAGATTATAGATAGCAGTCCACATTCCACAAATGAACAGAACAGTCTCAATAGAAGAAAGATTCCTTTTCGCCAAAACCGTTTTGATCAGGACTTATATGTGTGTGAATATGAGAATTGAGAACACAAATAAACAACTGAAGCAAAGAAAGCCAGAAAAATCGCAAAACTGGCTACTTTTTCGCACAAAACATAAACATTTGTCAGAATCGTTCATTTTCTAGTGTATAAATGTAGAAAAAGACTTTTTTGTGGGAATGGTCGAACCTTTCCGTCGTAAACAACATACCAGAAAGGAGTGAGGTTCCAGTGACGTAGTCCACGTATTGAGGGGAAGAAGAACCATTTGAACAGTGGCCCGACAGCCAAAAGTCAGCCTGAAAACCACAAATTGGAAATATATAATTACGTAAACAGGGAAAAGGAAAATTATGTACGTTCTAGAATTAGGGAACATTTGACTTCTTTAAATGTCCCTATCCATTATGCAAAATGTGGAAATTAAGTACAGGAACATGCATACACCGCCAAGGGTCTCTCATTTCTCCTGAAATCTCGAGATACCCCCTTCTTTTTTGAGCCGCGACCCCTCCGAAATTGTTCAAAACTGCGATTTTCATCAATTTTTGGTCAATTTTCAGTAGTTTTGTATGAATTCCGCTGTTTTTCAACTCGCGACCCCTATTTTTTATGAAAATCGTTCGCGACCCTCCATCTTATAAGATACCTTGGCGCTGTATGGGAACATGTCCGGCAGAATAAAGCAACCAGTAATATTCAAAAACTGAATACAATGCTTTTCACATTCTTCACAATAGTAAAAACAAAAATTTTGAATTCGAAATTCTCCACTACAGTTTATTTCCTGAGTAAACTAGAAAATCCTATTTTGAACGATCTGGTGACTAATCTTTTTAATTCATCTGGCTTGTCGTAACTCACTGACGTATGCATATAATTTGACCATACCATACGTAAAATACCCCCTTATTCTGATATTGGCTGATGTTCACTTTTGCCCAATTGCGATTGTGTCATGATCACTTTTTGGGGTAAATGTTAGATTGTAGGCAAAATCACTACTATTTTGTTTATTCGGGGCTGCTCATGCTCACTTTTGGGGTTGCTCATGCTCATTTTTTTTGCCCTGATTCGGACTTATTTTACGTATGGACCATACACCAATAAGGAGTGACTATTAGACTGGATTAAAGTGAAGGAGGTGACTTTTTATGGTTTTCATCAGAAATTGACCTAATTTGGCGAAAACTTAGTCCGTTTATTAAATTTTCTGACTATTAGGTCAACTTTAGTGGGGTGTGATATTGACTTTTGACCCACCTTGGGTGTGGTGGTATCCTCAAGCAGTTGGTCCTCCATGTCGACATCCTCTCCCTCATCTTCGATAATCGTCGTATCCGCCTCAGAACACTCATCATCTTCACAGCACTGCAAATCAATCGATAAGTATTCATAACATAAGCAAACTTCAGAAAAGTTCTCAGAATAGTCGGACCTTACTGGTGCATAGGCAAAGTTATGGGAATTGTCAGAATAAATTGGAAAACTGGCTATCATTTCGCTATTTCGCAAATATAGCGAGAAATGTGTTCAATGAAAAATCGCAGGGTTTGACAAATTTCAATGGAAAATTTCTTAAGAATAGTCACATCTAACCGGTGTGTTTTTACATCCTATAGTCACACACCAGTCAATCTGAACTTCCACGGGACTCGGGAGATTCGACTACTTTACGAAAAGAAACCCTTTTTACGATGGAAGTAGGTTTTTCTTCGAGAAATGAGAACGATTTCCCAAGTTTCTGATGAAAATTATATTTTGAATAAATCACAAATTTCTGATAGTTCAGGGAATGGGAGAACACTTTTTCTGCAATAATAGTAGCACAAAACCCAAAATGTCCGCCTAGTTAAAAAGGGTCGAAGAGACAAGGGGAATGAACTGACGTCATAGATGACGGAGCTTGGCTCCTCGTCTTCCTCAGACTCCTTGTCCCCATGAGACTTCAACAGATCCGACACGAAGTTCTTGATCAGAACACTGCAAGGTATTATGTTTAATAATAGTTAAAATACTTTAATTTACTATAACATGTTTATTTGATAAATTCAAATATACAGGAAGTTTCGAAATTAACAGAATCAGAGGGGTTCTCTGTCAAGTTTATCGTGAAAAATCGCATTTTCAGAACATCCGTCTATTCGGGAAATGCTGCCAAGGAATGTTCCAAATTCCAAAACACATTCAAGAGAGTCAAGAAAAAAGCATTATGCCCTAATCTTGCTAACTTTTCGGCTACAACTTGCACGATAAAAGAGTGGTGAATTGGTCATAATTTGGCTAGCTGGCCGCCAAATTGAAAAATTAACTAAAATGAGCACAAACAAATGCACAAATTTTCAACGATGCTTCATTTTTCAGGAAAAAAGGCAATTTCTCCTAGTCAGTTCAAATCGTTTAGGTCCGTGATTCCATGTTTGTTTATCACCATACTGATATAGTTTATTATTATGAAAAATAAACAAATCAATCAATACGTACCGTTTTCGCATGGCCTGTCCTCCACATCCCGCTCTCCTCTTTTCTACACGGTCGTTGCATTTATCTATAGCGATATTGCATAGATGGCCGAAAACTTCTTCCGTCAGCTGATCCAGACAGTACGAATCCATACCTATACACTTACCTGAAATATAATCAATATTACAAATATAATCAATATTACATAAGCATTCGATGAAGAGGTTAAAATAACTTGTGCACAATCTTGGTGGAGAGAGAGAGGTAGAGTAAGACAGGGACAAGATTGAATGAGAACATAAAATTGAAAAGTTTATAAAGAAAGATCCTGTTTGCGTATAGAACACTAATACTAAAAACAATGACTAAAAGAAGTATGATGCAAGAAGGTAAAATCAGACGATACGTTAAAGAAACCATTCTATGGAGGAATAGAGAATAGTTCGCAGACAACCTAGATAAGCTACATAGGTGAGGCGACTTTGTTGTCCACAGAAATTGAATGAAAAGCAAGGGTTTTATCTGACTGACCAAACTACAAAAGGGGCGCTAGATTCGATTTCAACCAGTAAAATGAGACTATTGTTGGAGTTAGGTTTAAAATTCCAATTGTGAGAAAAGGGGGTGATTCAATGAGGCATCCAACAAAGTCACCCTTCGCTTGATAAGCAACCTACCGTTGGGGAGCCCGGCAATGGATATGCCTAGATGGATGGCTTTCTCAACGGTATTCAGGAAAAGAACGTGGAAACAAAAACCAGTTAACCATTCTTGAAAACCAAACAAGCAAACTCAAACTTGTTAACCGTCCTTATATGCAAATTTGTGAATTGGGTTCAATGGTAAATATTTGGCTGAGTGAAAAGACATACATTGTAAAGTTTATGGCATATTGAATGTTATCGATAGAATATCGAAAAAGGTTGTAAACCTATAATTGGGATGTTGGAAAGCCGGGAAGTCATTTCTTCTGTCTTTACATACATAAAGTACACAAATAGAAAAAAAGGCGGTGGTATAGTTAAAACTTTTCGAACTTGGGTCAAGCTTTTAGTATAAAGCCTAGAAATGGTGACAAAAGTACGTTTGTGATTGTGAGCGGTGCGGCTTGCTTACCTACTTTTCGGCGCATTTCGGTTAATTACCACAAAAGATTGGAGTTGGATAAGATGAGAGATAGATACCAGAACATACTTCCGACACGCAAACAAAAGAGGAGAGGCTTTTAAGGTGCCTCTCTCTCTACCTCTCAGGGCTCTCTCTCTCTAACTATCTCACCCTCACCCTACCCTCTACCCTCTCTCTCCCATCATTATTATTCCCCTCTCTTTCTCTCAAAAACGAAATAGAAAGTGCTAGAGAGCAACCAGAAAAGAATGACCTTCACGCTGATTTTTCTGCATGTAGGAGATGATATCTCACACTATCTATTATGTGAACACGTCACTACTCATCCTGATAAAGAAACAACCATAATTAATGAGTAATCGGAAACATACTAGAGACAATACGTTTGAGGAGCCGTAAAAAGGTACGAAACGGGTGATTTTATTGCAAAATCGAATTCTGAACTATTCTAGTAACGAAGTTTTGACAAACTCGACATAGACAAAAGGAGATGTGGTGTGATAATAGAGAATAGGTCCTAATAGAAATTCATTTGGAAAAGGCAAGCTCGGAAGGTCGTTCAAACTATATGCTTGCGGTACTAGTCTGAACAAACAGCTCACGGGTTAAAAAATAACGTCAAGTTAGGTGCTAGCAAGTGACTTCAACATGCTAAGGTAAATTGCTTGAACGAGGTTGAGAACTAGTGCGAAAGTTATACTTACAACAATCACCTCGTACAGTCTAAAGATAGACAAGCGTTCTCAATTTACTTTGAGACAATAGAGCAGACTACAAACAGCATCCACCAGGACCAAAACAATCAATACATGACTCACCAGGTCGATTTTACTCAAATTTTGAGCTGAAACGCTAGGACACCTAGTTCAATGATGCACTGGTTTCATCCTATCGAATCCTAAAACGTTCTCATTTGCTCTACTTTCTATAGAACCTAGGGGACTATGTTGGGGGTAGTTAGCGCGAGTTAGACGATATTTATATACTCGCGGTGGGTCGCCGGGGGCGATTCTCAATGGAGCGCGCTTCGGGGAGACTTGTGTTTAGATTTCATGCCTTCTCCTGTGGTATAATCGGGAGAAACAGCGAATGTGCGCCAAAAGTGTTTGTAATGCAGTGGCGGTCGGGGATGAAATGTGGTCGGCTCGGGGGGCGCAGACGGCCAGAGTCAGACCACCAGACACGCTCTGCGTCTCGCGCCCCGATCGATGCGCGGCGGGGCGCCCAAAAGGGGACACCCCCGCCCCGGCATATACCCCCAGCCTCAATGATAAACGGATGGATACTGTCTCTTTGATAGGAGAATAGGTTGAATACAGTGAAAGAGGGAAAATTGTGGTGGAGAACACCGTAAATACAAGGTTTGATTGATTGAATTACAATTAGAAAGTTTTCAGTTTCGTATGAGTTTGGAAATGAAACGCATTATTATACCAAATCTACTATGTTTGTAGTTTCAATCCGAAAAATTTAGGGAAACATGCGAGAAAGGCGATATAGACCAAACTACAAGCCAGATTTGTGCTATCAATAATTCGTGCTAACTTACAGTATGCAGCAACACCTTCTCCTAACATTTCCATTTAAAACCTCAGTTTCTTGATCTTTCATAAGCGTAATGAAACTATGAAATACATCAAAGTCTCAAATTCATGCTGTAAATGTTCACATGCGCATGAAACATGGTGTACTCAAAGGAAGTAAACAATTTCAACTTGTAGTTAGTGGTCACCAGCACTAGGCAAAGGAAACCAACTCGGTCTCCAACTTATAAATAGTAACCGGTTGTATTTTATTTCACACTAGCCGACGTTCAACTTGGTCTATAGCTATGGATAACGTCGTCCAGTACGGGTTCAAACTACAAGGAATGGTCAGAACAATTGTGGAACCCGTACTAAATATGGTACACTTAGGAGATATGTCTATATATCTATAAATTTGTCAAACATTTGGTTTTTCTTTGCAGTATCTTTCTTCTCCCGTTTTTTTCTGAAGGCGAAACATGACTTTGGATCAGTGGGTTCAACAGTATCTCTCTCTTTCTCTCTCTCTCTCTCGCTTTCTCTCTCTCCCTCTATCTCTCTCTCTTTCACTCTCTCTCCCCTCTATATTTCTCTGTCCATTCACCATATCTTTCCCTCCCTCTCTCATCCTAACGATTCTTTAAGTAGAGTCCAGTTAGGTTAGAGTCAGACGACGAGACACCATTGCTTTGCGTATCGTTTTCGTTCAGCTCTCAAAATGTGAGCGTTTATTTAGAATAATTCCGAAATGAATACCTTCTACTTGAATTTCGTTTTAAACAATTATCTGAATTTTATTTCAATCTATTATTAAATAATTAGTCTCGTTATTTTAAGATTTTGCGAGTAGCTGTTTGATTTTTCGTTCATCGGGTGTCAATAAGGAGTTGTAGTTTGATCTGCGCCACATCATTAAAATACGAATAAAACTACAAACAAAAAAGTGGGGATTTGAACAATTAGTATAGTGGGAGATTTGTTCAATTTTTATTAATAGAAATTGCTTTTTGAAGTTTTGTACTATTTCACGTGGAATTTCTAATCTCTAGTAAAGTTACCAGTTGTGTAATAGATGTCACTACAGATTCTCCAATATCTCTGTATTCTCCGTATTCGTCTGCTCACATAAATCATGTCAGGTTAGTATGAAATATTTAGAAAACTGCCAAAAACTAATAATTGAGAAAACGTATGACTAGGTTAATGTGCTCAGTAAGAGATGTACTCAAAACCGTTTCGACCCTGATTCAAGACGGTTTTGGGTTTTCTCAGAGTCCTAGTGACACAATTATATTTTGTTCAAATAAAATAACCTAATATAAATTGAGAAAACGTTTATATCGACGGTCCCCTTCTCACATGACTATTTTTGTTCTGCTAGAAATTTCTTACACTGGAAGTAATATGAATAGTAAAAAAGTGAAATATGCAGAAACACTGAAATTAGTGTACCTTTTCTTGTGAGCTCACGATCGTTGATTTGTTGTCACGCATGAAGTTACTGTATGGTAGACGCGACTAGTCGGCACCAACCCACGAACTTGCTCAATATCCCGGTTCTTCTATCAATTACCCGGGTCCAATTGCTTAACAACTTGGTTACTTGGTCGAAAACGTTGGTTACCTGCTCAGACCCCGGTTACTTGATCCACAACTCGTATACCTTCAACTTGTTGTAATTGACCCGAATTCATTGCAGACGAACCGGTACCCGAAGCCCCGAAACCACCGCCGCTGGCGCCGGCGCCCGCGCCAAAGTTGATCACGGTGAACATCCGGGACCGGCGCCAGCGCTGCATTGTCTGTGGCGAGTCCCTGGACCGAGGGGCCCTGATTCAGTTCACGAAGAAACGAAAGGAACGGCCCCTTTGGGTGACTGCGTTGACGCGGAATCAAGGAGAGTTCGTGAGGCTCTTGAGGAAACTGGAGAACACTCGTCAAAGCTATCAGGTCAGCTGAATAGAAGTAGAATCATACACCAGTAAAGTTGTCCCAATAGTCAAACAATTCGAAAAATGGACAAATTTCTAGCCGAAAAAAAGGTAATCGGTCTACTTATAATGAAAAATCCTAAATTTTCACGTCTTTACACCTGAAAACAAACTAATTTCGTCGCTTAGTCGGACTTTACTGGTGTATAAGTAGAATACACAGGCATCAAACTACAAACACCACGAACTGTACTCTGTACGGGCACAACAAACTGGTTCTTTTGATGTTTTCCGTGTTTTCATGTTGTGTCCGTGCATTTTGCTGTGTTTGTAGTTTGATCCTCTTGTAGTTTTCGTCCTTGTTCCGTGTAGCTGGTATTGCTGAGGATGCTGGAGATGCTGGAGATCACCAATGCTGTAACAGCTTGTTTAGAACCCATAAATTTGTCTGAACCTTGAATTTCACTTTTCTGTTCAGCTACTCTGTCGTCTTCACTTCAAACCAGAGGATTTTTCGACCAACGGCAACAATCGACTTCTGAAGGGCCGTATCCCCAGCAGAGTCAGTTGCTCACTACAAACTACAACTTTGCATCGATTCGATCTTACCCACTTCTTCGCTTTCTCTCCACAATAGTTACTACGAATAGTGATAATGATTATACTATAAGTGTCGTTTCGTTAGAAAGTTTACTTGAACATTCGCGGGTTACTGTAAGGGGTTGCGTATTGGTGGAACAGACTATACACATATCTCGCTGCTGTGCGATGTATCTCTCCTCCACATCCTAACAGGATATCAGTCTCGCGAAATAGTACGCCAAACGAGAGACGCAGGTTGGGATAAATATAACGGGATGTCGTTGCAGTATACTAGTAGTAAATTGAATAGTCACGTAAAGTAAGCAATCTAATGAGACAATATGCACCTCGTCATTACATGTTTCTGATTTCTGCTGTGTTTAACATGTTTCGCGTGAATGTGCAATTGACGAATCGGTTATATGTGTTCTTACACAGCACAAAACGAGATATACAGTATATCCCCGCCCTTTTCTGAGCGACAACTATACTCATGTTTCGTTGGTTCCAGCTGGTCTGGAAGCCCTCCCCTGTCTCGGTTGCCAGACCGTTTTCCAACCGGATGGACAAGAACGGAAATCCGGTGGGACTTCTGCCCCCCATCAGTCAGAAGGTATAGTTCTCGCCATTCCACTGAGACTTGGGCAGCGTGCCAATTAAACTTCGAATGAGTTTATTTCATGGAAATAACGTATTTTTCGAAAAGAACTTATACCCACGTACTGTTACAAAGGTGAACTGCCGCGCAGTAAAACTTTCATAGATTTGAAAAAAAACATTAACAGTGTTAAAAGTTGCCTGCCATTTTGTTGGCATGTTGCCGAGGTCTCAGTAGAGAATTCCCAGGAATGCTGGCTGTAGAAGATTGGTGTTGAATTGATGTATCATTGAAATACACTTTTGTATTCAATAATCGAACTATTAACAAAACTTTCACACTGTGGAAGTTTTCACTCAGCCCTTACTTTAACGGATTTTCGAAAATAATGTATTTGCTCTATAGATTCGAAAGTAAAAGGTTACCGATGGGTGGAACAACGTATACTATTATTCACATGTACATAGATGCCTACAGTATCCAAATAAATCATTTCGTGTTCAGGAGTGCAATGCCGTCGAACTAATGGGTACGGCTCATTCCGTGAAGGAGGAGGTGCCGGATCCGGAAGAAACGGCCGCGGCCGGTCCGGAAAACGGCCGGATGGAGGCGAAACCTGGCTGGCAGAGTCCCGACGGCAGTATGGACAGTTTCGCCAGCGATTTGGACAGTTTTGGACAAAAAAGTCCTGAAAACATGCCGGAAACCGGCTACATGCCGGAAATTTCCGGACGCCAGGCGGCACTTCTCCGCCACTCACCGGAAACTGCCGGACACCATGCGGCACTTCTCCGCGACGCACCGGCAACTTCCGGACGCCAGGCGGTACTTCTCCGCGACCCACCGGCAACATCCGAAAACCCAGAAAAGAGGACGTTCTTCATGATAGAAGACCATTGTGTGAAGGAGCTGCTGAAGACCTGTCCCCAGTGCGCAGCCGAGTGTCAGGTCACCATGGTCCAAATGGGAACCGGACTTAGGGTGGGTTTCTATAATATTTAGTATGTATCGATATGGTTCTTTTAAATATAGAATCGATCGATTTGTTTAGTCCAAATCGATTGTCCTCGTACGGTCTACAGTTTTTCCGAAATAGTATGAATGAATGAATAAATATGTAGAACCGTGTATATAGTGCTATCCAACGGAAAGGCGGGAGGGTACTGTATATCTCAGCTTCCGCTGTGTACGCACTCACGTCTTCGATTCTAAAGCTTGCCGGTTATGTGCTCTAATAGCGCAGAAGTTAGCGTCCTGCTACGAATTTGCTCGCAGGTTCGAGTCCGGCAAGAGACATAAATTTATAAATTTGGCACCCGCTATAAATCTGTATTATTGATTTTTTCTCCTTACAGGCGACCAGAATCTGCCCAAATGGTGACGTCATTCCGCCGTGGTTCAGTTCGAGAAGCGTCGTTGTGAAACCAAAAGAAGACATAAAAGTGGAGACATAAACTGGTGAGTTATAATCTGTTTCACCTATCGATGTCGTTTTACAGTAATCCGTCGATTATGCAAAAGGCTTTTTCAAAGGATTTAATCATAGTTACTGTTTTATACTTCCAGAGTTTGTAGCAGTGAAGGTGTACAAGACACTACCAAAATTTGAAGAAAATCCTAAAATGCTCACATACCAAACTTTGACATGGCAGTTTGAGCATATTACTGTAGAGGGTTATCAGTGAGTGAAACAGACATATACTTCTCTTCTCCCAACTGTCCATTCTTACAGTAACCCGATAATTTTTTTTGTGACGGTTGCGGCTGGAGAATAGCAAATCAGCCGCGTTTCTGAGATCAAACTACAAAGAGATGATATCTCTAAATTATATGGAAAGTCGAACTTTCAATTTGAGGAATTTTTATTTAGAATTGAGACATAAGTACTGTTTTATGTGAAACATTTTCAACATTTTAAACGTTTTCAGATATTTTGTTGTCTCGAATTTCGGGTGCGCACACGTGGTAAACTATCAGGATCAGTCGGATTTTAATTTTCTTTCTATGCTTTGTTGTTGTTGTTGTGAAGAATGAATGAATAATGTTTTTATTTGTTATTTTCTTCACAAATATAGAAACTGTGTCCACAATCTCTATGAATATCTCTTCATCTCCCTCTCTCTGTCTCACCTATCTCACTTGTACTTTTGTGACAACTATTATATATACATCGTGTTACTGTACTCGTTACTGCATTGTGTTCATATTTCATTCTGTGACTGTATTATCCAATGTTGTATCTCAACTTCTGGGTTCTTCTTACTTTTTCATTCCTATTTTTCATGTTTTTCACGCTTTCATTTGCGTAATAAATCATCATCATCACTTTTCTATATGACTTGCTAATCTCTCCTTCCTTCTCCCTCCTTCTCCCTCCTTCTCCCTCCTTCTCTCTCTCTCTCTCTCTCTCTCTCTCTCTCTCTCTCTTTCTCCCTCCCTCCCTCTCTCTCTCTCTCTCTCTTTCTCTCTCTTTCTCTCTCTCTCTCTTTCTCTCTCTCTCTCTCTCTCTCTCTCTCTCTCTCTCTCTCTCTCTCTCTATCTCTTCCCCTCCCTTTCTCTATCTCTTCCCCTCCCTTTCTCTTTCTCCTCCCCTCTCTCTCTCACTGTCTTTTGCAAGCGTCAAACTGGGTTAGAGTCAGACGACGAGGCATCATTGATTCGCGTATACGTTTTCGTCCAGCAAAAATGGGTAGTATTACTTAGCTTTACTGAAAAAGTACTGTTACAAATCATATGTGATGTTGTTTGTATTCATAATTCCTGTTTATTAACTGAAAACGTACAGTTCGATTTGATTCTTTTTTTAGTAGAAAATTGGCACTGACTGCCAAATATTTGAACTCTGAACATGAAACAGATAATTTTTTACCATTAAATTTCACAATTGTGTAATCTTATCATGTATTCACTGATAAGGTTCAGTAACTTATTGAAGTAATGTGTCATGTTCAAAATGTAGGAGTAGAAGGGGGAGAACTGTAAAAACCACGATAAACCCATATAACCTCAACATAACCAAATAAATAGTTTATTTTTATTCATTATCTTTTACTCAACTTCAATCCCTTTCTATAATTCGCCTATTTGGTTTGTGTGAAACTTTTTTCTGCACTTTTGGTCGAAAAATGGTGAGGAAACTGAGGCAAGCTGGGTGAGGCAAATGGCGTGGGCAGCGTGTGATTTCATTTTTCCCAACCGGCTGTTGCTGGGATTTGGCAATATAAAATTTCTCTAAACAGGATAGACGAGTTATATTGAGTTATATTATCTTAATTAATTTATAATTTATATTAATAATTATATTATAAGTTATGTTGAGTTATATTATCTTAAGGGAAACTCCCGCGCTCTATGTAAAGAAGGAATTCCGCGCTCTATGCTAAGGGAAACTCCCGCGCCCTATGTTAGGAAGTAATTTCGCGCTCTATGTTGAGGGAAACTCCCGCACCCTATGTTAAGAAGGATTTCCGCGCTCTATGTTAAGGGAAACTCCCGCACCCTATGTTAAGAAGGATTTCCGCGCTCTATGTTAAGGGAAACTCCCGCGCCCTAGGAAGGAATTCCGCGCTCTATGTTAAGGGAAGCTCCCGCGCCCTATGTTAAGAAGGATTTCCGCGCTCCATGTTAAGGGAAACTCCCGCGCTCTATGTACGGAAGGAATCTCGCGCTCTATGTTAAGGGAAACTCCCGCACCCTATGTTAAGAAGGATTTCCGCGCTCTATGTTAAGGGAAACTCCCGCGCCCTAGGAAGGAATTCCGCGCTCTATGTTAAGGGAAGCTCCCGCGCCCTATGTTAAGAAGGATTTCCGCGCTCCATGTTAAGGGAAACTCCCGCGCCCTAGGAAGGAATTCCGCGCTCTATGTTAAGGGAAGCTCCCGCGCCCTATGTTAAGAAGGATTTCCGCGCTCCATGTTAAGGGAAACTCCCGCGCCCTATGTTAGGGAAGAATTTCGCGCTCTATGTTGAGGGAAACTCCCGCGCTCTATGTAAAGAAGGAATTCCGCGCTCTATGCTAAGGGAAACTCCCGCGCCCTATGTTAGGAAGTCATTTCGCGCTCTATGTTGAGGGACACTCCCGCGCTCTATGTACGGAAGGAATCTCGCGCTCTATGTTAAGGGAAACTCCCGCACCCTATGTTAAGAAGGATTTCCGCGCTCTATGTTAAGGGAAACTCACGCGTCCTATGTTAGGGAGCAGTTCCGCGCTCAATGTTGAGAACTTCCGCGATCTATGTTCGGAAAAAGAGAGCCAGGAAGCTCCCGCCAACCTAGGCTCAAACAAGGGAGGAGGAGGCGGCTTTAGCCGCCGGCGCCCTCCCTTGTTGGCTTATATTTGATGTAGCAGACGAATGCTGGAACTCTCTTCACGTGTTCTGCTTTCGATGGTCACACTTTTCCCGTGTTAGCCCTGATTACTAGTGCAATTACCGGTTGTGAATTACAGGTCACTACAGAGTTCGCAGTTCAACCCGACATTTTTCTGTTCACAGTACCATGTCAGGTGAGTATAATATTTTGATAGTTAAAAAATGAATAAGTTCTCCGTAACAATAACATTCGAAACGTGTACCTGAGTCCTTTTTTTAAAAGTACTTGACTTTTAATAAAAATCTTGTAATCAGCAGTAGCAGTATATTTGGATTGTTCACGTGAACTCCAAGTGCAATACTGAAGTGCATATTTTTCTTGTATCATCTAACCATTCTAACTTTCTATTATAACAGTCTTTCAAATAAAGGGCGCGGCATACTGTATTCCAAACTTTCTGCTGTGTAAGCACATATCTCGCTTGCTGACAACTGAAGTAAATAGCATGCCAAAAAAGTTAGAATTGGTTCGATTCTTAATTTGATAGATATTGGTTTTTGAGTTTTGTGTTTATTAAAAACCATGTGTGATATGACATGGCGGTGTGTACGTATGCTAGAAGATCCCGGCTTCTTCATCCCATCCTGAGTCTCCTCAAAAATACGATACTTCTGTAAGAGATGAGAAATAGTGAGGCAGAGCGAGAGACGCAGGATGGGATGAAGATGCCGGGATCTTTTAGCATACGTTCTCCGGTTACTTGAGGCCAGCTTTGAGCATTATTTATTATTACAGTAAGGTTCGCTGCTTCACAAGCAAACTCTGTATGCTGCTTTATACTGCTGTGTTGTTTGTAGTTTGATCTCGTTGCGTTTCGTTCAAAATTCCGAATTTGTGTCGGGCTTGAACTATAACTCAGCTATGGTCGTCCATATACCTGTGAAATTTGGAACTAGATCAGGAAGCGTTCTTTTATTCCAGCTGAGCCAGTAGACGAAGGCCCGAAGCCGCCGCCGCTGGCGCCAGCCTCGGCACCGGCGGCGACGCCGGCGCCAAAGATGATCCTAGTGAACATCCGGGACAAGCGCCAGCGCTGCGTGGTCTGTCGCGAGTCGCTGGACCGGGGCGCCATGATTCAGTTCACGAAGAAACCAGTTGACCGGAAATTGTGGTTGGTCGCCATGAGCAGAAGTCGACAGGAGTATATTGTGCTCAAGGCCAAATTAGAGGCAACGCCCCGTACTTCTCAGGTGATTAATACAAAATTACTATATGTATAGCAATAATGTGTTATAATGAAGAAATTCATATAGCGAATGGCAAAATCTTCGCTTTAGTTTATTCTTGGTTCAAGCCGTACATTTTAGGAGTTTCTACCAAGAAATTAAGGGGAAACTAGAGACTTCTCAGGTTCGGGGAATCAATATTTGACTTCTTTTTCGAGGCCCTGTTCTGAATCATAATGTGGTTTCTCTTATATAGAGTGTTTACGAATACATCACCTCTGCGTATCCTACCCGGCTCATTACAATTTGCAGTCGGTTTCACCCACCTGCACCCACTTACAGTAGGATAATAATAAGGTTTATTCCTTCAAATGGATACACAATTAAAACAAGTTCGAAGGTATTAGGGACAAACTGAGTCCTCAAAGGGTTGCGGAAGCATAACTCTTTTATATTGATGTTCAACTTCCCTGTACGCTGTACGTTTTTGGCATCTAAAAGCTTTCCGGAGCTTCAGGACTTTGTTCCCCACCCTTACTTGAATTTTGCAAATTAGCTCCGTTCAAAAGTGTGTTTTTCCATAGGTAACGTGTATTCGGGTATTCTGAAGGTTACTGTAAAGGAAGTGAAGGGGTTGGGTGAAACAATGTAGAGACCAATACATTCCAGTGGACCGAACAATGTTTCACATCAATTTAGCATAATACTACAAGTAAACCGAGGCTGTAATAACGTTTGTTCTAAAAACTTTCTATTCTGTTCAGGTCCTGTGTCGCCTTCACTTCAAACCGGAAGATTTTTCGACGGACGGCAGAAATCGACTTCGGTTCGGCCGCATCCCCAGCAGGGTCAGTCGCTCTCAGACAATTCCCAGCCAATTGGCCAGCCACCTTTTTCATGGGTTGAACGAGAGAGTGTGCTGGTCGGAGAGACGCAGACTGTCTTAACCTCTCTGCGCGTCATTGACCTGCATGCTCTCTCGTTTTTGTAGCTGGCCAATTGCAGGAATTTGGCGCTAATCATTCTGAAACGGAACAGACTACAAACTACAACCATTGCATTCTCATGTAGCTGAACGAAGTTTCAACTCAGTAAGTGTGAGGTACGCAAAATCAGCTGCAGAACGTGCAAACGCACTATGTTAGCTCCGTACTTTTCACAAATACTCGAAATAGTTGTTTATTGTTCGTTAATTGGTATTTTGGAGTGTCGTCGCGAGATTGTTGGCCAAAATTGTTTTTTAAAATTTTATTCTAATCAGAAAGCTGGTACCACGCAGTTAATAGTATTGGTTAATGTAGTTTGACAAACATAAGAATAGGTCCTGGTACTATTGAAAGTAGCCGGGAAGATATTTGAGCGAAATTGAAATAGTTTACTACAAACTGCTAGTATCAGCTCTTGGGTGTATTATTATTATTATTATTATTATTATTATTATTATTATTATTATTATTATTATTATTATTATTATTATTATTATTATTATTATTATTATTATTATTATTATCATTATTATTAATATTAGTATTCCAACCCGTTCCAGCTTGTGTGGAGACCGTCCCCCGCTTCGGTTGCCAGACCGTTTTCCAACCGGTTGGACAGAACCGGAAATCCGCTCGGATTTAGGCCTCCATCAGAAAAGATGGTACGTTTCTATAAAAAAATCTAGAATACTTTGTTTATATATATTTCGTTTCTATAAACTTTCTTATACTACATAAGAATTAAAATAAATTGAGGTGAGGTACTTTTCTTTGAGTTTCCATAATAAAGTCACAAAAGAAGGTACGTTTCTACGTTTCTTCAATAATAAAATAGTTTGTATAGTTATTTCAACTAATCGATGAATAGCTGCAGTAATCTTTCGGATTTTCATTAGAATTTATCTAACCAAGGATCAATATTTTATATTTACCATTCTCTATGCTTGTAGTAATCAATGTGGAGATATGAAAAATTGACCTAGCAGTTTTACAATCTTACTGTAGATGGTTATTCTTGTGTGAAACCGACTATACTTGATTTGGCCAACTGGAGCCCGTTAGAAGCTTTACACTAACCTATTGCACTTCTGTTCTGCTTTGGCAAACACTGTTATACCCCGCTCCATCAAACCGTAGCCTGTTACAGTGACCTGATGAATATACGTATGATTGTCTTCTAACGATAACACACACATTTTGCAATGAACTTTTGCAGTTTGTGTCCTATCCTTTTATAGAACCTAAAATTATATTTCTTGTAGTTGGTTCGATCGTTTAGGAGTGCAACGCGGTGGATCTCATGAAGGCTACCGATTCCGGGAAGGTTTCCGTGAAAGAAGAGGCGCCGGATCCGGAGGAAACGACCGCGGCCGGTCCGGAAAACGGACGGATGGGGACGGAAGCAGTGGATCTCATAAAGGCCACCGACTCCGGAAAGGTTTTCGTGAAAGAAGAGGCGCCGGATCCGGGAGAAACGGCCGTGGCTGGTCCGGAAAACGGACGGATGGAGGCAGAAACCGGCTGGAAGAGTCCCGGCAGCAGTCTGGACAGTTTTGCCAGCGATTTGGACAGTTTCGAACCGGAAAGTCCGGAAAACGTGCCGGAAACCGGTCACCTGCCGACGATATCCGGACGCCAGGCGGCACTTCTCCGCGACCAACCGGAAACTTCCGGACGTCAGGCGGCACTTCTCCGCGACTCACCGGCAACTTCCGGAAACCCAGAGAAAAGGACGTTCTTCATGGTAGAAGACCATTGCTTGAAGCAGCTGCTCAAGACGTGCCCCCAGTGTGCAGCCGTTTGTCAGGTCACCATGGTGCCAATGGGAACTGGACTTAGGGTGGGTGAATTGAACGAGTTGTAGTTTTATCTTAGCAACAGCAAAGTACAACTGAGGCACATATCGCCAATAACTGTTTTCTCATCAAACTTTTCTGAGAGTATTGTGGTTGTTAGTTAGTACAACAATATAAAGGGAGAAGTTCACATGCTTTAGTGGTTTTTTTGTGAGATGAAAACTTTAGAAGTAAATTGAATAGTCACGTTAAGTTAGAATTTCAATGAAGTATCGAGCACTTTGTCATTGCACGTTTCTGAGTTATGCTGTGTTTGACATGTAATTGACTAACAGTATAAATGTATGAGTACTCAGTGTTATTGATTTTCTCCCTCCAGGCTAATAGAGTCTGTCCAAATGGTGACGTCATTCCGCCGTGGTTCAGTTCGAGAAGCGTCGTTGTGAAACAGAAGGAAGACATCAAAATGGAGACATAAACTGGTCAGTCAATTACACCACATAGAGAGTGATTAACGGGCCAATTCCACAAGAAACCGGGTATTTAGTTAATCCTATCAGGTAACCTTAACCGGGTTAACCGGTTAACCCTTTTGTTAATCCCTTTGTTTTTGGTTAACCAGGTAACCCAGTTAATGGTTCAGAGCTAGGGTTGACGAAATACCGGGTTAAATATATAATTCGCCTGTTTGAAGGTTAGTTGTAGTTTGATCTCTATGCACACCAGAAATTGCGAATTTCGATCGAAAAGGAAGGGGATCAAACTACAAACACAGCGGAATATGGCAACTTTAACCGTATGTGCACCGCGAATGTTTTCTATAGAACAATTGATTTCTTTGCTTTGAGGTTTAAGGAGATCTCTTGAGAAAGTGTGCATGAACGGTACAATGTATGATTCAGTGTGACCCTATTTAAAAGAAGCACGATTACGTGGTCCAATCGCAACGCTTCGGTCGTTTAAACTGCAATACATTTTTTATTTGCAGTTTAGAGGACCGATGCGTCGGGATTGGTTCACATAATCGTCCTACTTTGATAACAGCCCGAAACCGTACATTTGCGGTTCATGAGTACTTTTCACGCCATATTCCGAACATAAGGTAATCTGAAAGTTTGGAAGAGAGGCAAAATATGATATTGACTCACCAGAGATTTTCCATTTCAGGTATTTCTTTTCGCGATTGCCGGGTACACATGGTCAACTACAGAATCACTCGAAATGTCGCTTTTAATTTGTTGTTGTTATTTGGAAACTTGGAATGTGAATGAAGGATGTGTAGTTATGTTTGTTCCCGACAACTGTGCGAAAAGAATCACAGTTTACTATTGAACAATGTTTTCAAAAGTTAGGTTTGTTGATGCAACCAAAGCATCGAAAAGGGAATAAAATCCAACGGAATCGCCTCGTAAACCATACATAATAATAATAATAATAATAATGATTCATTCGAGCATAGAAAGAAAACACATGTTCAAGTGACAGATATCATAAGATGAACTGAGTTTCTATGCCGAATACGGGGCCCTAAGGATAATGTCGACAAAGACATCACCATCTTACAAGGGAGCGTTAAAATACAAACTAATAACAATGATGATTTCAATTGAATAAAATTGTACAATATATAAAAAAAACTGAGAGGAAAAATAAAACAAACAAAGTTACATGAGGAATCTAGGAACATCTCCGAAAACATTAACATCCACCGTTCTTAAGAAGTTACGTAACTGACCTAATGACATGTATTCGTGCGAGTTGCGGGTCAGACAGTTCCATTGTTTCTCTACACGAGCGAAAAACCAATTTTCATTATGATAATATACAGCTTGACGAACTAATCTATTTCTATGACGAAGATTACGACTGCGCACTAAGGGACACCTGACCAATTCCGATTTACCAGATAACATTTTGTGAGCTTGCAAGATATCAATTCCGATTCTTCTAGAATAACACGATTGAATGTTTAGAATACTCAAGCGATCTTTGTATGAGGAATACTGTAGATTGCATCGAATGCAAACTTTTTTGGTGAACCTACGCAGAGGACTTTCGAGCCTAATAGCTAATTTTGAGTTGGCGGGGGGATTAAAGACTTCTGAACAATACTCAATAATTGGCCTAACATAGATGTTAAATAAAGCAATGTATTTTTGTTCATCAACAAATCTGAAAGCTCGTAGAATATATCCAGCCTTGAGATTAGCTAGCGCAACTTTAGAGTTGATGTGTTTTTCGAACTTTAATTTATCGTCCACGATTACACCTAAATCACGTGTTGAAGTCGTTCCAGTAATCAACTCATTTTTTACAACGTAAGATAAACAAGGGTTATTTGAACCAAGCTGTAGAAGTGCCGTTTTTTGAGGGGCGATAGGCAAACACCAGGCTACAGACCAATCTACAATCGAGTTAACTGCGTCTTGTAGCATAGTGTGATCACTACCATAAATCTTGATGTCGTCAGCAAACAAAACATAGTTAACAGAATGTGAAATAGACAAGCACAAATCATTTATAAAAAATAGGAACAATAGAGGGCATATACCTCAAACAGTAGTAAGTGGATTAAATTTGCCACTCCAAGAAACAGTTTGTCGTTATTGTAGTACTCACCTCTCACTGTGGCGGAGAATACTGTAACACCAAGTTATTAGTGTGTACATTCCTAGAAAAAGTACACTACAAGTAAAAATGATTGTATTCAACACATGTTGGTAGTGCGGCTGGTGCAATATCCCCACCAATTCATGATTTTTATAAATAGCACACTTTACAACTCAAAACTCACGAATAACATACATTTATTGAAGAAACGACAAGCACGATACCAAACACTCTACTATATATTTGATCGGAGGAATTGAATTGAAACATCTTAGCATAGAACTATGAAAATATCTAGACTTTCTATAGAAATGTACTTGCGTACTTCAAAAAACAGGCAAACATGTGGTTGATGGAAACTAAAAAGCGAATGTGGAATACACGAATAAATCGAGGCGAAGTCAATTGAGAGATGAAGAGGTCAACTAAAACAGAAACACGCAAGGAAGTATGTACTTTACCATTATGCGCAGATGATGCCACTTGACTTTAAAAACACACTTTGAGCTGAGATAAAAACTGATCATACATTGAAGCCGAGTTAATCTAGACTTGTTACCGACTGAACCTCGAGCTTCATCAGAGATGAAAAAAGATCGAGCAAAAACTAAATCGTAGTCAGGAAGAAGCCACAACAAACTACAGTTCGATCTACACTTGAAAAGTTCGGGAAACTAAACACAACAAAACTAGACACAACAAAATAAACACAACAAAACTAGAACACAACAAAATAAACACAAAAAACTGAATACAACTTGTGGGCACCTGAAACTCGGAATAAAGCGTAAGAGGGAAAACTTCTATTGAAACACACTTTCTACTTTTCCGATCTTTTTCACGTGGTTCTGTTGCTGTGATAACGTGCTAAATGAGGAAACAATACAGGCCAAGATAAGTGACAAAGGTATGGTGAAAAGACAATACAGCAGCAAACTACAAGCTTCAACGATACATTACTCTCCTAGAACATTATATCTCGAACCATATTACTACACTTCATCCTAACATCTGAGCGGCAGAAGGTAGTGAGGAACAATCGATAGTACTTTGAAGTGAATGAAGGGAATGGGAACAGAACTATGGCCTTGCATGAACATGAATCGCACAAATGAGATGATCTCAATACAGGCTGATACAAAATGAGCAACTCATATAAATGAGGAGTTCTCCAGTCTGAAGCTCCAAAGCAATACACTACTATCATGATATGAGATGAAACCAAATACAGATCTGTAGAAAGAAGTCTCAACTAAGAACAACTTGGTGAACAATGAAGTACCGAATGTGGACAGAAATAAGGGATAGAACAACACAAAGTACGAGAGGAAATGATCTCAAGAGTATACGAGTATACCGTACAATATGCAGTATGTAACCCATGAGATAACGTCGGTATCACTATGATAATAGCTCTCAAGAATTAAGTCAAAATCTCGCAGAAACAATCATAAAAGATCAGAAATGACTACGGTACGCGGCACATCAATAGAAACCTGGAGAGATAGCCATCAACACAACTCAGAGGAAGAGAGTAAGATGCCTATAGTAATCTATGACAACATAGACAATGACTGTGAGCTAAAACTCAATAGGAATCTACGGCAAGTGAAGATTGACCCTTAGATGGCGACGTACTTCTTGCAGCGAGTTAACAAGAAATGGAAATGGTAACCGTTCCTAGTTAAATAATAATAAGAAATTAAGTATATCTGTGAAGTTTTCATGTCGATCCACATCAAATTGCGTGGGATTTGAGAAAAACTTTGCTGAAGTGCACGTTTTTTGGTAGGTATACTGTAAGTCAATTTCATAGTCACGTTAAACATGTTAAACACAGCAGAATTTAGAAACGTGCAATGACAAAGTGCGCGATGCCTCATCAGAATCCTAAATTTTCGTGACTATTCAATCTACTTCCAGTATAAAGCTGTTCTGCACGTTATTCGAGTGTTGTACGTATGTACGTACAACTGACTAGTTTAATAGGAAGTTATCATTGATTGAAAAGGAACCATAAACGTACATACGTTATAGGCTCCTCTTGTGCAACTGAGTTTACCGAAAGGAAAGCTTGCACGGAAATTTGGGTGGAGAGCGACAGCTTGAAAATTAAACTAGAAACAAACCAAACTTTGATAAAAACAGCTTGAGCATGCCTAATATAAACAAAAATTAGGTTTTCATGAAGTGCCTGGGAACAACTAGACTTCACAAGTCAATGTGGAATCAAAATATATTTCTTTTCACCGAACATCTTCCTCCTACTCCGGCAAATTTCTGAAGGCCTGTTTGCTAATAAAGATCACAATTTATGGATATCCAACTTCTAGTTCAGGATTATTAGTGCACAAAAGAGACTGATTTATACTACATACTACATGGGCTTTACCGTATTTTCTGAAATCATAAACAACTGGTATTTCAAAATGAACTTAACCTAGCTATTATACACCGAAATGCACATATTGTTTTTTTCTACCGTGTTTGTGGTCTGATTCCGGAGGTTTTTTGACGTGATTGCCCACTTTTAAAAATAGCCCAGAGGGCCATGTTCAAAGTTATACTTTGTGATCAGGACTGACCTATTTATTGTAATCAAACGGACATGTTTGATGGATCGAGGCATTCTTTTCCCGAATTGTTCTCCTAGACCAATGTAGATGTTGTCTTCTGATGAATGTTAAGAGACCTTGACGCTAATTTTTTGCGATTAGCCAGTTACAAAAGCGAGAGCAGGCAGGTCAATGAGGCCGCAGACAGGCTGAGATGGTCTGCTCACTATATCGTCGAGGTCGCTACAAAAGTGGCTGGCCAGTTAGCTGAGAATTGTCTCAGCACCAGCCTAAATTCATTGTCGTTCTGCCAACGTGATGAAAGCATGATGCAAGCTGTAATCTTTGAAAGTTGTATCTCGTTGAGCTGTAACCAGAATGAAGAAAGTTGTATTCTTGTCTTACACTTGAGTTCGGTTCAACCAAAATATGTATTGATTGAGTACAGTTCGCAGACACGTATGAACTGTATTGTTTATTGAACTTCTGTTTATTGCACACACAGAGACTGTATTACCATTTACACATAATTTCAAACATCGAGTTAACAATTGAAGCCCGGTGTTTTCCTCATCATTAGATCATAATCACACAGTAGCTGAAATTGTTCAGTTGGCGACCAATGACAAAAAGAAACTCGTCGCTCGTTCAAATCTGAAAAAAACTTTTCTCCATTGGAACGAATGAAACAGAAAAACAGCTAGAAATTGATCCCAGCTCTATAATAAAGCCGCCTCAAGTGAGGCAACATAGGAATAAAAAAGTTAAGATTCCGGTGATTACCAGTTTTTAGAATGTTGTAAACCTACCAGTCGGGTGCCCCAGCTGGTCGGCCGTTTCTCGCAAATTATAGTCGTCGCACCGGAAGAGCGGGAGGGTACTTACTGTATACCTCACTTTCCGCTGTGAACTCACACATTTCTTCGACTCCAGAGCCTCCGGTTATGTGAATAACGCAGAGGTTAGCGCCCTGCTTCGAAACTTTTGCTCACAGGTTCGACTCCGGTAAGAGACACAACTTTATAAATTTGGCACTCACCATAAATGTCATTTTTAACAAAGTTTTAGTTTCCGACACATGAAGAAAAGCCAGATATCTGGTTCAAAAGATCTATTGGAATCGACTTTCACAGTTCTGAATGAATCAACTCAATCGAAATGCATCATGAGACTCCTTGGAAATGGTGAAATTCTGAATGATGTGTAATTATGTATTATTTGCCAGGTAACTTTGCAAACTACTAAAACACTTGGATTCGGAATTTCAAGAAACTGTACTTCAATGAAACCTCTCTTTCTTCGAAGGAGGAGACTGTAACACCAAGTTTTTTCTGTGAAAGTTCCTCAGAAACGTGCACCTAAATACGAACATTGGTGTATTTGGCGTTCTTCTCAAGTTTTTTCATGTGCATTGGCAAGGTAAAACGGCTTGTGCAACAGCTCGCCCTCGTTCTGTGTTTGAAGAAGCCCATTTCTTAATTTCTCAATAAACATGACCACAATTCATCTAATGTTTATCCGGAATCAAAAGGCAGTGAATAGAATACAGCCTCTCGTGCTAATTGTGTATAATAACTCTACTGTACACAAATCAAGAACAATGTGATTAACAAACTCTCTAGTAGAAATGACGAAAAAATTTGTGAACTCAATAAAAGAAGATGAAATATTGTTGGTGACCGTACTATGAGGCAATTGAAAGCTCAAGTGAAAGTAAAATGAAAGGAAAATGACATGACATAGGAAAATGTACTCTTTAGCCAAGTCACGTGCTTGAACTATGATTTGTCTCTAGTATTCCACGTTGAAACACGTCACTGGCACTGATACATAGGTAAACATATGAATAGAAAACGGAAGTTCAGACAAAGCTATGCATTGAGTATTTGTTCACTGGTTACCGACTAATCTTTGACCTCTATCAAAGATCGAAAAAATCAAGCAAGGAATATTTCGGAGTCGGGAACGGGCCAATACAAGATACATAACTCTGTCTACAAATTCAAACTGATGATGAAACTCTATGGATAACTATGGATATCTACTCTATGCAACATATAGGCACGTGAGAAGTTTGGAAAAAGTTGTAAAACGTAAAATTACGTTAACACACTCTCCACCATTCCTACTCTACTCACGTGACCACATCACAGATGGCTAAACACTGACTTCGCTCTCAACACGAGAATAATAGTACTAGAGGCAGTAATAAATCGAAAGCAAATACATACGAAAACACCATGAAATCGCAAACTACAAGGGACGCCACTCTCTGAGTACACGTCATTCGGAACCTCAATTGCACTACACTACTTCACGATAGATAAAATCGGGTGATACATCTGTGGAAAGTCAACTGAGAATGACCAAAACTACTCTGTAATGAATGAAGTCTGAATAGAACTCTGAACTAGAACTATACACAACAATGAGAGAATTCCAATACAGTATGATAGAACACGAGCAGGAAAGTCGAAGAATAATCGACACTAGCATGAAATCATGAATTGGATTGTGAATATGAATCTAGACTGGAGAAACATACGAATAGGAGAGGAGATGAATTCCAAAATATAGAAATCTATACAATTCTGGATGAGACAATCTGTGGCACTTGCCAGTGAACAATCATATTACACGTCAAAACAAATATGATGAAAATATCTGTGCAACTTCTATACATACACATGACGAAAACAACACCAGTTATCTGACCATACTACATAGTACAAAGAAGGCAATGCATAGGAATCTGATAGAAATCTGAGCATGAATGATATGAATCAAGAGATGATATGAATGTGTTACTAGACGACAGTAAGGGAAAGGCAATATTACTTTGAACCTCGCATTGATGATGGTCAAAATAAATAGATACAATTCCGCAAACACTGCATCATTCAGATGGGGACACACTTCTTGCAGACTCTGCACTTGAACATGTCCACCGGCAGCCCCTGGTGAGTGGCGGGAGGGCGCCCATGAGTACATCTCGGCGAGAGAGGGGTGATGATACTCAGACGACCGGCGGGCAGCCTGGTAGATCCGTTCATGGCGCAACCGACGAGCGCGAGGGTGAAGGCTTTTCCAGTCCCTAAAACATACTCATTGACGAAATGATAGCGATGGTATACTGTAACTATGACTTTTTGGTGTGGTTTGAGGTTATGCTGAAGACTTAATGATACCTAGGTCATGGTCATGAACGAAAGAACAACGATGGTATACTGTAACAATGACTTTATAGTGTGTTTTGAGGTTAGGCAGAAGGTATTACTGATACCTAGGTCATGGTCATTGACGGAAGAATATGGCTGGCATACTGTAACTATGATTTTCTAGTGTGGTTTGAGGTTCGGCTGAATACCGATAACTAGAACATAGTCATTGACGAAAAATCAGCGATAGTGTACTGTAACTATGACTTTTCAGTGTGTTTCGAGGTTAGGCTGACCGCATTATTGGTTCCTACATACGGTAAGTTTGACTTTCTAGTGAATTCTGAGTTTAGGCTGAATGCATTACCGATACCTAGAACATAGTCACCGACAAGAAAACAATGGTGTACTGTAACTATGACTTCATAGTGTGTTTCAAGGTTAGGCTGAAGGTATTACCCATATCTAGGTCATAGTCATAGATGAAAGAACATTGCTGGCATACGGTAACTATAATTTCTAGTGTGGTTTGAGGTTCGGCTGAATACCGATAACTAGAACATAGTCATTGACGAAAAACCAACGATGGTGTACTGTAACTATGATTTTCTAGTGTGTTTTGAGGTTAGGTCTATTCATTCTACTGTGAGGTGCTAAAATTTTATGGTCAAAATTTAGTATGGTAACGTTTTTGAATTTGCTTTTTGGAAGGGTCTCATGGACCTTTACTACTACAAACTCTGGGAGTGCGAAACCAAAATCTAGAACTACTATTGGGAAAAAAACCTCGCGAACTTTTAACGGATTACCGTAGAACGACATCGATTGATGAAACATAGTGTAGTCGTCGCATACGGAAAGGCAGGAGGGTACTGTATATCTCAATTTTTGCTGTGTACGGATACACGTCTCCGATTCCGAAGCATGTTAGTTATGGGCTCTTGTAGCGCAGTGGTTACCGCCTGTCCTACAAATATTTTGCTCGCAGGTGTATTTCTGGATAGCAATAATAACAATTTATAATTCGGCACACTCTTTATAGTGCATGACAAATTTATGAATTTCCGTCTCTCACCGGAATCGAACCTGCAAGCAAAAGATTTGTTACAAGCCGCTTACCACTGCGCCATTAGAATAGATAACAGTCACGCTCTGGAATCGAAGACATGTGTGCGTACACAGCGGAAAGGGAGATACACAGTACTCTCTCGTCTTTTCAATGGCGACGACTATATAAGTGTACTGACCCATCTTCTCCGCCATTTTCTCCACCAGTTCATATTTCTCCCACGAATGGAGCGCCAGAAGGCACGCGTAGAATGAAGACGCCGTCCAATTGCGCGGCAGTTTAATCTAAAACACACAGTATAGGCCCCCATCTCAGAACGATTGGCGCCAATTTTCTTCGATTGGCCAGCTACAAAAGCGAGAGAGTGTGCAGGTCAATGAGGCCGCAGACATCTGCGTCTCTTCGACCTGTGCACTCTCTCGTCGAGGCCGCTACAAAAGTGGCTGGCCAATTGGCTGGGAATTGTCTGAGGATTTCCCAACTGGACTCGTTGGCAGCGTGCCAAAAACTTTGGAAGACTATCATTTAGAGAAAACATATATTTTACAGAAACTCTCTTCAAATACGAGTTATAACAAACGGAAAGAGCCCTTCACGTAAATTCCTACTGTTTTGAAGTATTTTAACATGTTCAAATACTGTCTTGAAATTTCATAGGCAAGCTGCCCAGTCCAGTGGGGAAATGTGCGAACTATATACTAGAAGTAAATTGAATAGTCACGTAAAGTTAGCATTCTACCGAGAAATCGTGCACTTTGTCTTGCACGTTTCGGAGTTCTGCGTGTTCAACATGTTTCACGTGACAGTGCGATCGACTGACAGTGTATACGATGTGGATACAATAAAGATACAGATTAGGAAAACAGAATTGGGTGAATACACCTCTCGAGCTATCCTAGAAGTAGCAAACGTGAATACAAGATAACTGCAGCTTTTAATATTAGTACAGACTACAGAATCAGCTTTTCTAGAGTGTTGACAGTTAAGATTTTGACAGTATAGACTCAAACAATACACTGTAAGACGTCATCTAGGAATAAATATAGATGAACATGCGCTTTGATACTCTTTTTGTATGTGTATAAAAAGCAGAAATAAGTGCGCAACATCATGGAAACCGTTAACAATATATTAAAATAGTCTCCATTGTAGTTTGATTTCAGGTTTTGTAGTTTGATCTCGCAGCTGGTTCTGAGTAGTCGGACTCACCGTTCGTGGCACTCCACCGCGAAGCACAATCTTCCTACCACGGCCTCCGTTCCACGAGTAGGAGAGCATTCCGGTGGCGGTCATCAGGCACAGGTATACCGTAGTACTGTCAGCAACTCTCAGGGGAATTCTAGCCCAACCTGCAATGACAACATTAAAAAAAGTTTCTTTTCGTCTTCTACTCAAGCCTCCCCCCCACCCCCAAACGAGATGAGTAAAAGAACCCGACATGTACTTCGCTATTTTGATGTGTCTTTAGTATGATTTAGTTTCTGCTGTGTAATCCCAAAATCGGTATAGACCGCCAATAATTTAATTTTCAAGCACGGAATCCTTTTAAAATGCGAAAAAAAAATTAACTCAAGTTTCCAGTATTTTGCACACATTTTGGTGACTTTCGAATAAATCCTATTCATATTGCACTATTTTCATCACGCACATTGAGACCCCCTCCCATACAAAATTCGTTCAATCAGATCGAAATTCTCCAAGTTGATTGACAAAAATCGAGAAAAGTTTGAGCTTTGTCTCATATTTGACCTTCAGGAAGAAAGAGAAAAAGAAAAAGAAAGAGACATAGAGAAAGAAAAATACGCACCAGTCTTCTGGAGAAGGTAGTCAGGCTCGAACCTTTCCCCCAAGGCATGATCCGTTCCCACGATGGGCTCCAGAAGCCGAACCAACGGCGCCAGACGAGGCAGCACCAAAGTCAGACGGGAGGCGGCGAACTGCACAAAGTGGCCGATGTATTTCTCATCGACCTCTTGCTGAAAACGGGAAAGGAATTATTATAGTTAAGCCCCCTACCAGCAAAAAACCTAAATTGAGAGTTTACAATTTTAATTGTACTTTTACTCAATTGCACACGTGAAACATGTTCAACACAGCAGAACTCAGAACAGTGCGTAGATTATGGAGTCGTGATCGAACTACAACTAACACATTATCATTCCCTGGAGAAACCTATCGTATTCTTCGCTTTGAACTCAATCATGTTTCAATAAACGTTCTCTGCTCTGTTGAAACCGATCGAAAGACCATAATATAAGTTGCCTTAAAAACACAGTAAAAGTGGCCTTTGTCTTCATTTCTAGATCCCTTCACTTAGAAGTTTTTTTGTAAGTATTCGTATTGGGAATCGTTATTGTGTTCTAGAACAGAAAAATGATTATATTCTATTTAAATGTTCAGGACTTTTCGAAGCACTTGGCGCCAATTTCGGCGAATTGCCATCTACAAAAGCGAGAGAGTGTTTTGATCAATGAGGCCGCAGACATATGCGTCATTTTGACCTGTGCGCTCTCTTTGAGGTCGCTACGAAAATGGCAGGAGTGGCGGGAGTCTTGAGAAAAGTTGTAGTGCGTGCCAAGTTTATATAATATCCGCCTGATGTGAGACTAGAACTGGACCCAAAGTTTGGGAGGCGCGAGCGCTAACCGCTTTACCAACTGAGCTCATGGCACATCTTGTTGCACATCACAAAGTGAGACATACAGTACACTCCTGCCTTTTTTAAGCGACAACTATATATCTTACTTTGACATCCAGGTCGGTGGTTGCGGTGGCTCTGGCGGCGGCGGCGTCGATCTTCCGCTTTCTCTTCGGCTGCACCACAACGCTCTTGACGGCGTAATCGTAGTAGGTCGAAGAGCCGAACAGCCTGAAAACAAAGTTCAATGAGGAATGAGCATGTCTGGATTGTAGTTTGAACTCGCTGCACGTCCTAGTTATTGGTATTGGTTGGAAAACCACGGGATCGAACTACAAACACAGCGGAATACGGTAGCATACATCGTATAGGCCTGTTTTGCAGATAGATCAAACTACCACAAAATTATAGCTTCTCATATGTGAATACGTAATTAAAAAACGTAAATTTTGATCATTGAAACTAACAGATTACTATTAGAGCATGTGGAACTTGTTTCGAGAACGAGTTCAGGTTTTTATATTTCATTCTCCGAATCCCTATCCCTACTTTGGTATTTTTCATTTCTAGTCAGACCTCTACGGTGGTAAATCGAAAACGTGCAATGACAACGTGCACGATTAGAATGCTAACTTTACGTGACTGTTCAATTAACTTCTGGTATAACTCACGTGCGGCTTTCCATCAAAGCTTGACCTGCATGCTCCAACACTAACTCCCGGTGAAAGAACATCCCGGCAATCCCGAAAGTCGCTTCCGACGTAAGCACGTGATGTAACGTGGACGGTCTCAAGATGAGCGTCTGGCCAGGGAGCAGGTCAACGGAGATCTGGAATAAGATGTTAAACTAGAAGTCAGTTGAATAGTCACGTAAACTGACGTGACATTCTGATGAGGCATCGTGCAATTTGAAATTGCACGTTCCTGAGTTCTGCTGTGTTTAACATGTTTCACGTGACTGTAGTATTGCCCCCCCCCACAGTATAGAATGAATGTAACAGAAAGTTTTAGTGCAGCCCCCTCTCCCATTAAGTCTCTGAAAGAGAAAATGGCGAAAAGGAAGTGAACCAGAAGTACTATTATAGTTTTGTTTACGAGCACGAACCGTCTAGTTTTCTACTTCTGATACTAAATAAAATAGTGATTTCCAATTATGCTGTGTTTGTAGTTTGATCTCGCGTTCTTTTTGATCACGGCTCTTGAATAGGCGGGCAAAATCAAACTACAACGATGATTTGATCCTAAACTCTTTAATGCTTCAAACTGATCACACAAGCAGTCCACATTCATTTTGTACCTCGATTTCCGTTCAGTATTATGACTTATCTCCTCTCAATTTGTAGAGTTTTATCACTTGGCCCCCAGGGGTTCTAGATACTTTTTTACGTGTTTTTTGTTGCTCATTCTACTTTAAATTTCTGAGTATACAGCGAAAAGTGAGGTATACAATACCCCCTGCCTTGACGTCGGCGACGACTATATATTCGTTCTTACCGTGTTTTCGATCAAGTCCGGTCTTTCCATCAATACTGCATGAATATTGTGGATTGTGGGCAGGGCCAGTGTCCATCTCTTCTTTCCTGTGGTAATACTCATGATGGGCGCCGCGCCTGTCACATCCACGTGAAAAGGGGTCTCGAACCCCGCATCAGTATGCAACGCACCCCTGAAATGAATGGAATTAGGCTGAGCTATAGTCGAGATCAATTCTACTGGGATTCCTACAGTATGATTCTAATATAGTCGTGAGCATTCATACTGGGATTCCTACAGTAGGATCACAAATAGTCATGGCAGTTCCTACTAAGAACCCTACAGTATAATTCCAGAATAGTCATGATCATGCCAACACGGACTCTAACAGTATGATTTTAAAATAGTCATAACCATGCCAACATGGACTCTTACAGTATAATTCTGGAATATGGAAAATAGACTTGATCATTCCTAGAAATCATACATATTGATTCCAGAATAGTCATGCTCATTCACACTGGGATTCCTACAGTGCAAAAAAGTCATGTGAGTTTCTACCGGCATTTCTACAGTATGATTCTAATATAGTTGTGATCATTCATACTGGGAATCCTACAGAAGTCACGAAAAAGTCGTGGTATTGCCTACTGAGATTCCTACAGTATGGTTCTAAAATGGTCATGCTCATTACTACTGAGAATCCAACAGTATTACTCTAAGTTCGTCATGATCATTTCATCAGGGTACGACTATGAAATAGTCATACTCATTCCTACTGGAGTTCCTACAGTATGATTGTAAAAAAGTCATGATCATTCCTACCACGAATCCTACAGTAACATCACGGAATAGTCATGGTAGTTCTAACTAAGAACCCTACAGTATGATTCTGCAACAGGCATGAGCATTCTTACTAAAAAAATTGTATAATCACAAAATAGTCAATTTCCCACTCCTACAGTATGATTTCAAAATAGTCATGATCATTCTCACGCGGAGTCTTACAGTAGAATTACGAAATCACCGCTGTAGTTGCTAAAGAGAATCCTACAGTATGATTCTAAAATAGTCATGATCATTCCCACGCGGAGTCTCGAAGTATGATTACGGGAAATAGTCACTCTAGTCACTCATCTATAGTGTGGTTTCAAAATGAATTTGCTCTATTTCATTCAGACTTTAAACACTAGGATACCAGAACGTCCAGTCTGCTATCTATCACAATTACGTTCTCGAAAAACTTCATGATTTTCAAGCGAGATTCAAGTTTCTCACAGCGCAGTGCGGTCGTTATAGTCGTGTTCACTCCAACGAAGACTGCTACTGTATGACTCCATCCTCAAAAAATTTCCGTCTGGAAGACCGCAAAATTGAAAGCGCAACCATCGGGTGGCTCAAACATATGCGCGAACTACAATGTGTGTCATATTTACTGCCGTGACAAATCAGCATCGAACAAATGAAGAATTTCATCAGGCATTCCGACCATATAAGACGCAGCCAAATAAAAATTCTTTGAAAACCGCTTATTTCAGAAACTTGCACACGAAGTGAGGAAATGGTTCCATAATTTTTCCTAATCCAGTGAATCAAGCCTCTACTGAGTAACATTTCACTGTATGGGCTCCCCCAGCATTTTATACCCGATTCGCACTTTGTATCTTGACAAAGTGTCCAGCCCGTGTTCCCCTCCATGCAAGCGCACTTTGTACACGAATAAAGTTGGTTCTAACGTTTACCAAAATATTGGAAGTGGGTCTCTGTTGTGATCAAATCAGTTGGAGAGGGGCTAAGTTGACTAATGAAGTTATTATCTAGTTAATGTACATATTTTCAAACTATTCCACATCAAAACAGCACTAATTGTGAGAATTTTGAAGTTCCTGCACTAAATTAGACAATTTCACATTAAAATACATGTGATTAAATAGTGTTTTTATCTATTTGAGTTTAAATCCGCTATTTTTCATTTCAAAGGTGCTAAATTACTGTTTTAATTAATGCACGCGCACGTAAGGAGGCAGGCGCGGGCGAGGTAGGGCACCGCTCTGAGAAGATTTTGCCGAGTGCCTGCACGGTTACGCCCCTTTTTGCTAAGCCCCGCCCATTTGCCGACTGGTTGCGCTCTACTTGCACCCTACCGGCACACTTGGCTTTGCGACCAGTCGGCATTTGCAGCGCGTCTAGTCGTCAGAAACAGAAGGGTGATTTCGTTCGCCATTCTTACTGAGAAAACGGTGGGAGACAGAAGAAAGGAGAGAGGGATAAGGAAGTGGAGGAAAAGCCAAGAGAGAGAGCGAGAGAGAGAGAAATAGAGAGAAAAGGTATAAGAGGAGAGAGAGAGAAAAAGAGAAAGAGAGAGTGAAAATGAGAGGCAAAGGGGTGATGAGAGTTGAAAGATGGGAGTTGAAAGAAAAGAATAAAAGAACAGGAGGGAGTGAGAGAGAAAAAGAAAAGACAGATATAGAGAGGCGAGTGAGAGCGAGAGAGAGAGAGAGAGAGAGAGAGAGAGGATAGAGACATAGAGAGAGAGAGAGAGAGAGAGAGAGAGAGAGAGAGAGAGAGAGAGAGAGAGAGAGATAGAGAAGTGACTAAGAGCAAGAGAGAGAGAGAAAGAGAAAAAGAGAGAGAGAGAGAGAGAGGCGAGGGAGTGAGAGATGGAAGACGAGAGTTGAGAGAAAGGAAGAAGAGAGACAGAGTTAGTGAGAAGGAAAGCGAAAAGATGGAGGGAGTAAGAAAGTGAGAGAAAGAGAGAGAGGGAGAGAGTGATAGGTAGAGCGAGAGAAAGAAATGGAAGGAAGGGAGAAGGGAGCTACAGAGAGAAAGTGAGAGATACTTCAAGAAGGAATATGGTTTGTGTGATTAAGCTTTCTTCCTTTTTTGTGAACGTTCGATGACAACGATCAGACTCTGAGTGTGTATGTTTTTTGTGAATAAAATGTTCTCAGCAGCCAATAATCTACACGTTCAGTATGGTTTTTGTTAACTGAAAGTCAGTGAACTTCATTTCCTTCAAGTCTCCCTTTGCAAGACAATTTAATTTGATGCCGTCGCGCGCGAAATACACTGCGCAAATGAACAGGCTATTTTCGTGCAGGCATCTTGATTACGGTATCAAAATTTTTTGAATTAAATATTTAGTTCTCTATTTTTTTTTATTTTGCAGACTTTTTTATTGTGTATTTTGGTATCCTTCATGTGTATAGGTTGTAACTCATGTTTTTCAGTCGATGAGAGACTATGCAGCATTACAGTCAAGGCAAGAAATACATTCAATGGATTTCTGAGGAGGTAGGATGGTTTTTTTGTTTTTATCTCCTTTGTTTCGAAGAGAATGTATATCGGAGTGAGCAAAAGCGGTGCGATTCTGAAATTCAACCCGAGGGTCATATATTTCCGAAAAAACTACAAGATTGGGAAGCTGAAATAGAGCTAGTTTGTTTATTTTTTCCCTGGTTTTTTTTAAGTTTGCCGAAGTATGGTTGCTATAAATGCTGGGGTCTAATGAGATATGTGATTGCAGAATTGAACGGTTTTTCTGCGAAATCTGAAAATCATCATTTTTCCGTGTTTAAATATAAAAACTGACTACTCGAATAGTCGGGCCTTTCTAGTAGTGTATCGTAACGAAGTAACGTTTCCAATGAGAAAATTCCTTAGACCAGTTGGACTGGCCCGTGTCCTTCATAAAATAGTTGATGTGTTGTCTGTGTCTGTGTTTTGTTTAAGAAACTTTTCAATTTCTATGATTTAAAGTTCGTTCTAAGCATAACCTTCTATTTACAGAGGGTCATCTCTTTTCTTATTCGACGTCAGCAATTTCCAGCGATGATGGACTTTTTCGATGAGGGATAAGGGATTGTCTTTCTGGGTCTGGCAGCAATAAGGAAAAGTGAGTGGATATTCCCTTTTCCGTATTAAGGTCAGTTGTAGTTAACATCCATCAATATGTAATGTTTGTTCGTTGAGAGGGTTAGCACTATAGATTGGTGAAAACTATTATTAATTGATTGTGCGCCGTTTACTGTTGAAAAGCTGTGACTTTTTGATTTATTCTGAGAAATTTTCGCAAAAAGAGTCAGACGCACCCCACGTTTCTCGTTTCATACCTAAATACTAGAGTAGGCACTAGCTGTGGTTGAAAACCATTAAACAGCACGGGTATAGCTAATATTATTCTCGTATGACCATGATCATGAAAAAGTGGTAAAAAAGCCTGAGTAAACGGGCCGTTTTTTTGCGAAATCTAGTCTGGGCCCGGTTTCTGCGGAAAAGACAAAATATTGACACAGTTTACACAAAATTTTGGACTTAAAATTATGAAATTTGAGGTTTTCAAATTTAAGTTTGGATTCCCTTTTTGAAAATAAAAGACTAACCTAGCTTATTTGTGACTGTGACTCATACATAGATGAGGTGAGCTTGTTTATTTACGCTGCCTTACGTAGATCATGCTCTCGCTGGACAGTTATGAAAATATATTGTTTAATTTTTCAAGTAGTTAATTTTTGCTATGTTCTTCCGTAAATTGATGATCCGACTGTTAATGTACGAGATCAGTTACTACTGAGTCCTGAATATCACTGTTTGCAGAGGTATCGTTGCCTGTTACCCGGCTGTCGAGGGATATCAAGAGCAGCAGACCGGTTGTGGCAGATAGGGAAGGTCGTCATTCAGCAGTAGTCCTGAGTATAGGTGAGTGTGGCATATTGGGTTCTTTTGAGCTATAGTGTTATGTGATATATTTGAAATCGCGCGGAGCGCGAAGCGCTCTGCGTGAGTTGTCTTTGGTTTGGCCATTGCGGACTCGTTTTTTCCTTTTAATTAACAAAAATCTTCAAACATATTCTTTTTTTGAAAACTAAAAAGAGAGAACGTTAGAGAATCACAAATTGAACATTGTGTGAATATTTCAGCCAAATCGGATTATTTTCGCCTGAGTTATGGTTTCGTGTCGTTGTTGAAAAGTTCCGCCGTAATTCGTCCCTCCTCCCTCGTCCCTCCTCCCTCACGGAATTCTGTCCGCATCGTAGTGGAAAAACTACAGAACCGATTTAGCTGAAATTTGAAACATGAGTTATAATGCAAAAGTTAGCCCGTCGCGCCAAATCTGAGATGAATACATCACCATTGGCGCCCGGCGCTGGCGCCAATAGGCGCCAAAAACGGCAAAACACTATTTATCATCAACTAAAATGTTGAACACTAATAGAAATTGAATAATTTGTTGGAAAGTGTGAAAGTCTTTTTCCAAAACTGAAATTTTTCTTCTGGCGCTCGAACCAGGCGCCAGGTGGCGCCAAAACCCAAACTCACGACAGCGTCAATGGAATCGTCTGAAATTCGGTACACTAAATAACTATCACATGGCAAGTAAGATGCTCAATCTGAAAATCAAAAAAGTTCTGTTGGCATTGTGCGCTGGCGCCAATTGGCGCCAAAGTTGGAAAAATATCAGTTATCGTCAATAAAACTGTTTCAAGTTAACAGATATTGAATATTCCAATGTGAAATAAAGATCCACAAATTCAAAATCGAATTTTATCGTCTGGCTCGGAACAGACGCCAAATGGCGCCAAAACAAAAACACACGAAACTGACAATTGAATAGTTTGAATATTGCTCCAATCAGTAATTGACACATGTAGTGTGTACTGGTAGCTCACAAACCTAGAAAATTTCGTTTCGTTCTGGCGCCAGACGCGTGTGTCAATTGACGCAGGAATGAAAAAAAATTTCAACGAAGGTTTTTGATGTGGTATTGGAAATAATGGCTATATTGTAAGTGAGTTGGTGTCTCTAATTGTAGATTTGTCAATGGCGCCAATCCCCATCGCTTATCGCCGCTAAAAGCGGTGTACATGTCAATCGGAACGTTTAGCGTTTTTGTTCAGTTGTTGATAGTCACAGAGCCAGTAACCTGCGTTATATTACAACATCAGCAATTTTATGGTCTGCATTCGGCTTCGTGCACACACAAAACTGAGATTTCCATAATAATATAATGAGTTCACAAGATTCACTCTGTAAATAGGCAACATAATGAAGTTGTAGGAGTACAACTAGCAAAAAAAGGACAATTAGTAAAAAGTGGGGGAACCAACAAATGTGTGAGTTGTGTTTGGTTCGACCTCGATATCAGCAAAAAGTGAACGATACGAATTGCTGTGATACTGTAGCAGAAGTATTCTGCCAAAATAGAACAAAACAAATGTTGCACAATGGTTCGCATGTCGTCAAAGCACACATGAAATACCCTTCGGCAATTTCTGAAATATCATGCGGGCTTCGTGAACCATTGTGCTATTTTTGCAGAATACTTCTGCTACAGTATCACAGCAATTCGTATCGTTCACTTTTTGCTGATATCGAGGTCGAACCAAACACAACTCACACATTTGTTGGTTCCCCCATTTTTTACTAATTATAATTGACATTCACGTAGAACTTTGCTCGAATAAGCAAGAAAAATCGAGAAAAGGGCTCTCTTTTTGTCAGGCACAGGAAGAGCGGCCAATTCCACAAGGAACCCGGTATTTCGTTAACCCTATCAGGTAACTTCAAACGGGTTACCTGGTTAACCCTTTTGTTAACCCCTTGTTAACCCTATTTTACAATGTCTTTTGGCGGAAATTCGGGGTTACTAAGTGGTTAACAAAAGGATTAACCAGGTAACCCGGTTAATGGTTAACGGCTAGGGTTAACGAAATACCGGGTTAAAGAAGAACGATTTTAAACTGCAATTGAAAAATGTATTGCAATTCAAAGGACTGAAGCGTTGCGATTGGACCACATAATCTCCTTCTTTAAATAAAGAATTCGCCAGTGGTTCATGGCTATACAGTATACAGTAATAACACATTACCGGTGGGTGACTTCACGCCAGGGTTAAGGCTGAAATGAATTTTTCTGTTCACCTCTACATAGGATTAAAATACGGGCAGGCTGTCTATTTTTAATTTAAAAGAACTTCTGAACTTTGAACAGCCAGTTCGCATCCACCAACAAAGTAGTTCGAATAGTCGTAACAATTGGGTCCTTTTCCGTTTTAAAAGTGGGTCCTTTTTTCCGCCAAATTCGGGAGAAATGGTCTAGTTCTGATGTGTAATAATAATGTCTCCCTCATGTATTTCGTATTTGAAATTTATAAAAAGAGCTTTTTTGGAGGATAGTCGCTCTACTACCAGAGAGATACGAGGTTTTACGCTGTAGGCTATATAAATACCAGCAATCATTAATTCCTGGGCTCATAACATTGGCAAGCCCGTTCTTTTTTTGATACTTTCTGTTGCCTCGTTCATAGAATCACAGACATAGTAGAAAGAAACAAATGAAGCCAGAGAGTTACATTGACCTTGCTGTAGATTCATGCAAAATCTTGATGATGCCATGCGATGTTATGCGCACCCGCTTCGGTACCATCGTCCATCACATACGCCTCTATTCGAACACGAGTTTTTATAATCATACACTACTTGAGTTTTTCAAATCAAACTATCTAAATTGTCATCCCTACATTACGTCATTTTACAGGTCCTCAACCACTCATGTCCAGCAGCCAGTACCAGCTCAGAACCAGCATCCACAACAGGCGTGAGTATATACCATTCTTTTTGAAATTTTCGAACTGTGTTCCTGAATCTCACTTTTCTGGTTTTGTTTTTATCTGAAGTATATCAGTTTAGCTGGCTCACATTTTTTTCGACATTCAGTTCTTTTACCCCAATACAGTAGTTTGAAAGGGCCAGAATAGGATTCAAAAGTTAGTATCCTTTTCACCAAAAAAAAATGAAAAGATGGCCACTTTGCTTTGATATTTTGATGTAAAATCATAATGTCTCACGTATTTGGAACCAAAAACAAGTTCCCTTTTGTAGCATAGTTCACTGGTGTGTGCCAGTTTTTTAACGTTACTCGAGAGATATATAAATCTCTGTAATCACTTCACTAGTTTCAGAGTCCGTACTCTCTACTGCGATCCAGCTCTTCAAACAACGTTATTGACAAGGTGTGTTACTCATTTTTCAATAACTTTCTCATTTGGTTTGTACTAAAAGTTGTAAAAAAAATCTCAAAGTGGGGCCTTTTTCCGCCAAATTCGGGAGAAATGGTCTAATTCTGATGTGTAATCATAATGTCTCCCTCACGTTACACGTTTCTTCCGTTCTATACCTCACTTCTCCGAGCGATACAAACGTGGAACATTGAATTGCGTGCTTCTAAAATGAAATATCGCCCGTCCCATCTAGTTTTGAATTCCTAAAGTGAGAAACAAGATATGCAAAAAGCCGAATACTGAATTGTATAGGCGATCTTCTTTTCGAACTATCTTACTTGAACTATCTCACTTTCGAATGCTATATTTTGTTACAGTAATCCGACATTTTCCGCACTGAGCGGCAACGCTGGCAACGCTCTACACGGATATCAGGGCGAATTCACTGGAGAACCGGGTCCTTCCCGAACCAAACCGCGAACCGGTCACTGGAGAACCGAACCAACTGAACCGAACCGACTTTTGAACCGACCGGTTCTCCAGTGAATGCTTCGAACCGAACCGACATTTATCATGAGTTGAACAAGCAAGTCGTAGACAAGGTAGAATGAGTCTATCCCGGTTGGGTTCGAAGCATTCACTGGAGAACCGGTCGGTTCAAAAGTTGGTTCGGTCGGTTCGGTTCGGTTCTCCAGTGACTGGTTCGCGATTCGGTTCGGGAAGGACCTGGTTCTCCAGTGAATTGGCCGGATATCAGGACAGTCTGTGGAGCGTGACATCACTGATACAGTGCTTTGAATATGTTATTGATTGTTGTGTCTAATGTTTCCATTGTTGTTATGTTTGTCATTTTATAGTGTTACTGTGAATTTTGTTCTCTCGTTTTTGTTCGTTTTGACTGAAAGAAATAAAAGTTCTGATAATAAAAAACTTGAGCTTGTTCCATGGTCTCCATACTTTCGTAAAAAAACAGGTGAATTCTCCATTTTGGTGTTGTTAAAGGGACGTTTATTACCCTATTATTGGCAGAGCTGGTTTCCTATTGACCGTTCGCGCGCTAGTTGCGCGCTGGATGCACTGTAGTCGCACGAAGCGAGGTCTACGAAATTAGTTCGCAACTGCTGGTGCATGCCCCCCGCAACTATCGTGCGCGCACTCAGCGAGATCCTTTCTCAGCGCGTGCCTCTGCCATCGATCGATAATCGAATAGTTTCGAAACTGTCTGGCGCGCCTTTCATTTAGCCGCCGCTACTCGCTCCAAACCACACTGTCCCCTACGCTGTCTGAATGCCACAGGAACTTCTAGCCCACAGTTAGGACACTGGTAGAACGGTAGTAACAGTTAAACTGTGGTGATATGACCGTAAACGTCCCGCGATTCAGTGGTAAACTTGTGGTAACGTTGAATCACGATTACTACCAGTAAATCGGTGATGTATCTCAAGTAACCTCAGAAATGAACTAGATATCTAATACCACACGAGATACCTATACTAGATACGGATGTCTGCGAGACTGCTCTGCCGGCTTCTGGCTGTTTTCGGTTTAATTACCCAAGTTTGAGGTACTTTTCCCTCTAATGCGACCTTAGTAGTTAGTACGTGAGGACTAGATACTAGAGGGGCCATGAAAAGTTAATTAAATTTTGTTTTATAAAAATATTAATTTTTAAGTGTTTTATTTTCGATAGTTCGAAATAATTTTACTGCTGTTTTACTGCAGCTGAACAACAAAGCTGAACAAATTTTACTGCTGTTTTACTGCAGCTGAACAACTTTACTGGCGTTTTACTGCAGTAGCGACACCGTACTACTACCGTTTTACGACTGGTGATACTGCAGTAACACTACCAGTAAAACGGTGGTAGTACGGTGTCGCTGCTGTAGTAGAACGCCTGTTTTATCTTTACAGTGGCGCTAGTTTAAGAACTAAAAGAACTGACTTAATAAAGTTTAAATGACTTCTATCTCTTACACAATGGTAATTTACTCGGTACTAGGTTTTTTGAGAAATTCTGACAGGAAACTAAACAATTGTGGAATTGTACGAGTGAAATCAATATAACAATAGAAAAAGGAACTCAGTATGAATAGGAACTATGCATAATTATTCTATTGAAAATCAGTGCCGAAAAACTAGTCTGTTATATGGGAATCACCAAATTACTATTAATTTAAACATCATAGAAATTCAACAACCTCTGAATTAGGAAAAATGTTTAACAGTTTTCTAGAATCATTAATTTTACTGATATAATGTGTTTGACGTGCTTTTGGAATATAAATTATATTTTGAAGCATTATTTTGTGGTTGAATGGTTGAATTAGGATGGGACCCCCCGCCGACAGTTTGTCACTTGACAAACTGTTGGTTCACTCGAACCGACAGTTTGTACGTTGACAGACTGATAATTCTTCCACAGAAATCGCAGTTGGAGCGCGTTTTTGGGAAATAGACTGTTACTGAGTAAGAAAAGTGGATGGGTATGAGATCGTCACTTGGTGTGCAAGTTTCTGAAATAAGCAGTTTTCAAAATATTTTTATTTGGCTACGTCTTATATTCAAGTTATCACCACCTATTGAATTCGGGTGAAAATGAGTCTGGTGGCCGAGAAGCCGAGAAAACTAGTTAAAAACTCCATTTTCTTCCGACTACGAGTTCATCGTTTTTCTTACTGTCGTACTTTTCTATTTCTCTACCCTCATTTTCGAATGTAGATCTGCAAATGAATGAAATGTCAAAGGTCTCACCACTGATGACAATCCTCTGCTCCGTCGAATGCGATACAGGTCAGCAACTTCTCCGGGAGCCACGCCGTCAGAGTGCTGCGCACGGAATCCGGAAGCGGGTTCAGGAAGGCAGCCGGCTTCACCTTGATGGTGGCGTAGTTGTCACCACTAGCTGGTTTTCCACGGGGGCAAATTCGCGTCTGGAAGAGTACAACCTACAAACGGTACCTTTTATACTGGAAGAAAATTGAACAGTCACGTGAAGTTAGCATTCTAATGAGGAATCGTGCGCCTCGTAATTGCACATTTTCTGAGTTCTGCTGTGTTTAACATGTTACACGTGACTGTACAATTGACTAACAGTATACGGAATCACTCTGAGTTGTAGTTTGAACTTATTTAATTCCATAGTTTATGATAGCATACTACAGACTCGTAGGGCAACATACACCGCATGGCTTTAGAGAGAGCGAGCCCTAATACAGGAAAGCTAATTTTCGAATTGTCGTTTGATCGGCGCATGTTCAGCAATGATGGTCAAATATTCACAAAATCATGATGGTTATCATTATAATTATGAATTTTACTCATGTTCCTTTGCGTTAGGTTCTAAATCTGTGCTCGCTGTTTTATTAGTGTTAAACATCATCTCAGAAGTTATCAATTCGTCTCTAACTTGATTGTTATACAGTATACTGATGAACTTATTATTATCAAATTATTACCTCCCAAACATCTTTTCCGAAGAAGAAATCCTTGATGGGTCCAGATGATTTCATCGCGGTCTTGTTGACCAGAACACCGGCAACGGATCGCTCGCGAAAGTAGACGCTGATGCCGGTGAAGTCGGAACATCTAACGATCTGAGGCAGCATTCCGACCACTGAAACAAACAAACTATACTGTTAGTCTACTGCACAGTCACGTGAAACATGTTGAACACAGCAGAACTCAGAAACGTGCCACGAAAAAGTGCACGATTACTCATTAGAATGCTAACTTCACGTGACCATTCAATTGACTTCTAGTATATACATATTTTAGTTATATGGTGAATATTGGATACATTTAAAGCTAAAACCGACACCTCAACTTCATGTCAACCCTAACAATGTTACTGTGGTGTGACCATTCTCAGTTGGAAGAAGGACGATTATGTGGACCAATCCCGTGTCAACGGTCCTTCAAACTGCAATTGAGAAATGTATTGCAGTTTAACGGACTGGAAAGTTGAGATTGGGCCACACAATAGTTCTTCTTCAACAATGTTACTGTGCTGCGACCCTTCTTAGTTTAAACCGTTTTTAACGCAATGGAACAGACAACAATCTAACAATGGGTTCGCTTTTTCAATACAATCCCATACCCTCAGCTAAGTCGTTCTATCTCTCTGTGTTTGTAGTTTGATCCAGTTGATCATGGTCAAAGTTCGTGAATGATGGGGCGAATCGAGATCAAACTACAATCAAGATTTGGTCACTGGTTCTATCACTCTTTTTATTACATTGTAAATATGGTAAATCTGCACGGAATGACTTTTACGCCAGCTCCTGAATAGGTGGGACCCCTTTAAACATCGATTTTTCATTTACAAAGAAGTGGAGCGAAATCGTAAGCTCAGGTATAGGCCACGGCCCGTAGCAAACTACAAACACCACCCATTGACAATTCTAGATTTTGTGCGGTGTTGTAGTTGTAGGAATTTTCTGGCAACGCTCATTTACTTCTAGGAAAGTTTGTTCTTAACCCACATATTAGTTTTTACGTTTACGGACAACTCGTCCCCGCGTTGCGTGCGACAACTCGTCCCCGCAGAAGCGACAACTCGTCCCCAATCTCAAAAGTTGCCCAAATTAGGTTAAAACTCACAAATTAAGTAGTGACTAGGTTATATTTTGTACTAAAGACTGTTGATAACCTCAGAAATAGAAAACAAAGAAAAATACTAAAGACAGATCATGATATTTCATAATTATCACATTTTTCATGAATTTCTTGTTTTCTCTCGAATATAAGACGACAAAATTAATTTTTCGAATGTATTTATAGTTATATTGTATTAAATAATAATCCGGAAACTATGTAACAGAATGTAATTTACTTCCAAACCTATTTTTTAGCTAGTTTTATGATAAAACGTTGGGGACGAGTTGTCGCATGAAGGGGGACGAGTTGTCGCACACGCGACGCGCGGGGACGAGTTGTCGCGGAATCAGTTTTTATACATTCACTAATATCATTAACTGACTTCAACAACAACTTAACGCTAGAAAACCTCAAGTTTTCTTATAATTAGACAACAACTGCATAATGTTTTCTTAGTTTTACTGTAGAAGCCCGCGAATGTGGTCCACTAAGTTCAAAAAGTTCGTATTTGTTGACACCAAGACCTCTAGAGTAAAAACTGTAAACATTCTATATTTGAGGTCATTTTCATTCAACTGATAGAAAGTATAACTCACCTAATCAAGATACAAAGGGCAAAAAGAACCAGAGATCCAACGAAAACGGAACCAGCACTTGAATGTATTCAGAATAGGGCAAGGAATCTATCTAAAAATAGAAAAAAATAAAAAGGTTGATGAGGTTTTCGCCTCGAAAATTATGTTTCTATTTCCCGTCTCTGTTTTTATTTTAACTTTGTTAGTTTACTTCTGGAGACTAATAAGAAGCGAGAAGTAAAACTTTTGAGAGTAGTGAAATGATAGACAAGCACTCCACCAAAATAATCAATACTCAATCAATTGTTCAGTCCGTATTGTCACTCTAAGCTCAAAATATTTAAAATTGCAATAGATTTTTGATAAAGTTCGTAAAGAGTATACTTTGACCTTCTTTGAGTGGTTTAAGGGAGTTAATACAACTCACTTCCCGTGGAGTGGCTAGGAATAGAGAATAGTGACCAATGTACCAGCAGGTATAGAAGCTTGTCGAGATAGGAGAGAGTACCTGGAATCAACGAGATTTGTTTTTTCAATTAGTTCAATGCGATTGCCCGAATCAATAGTCGCTTTTAAAAGTTCTGAGACGTACAAACATTAAAAAGGCAGAACGACCTCTTCAACAGCGGTTATAGATTTGTACTGGGAATTAGGCACATTTTAGTTATACGTTTTTGAGAATATATGGTGTTTGTAAGATCCTCATCCTTTCTTCGTTTGTTTTGTAATTCAATATAATCGGTTCAAATACAATGATAAAACTTACGCAGATTCGAAAGTTGACGGTGGGTGGAAATGTTTCGGACAGGATAAGGACGGAATAGATATAGGAGAGAACGTTTCTGAAAGAGAGAAACTCATTTTCTAGCAGTTGTTCATTATTCACAGTGAAGAATAGTAAAATTGTGAGAAATAACAAAGTTAGAGAACTGACGGATGAAAAAACACAAGTCGATGAAGTTTAGCTCCAATTTGTTCCACTAGTTCACTAGTTGTTGACTAAGAAAACGCTTTCGAATGTCTTCTAAAGGGTTGAAGCAAAGTATTGTACAGGTTCAGAATTTCATGCAAAGTTTTGCTCAAAACTAATGGTTGAAGTGAAGTACCGCAAACAAAAACCTAGTTTTTCTTGAGTCTTTCACATCGTTATAAAACTACTAGCTCTAAGTACATATTTTGAAAGGTTACGTAGGAAACGTGAGAAATATAAAACTATTGGAAAATCCACAGAACACAACGATAGATAGAAATGCTGACCGTCCTAGTGATGTGATGACTAGAAATAACTAAGCTCTCCCAATAGCTGCGTGCGATTCATGATAAACGTCGACAAAGTGCACGTTTTTAGAAAAAAGTTATTCTGCACGTTCTCTCGAGTTATGCACGTTCCATGAACCTATTGTTTTCTTTGGGTCGAATTCTGATACGTTTTTGGGGAAAAGATAGCTAATTTTGCTTACCAACTGCAATTTCGGGTTGGAATTTCAAAGAGAACTTCAGGCAGGGAACAAAGAAATGAAAACAACTGAAACTTGAGAGAAAAACAGCTTGAGCACGTCTAAAACAAGTAAATAAAGTTTATTTGAACCAAGTCAGATATAGAATGGTAACAATGTGGGCTGGCGACTAATAGGTGACCTGACCCAACAAGACCCTCGACTACAAACTACACTTGTTCTCATTTACAACATTAAATTATAAGAATAACTAGGAGATTGAAATTATTATACAAAACCATGTTTGCTTGTATAAACAAGCTGAATTATCTGTTAATATCGGGCGACTTTAGTAGTTTATAAAGGAATGTATATTGTTTCTCCTCAACTTATAACCTACACCTACTGGCATTTCAGAGTAAATACAACTTTTTTGGTTTTCTCGAGCCGGAGTTTACTTTTTGTTCGCTTTCACTGTATTTATAGTTTGATCCTGGTAAGTTTAAAACTTAATAAGAAGTTTTGATCCACAAATCAGACTTAAACTCTGAATTAGAATTTTAATCAGGTTTTTTTGTTCAGACATCCACAGAAGAACAACTTTTCAAACACGTTCATTCAAAAGCATCACAGTTTCTTCACTTATGTAGGAAAATGGTCCAAATTCCAAATCCACAGAATTATATCTCCAAGTTAAAAGAAAACTTGACAAAAAACTGTGGCTATCGGAAAATTCTTAAAAACAGACAATTTATCGATTTGTATTTTTGAAACAACTCTTAGGGGAACACACGTAAAACAAGGACCCGACGAACCAAAAAAACATAGTATTTTAACGGTGCCTCAACATTTCTCACGTTTCACATGAGTTATTGATTAAATAGATCAAACAAAGGATATTTCTAGAAAGCGACTGTAGATGAAGAGTTTCTTTCGGTCTCCTTTCGTCTCTGCTTGGTACGATATCGATTGATCGAGCAAACTACAGAAATGGACAGGATTCCGCACAACAGAATTCCGAGAAGTGTAAGCATAATTCCACCTGGAATTCTAGTTGTATTATAAAAATGTTCGGAAGTGTACTGTAGCAGTCTCAATAGATATGACGACCACTATAGGTTATCCCTCTGTTTTGATACCAAGTTAGAGACTATGATTTCAGAAAAAAAGGTGAAAGAGCCCGGCTGTTTCATCTCTTTTTGTCTCTCGCCGGAATCTAATCGGAGGGCAAAAGTTTTGTAGCTAGGCGCTAACCACTGCTCTATGAAGAGTACATTGGTAGGCTTTGGAATGGGAACATGCGTCCGTACACAGCGGCAATTGAGATATACAGTACCCTCCCGCGTTCTCGCTGACGACTCAGCACAGCCACCGTTCATCAATGTAAGATTTGGTGACAAACAAACTCTAGACATGGTTCGAACCACCCTGGGTGAAGCGGCAGATTGATAACTGTTTTAGAAGAATGTAGTTTGTTTCACACACTTATAACAACCTACAGTAATATGCTCAAAATTCCTGTTTAAAGTTTAGTATGTTGACGTTTTTGGATTTTGACCGAATTACGGTAGTGTTTTACTACTAAACTAAGGACTGTGCAAGTTTCAAACCAAAATATTGAGTTGTTCACTACGAAAATCCTTCTGAATGTTTGACAGATTGTTTTAGAACGACATCGATTGGTGAAATAGAGTATAGTAAACGAGAACGTACCGGTGTGTGTATCTGCAGAGTAGGGTTGATTCTCGTACATTATGGTAAACGGATATTCTTCGCGTCTGAAACACGGATGTGAGATTATTGAAAAAGCGGAAAACACATGGAATGTCAGATCAAACTATAAAGGATCTACTGGAAGTTTGACCTCCCCCATTGAAGTTAAAAAACTTGATGAAATTCATAAAGGGAGGTCAAATTTAATTTTCACATTCATTAGGAAAGGAAACTACAATTCTGGTCAAGATCAGTGCCCACTTTTTCCTTTGCTTTGGAGGCAGGGAAAATTTCAAACAGTAACCGGGGGTGGAAGAGTTTAAAACTGTTGTTTACGGTTAACCCCAAGAACACCAACATAGCATTTATATAGATCCGTGTGGAAATGAATCTGTTATACTAGAAGTGAACTGAAGAGTCACGTAAAGGTAGCATTTTAATGAGGAATAGGACACTTTTTCATTGCAAATTTCTGAGTTCTGCTGTGCTTAACATGTTTCTCTTGAATTGTGCAACTATGCAATTGAATAACAGTATAATGGTTTTCACCAAAGAAATTGAGATATACAGTACTCCTCATGTCATTGAACTTACTTGGACGGCATATTGTTGCTGCTGATTCTCCGTAGGTCAAAATAAACCTTTGATTGATTTTTTGATGGAACAGCGATGAAGTCGCCAAACTCGGAAACACATTTCTTATACTTTTCCTTGTTGAAATCATCGAAGAAACCAGAATATTTCAAGGGATGACTGAAATTTGAGAATATTCCGAACAACTTCAAACAGAAAGTGTTTTTTCTTCAAAACACGAGAATTTGAGTTGAATTTTATGATGTGCAATCGATCGAAAGCACCTTAACGTGTGAAATATAGTCGTACGGTATGACCTCATAATCAGAACGTGATAGAGGAGAATTGCCAAATCGAAATAAGTGAGAAAGTGCAATATAAAGTTCATGTTTCTTGGTGAAAAAAGATTGAGTAGGGGTCAGTTACAGTCCCATAATCTCAATACTAGAAAAACAACACAGATACATCCAACGTTTACTCAAAATGTTCACTAAAACAACTATGGCATATAGTTTGTTCCACACACTTGAAACCCTCTAAAGTTCTGAAACGTTAAGGTTTGGTAGGTTGTCGTTTTATGATTTTATCCAAATGTTGGTAGTATCTACTGCACATTTCCTACTACAAACTCCAGAAGTTTGAAACCAAATTTTCAAACTATTTTATAAATTTTCAAAGGAAAGTAAATTTTCCGCCTTAATTTTCTTACGAGTATTGTTAAAGGACATGGATTGAGCAGATCGGAAATGTACACGTACTCCGGAATAAGGGGAACAACGCGAAGAGAATTCGTGAAGATCTGATCCAGTCTCAGGAGAACAGCCTTCTGAGTATCACTGTACAAATCGTAACGAATCTGGAAGAACTTAATAAATTCTCATGAAATAACAAGTTCTTCTGTGTGTTTAGTTCGAACGCACGCGTTTCTTCCAGGGTTCAAATATGCCGACCAAACTACAAATAGATATGGTCAGGCCCTTATACAGTTGTTATAATGTAATAAGCCGTTGTAAAGTACTGTATACACCGGAGAATGCTCAAATATCAATTCAAGTGTGAAAAATAATAATTATACAAATAGTTGTATTGATTGGAAAGACTTTCCACTGCAACTGACCGCCAAGTATTCACTTCCATTGTACTCCAATGCCTCCATTTTATGCAGTTTGGGGGGACAAGATTCAACTGGCAAAACGTAGTCTGAAAGTAGGATAGCAAAAAAAAATAATATAAAAAAATCGATTGAATTCAGCAGAAATATGGATAAAAAAACAGAGAAAAGCCTTACTTCTCTTCGAAATGGTAGTTTTCAGTGTTCTTCCTCGCATGAAAAGGTCGACAGGAACTATCCTGAAAGGATTTATTTGGTAAAACATAGAAATGGTTCACGTACTTTGCGGTAAATTCGCTAATTTGATGTATTTCTAAAGCAAACAACAACCACGATTCACCCTTTCCTATTACTGTAGCGTACCACGAACAAGTAGTATCTGCTGTGTTTGTACAATTATCTAAATCCACATTGATCAAGACTAGTCCCCCTGGGGATCTATTAGAAACAATTCAATCGTATGAAGGAAAACAAATCAAGAAATGACTTTTCAAACCAACCTTAAATGACTTCTATCGACAATGGCAGAAATGAAAAGAAATCCGTTGATGGTGAAAAAGTCCTGGATGACGAAACCTTTCTGGATGTGATCGGTGTAGTGGTGAAACTCGCGTTGATCGGGAACTACTCTGAAAAAAATTATTTTCCGAGTATAAAAATTGTTAATAAATAATCGATAAACCAAAATAAATGATAGAGATAATGGCATTCAGAAAGTAGAAGTTCTTCTGTCATCAAATAATGAATATTACAGAACAACCAATAACTAGAATACAACGCCTCACTCTATACTAAGTTACATCATAAAAACATGCATGTCCGCCAACAAAAAGTTCCTATATTTGAAATTTTAGAATAGTTTCATTTTTAAAACAAAATGAACACAAAGTAATTTATTTGAAACGCAGACACACTTTCAAAAAATATTTTCTCTATATATTGCGCTGTAATATTCTGTTTCCTTTTCACAGCTCGAGCCGGGGGGTGGACTCGGTTTATTTAGGGTACGTTCTGCTGTGTTTGTAGTTTTATCCGGATCTCCAGTGTAGGTAGATCAAACTACAATTCAGATCCACACGAACCTGTCTTTAGTGGGAGAATAGAACAGAATACGCGATCCCCTTCTAGTCATTGCCAGGCGAATCAGCCGTTTTTCAGGAAATCCAGTCTGGAAACCGGTTTCCCAATAATGCATGTTCAAGTTCACTGTGCGTTTTTTGTCGAAATTTAGTGAAAGTAGGACGATTATGTGGACAAATCTCGTGTCAACGGTCCTTCGAACTGCGATTGAGAAATGTATTGCAGTTCAAAGGACTGAACCGTTGCGATTGGACCACATAATCGTCCTTCTTTAACCTATACTTTCCCGCTAAAAACTCATATTTGCGGAACAATTTCGAGAGAATACATTCATAACCAGTCTATTAAGTGCAGTGAGTAATAAGTTGACTAGACAAAGTCTACTCGAAGTTTGCTCTGCCCCCACTGATGTGTTTCTATTCATGTTTTCCTACGTGAGCGATGTCCCATCTCAAATTGTAGTCCAACTTAGCCCAACATTCGACTAACGGATCACAAAAGTTAAGGGTTTTCGGTTCAGGGTTTACGAGGGTACCTTACGAAACCCAAAAAAGGATAAGGTTTTTTTGGGTTTTCCAAGGTCAGGAAACTCTGAACCGAAGTCCTTAAACTATGCGTCGAGCTTAGCGTCATACTGTAAAAGGGTGAAATCGTAAAAAAAAGACTATAACCTGGTCCACGTACCACTCTGACCATTCGGAGTACCATATTGGAGCACTTGTGTGTATTATGTATCCCATGTGTAGTTGTATTGGAGTGGACAGAGATGGAGGCTGGTTGCATGTTGGGGTCCAATAGGCGACAGCTGGGGTGAAGACCCACGGCTGGAAATAACCGGTATTAGGAGAAGAAACTTAAGATAACTGAAACTTTGTTACTAAAGGGTAGGTTATTTAAATAACAAGGATTAGAGGAAGAAACTGAATATAATTTAAATTATTATTCTAAAGGGTAGGTTATTAACCAGTATTGAAGAAAAAAAGTGAAGATAACTCAAATTATCTTGGTAAAGGGTAAGTTAATGATATGATATATGTTATGTAATAGTAAATTAGTGAAGCGGGTATTAAAGAAGAGAAATTGAAAATAGATGGTTTAAATTGTTGTATAAGGGTGAGTAATTAATAGATTAAATGTTATGTAATTATAAAATAGTGAACGAGTAAGACAAACAATGAAAAACTGATCGTTTAAATTATGTTGTTGAAAGATACCGCATTGAGAAGGTTATGTGTTAATTATTATGATCTAATGATAATAGGTATGAAATAAATATTGAGAGCAAAAATCAACAAAGTATGATAAAAGAGTTTCTTATTAGGTTTCAACAGATAGTTCTCAGGTCTTGTGTGGATAGTTTTCGCTTTTTCTGTGTTGATACGACTCTAAACGGTTGTTTAAGGTATTTCGATAACCCTTAACGTGTATTTAAATGCTCAACCCACCTTTAAATGATGTATTTGTGATGTAAATCCCCTGCGTACACTCATCCACAGTAGTTGCCTCTGCTATAGGACAGCGCAATAGATAACACTGAAAAAGGAAAAATATACGAAGTCTCTTTCAATTATATTACCAGAAACATATTAGTTTTGGAAATATATCCATTCAAAAAGTTCTACTTCTCTTTTTCTAGAAAATTTACCATAAAAACTGATTGTTATGTTTTTGTTTATTACAACACAACTTTTATTCATAGAAAAACTAACCACTTCTTTTTTCAAAAACTCAACCACAAGACTGTTAACGTTGAGCTCAAACTTTAAAAATTAGTTGAAAAGTTCACGACCTGGAAAATGGTTTTGCCAACTATGATTGAACTATGGTGCAGTAGCAACTCAAACAGCAACTGTATAAAATAACACTACTAAAGGATACAATTACCTGTAAGTATAGCAGAAAGAGAATAGAATGAAGTAAGTCGACCATTCGAAAACGAGAACAGGGGAAAATGAAACCAACATCTGCTTACAACAGCACTGTTCCGTGAATTCTACGTGTTTTCGTTATGTAGAAATGCACTTATGAGCGATGTTCATTATACTGACAGTCCATTGCACAGTCACGGGAAACATGGTAAACACAGCAGAATTTAAAAACGTGCAATGACAAAGTGCACGATGCTTCATTAAAATGATACCTTTACGTGACCGTACAATTTACTTCTAGCCCATAGTCGTTGCCAACGAAAAAGCGGGAGGGTACTGTATATCTTACTTTTCGTTGTATACGCACGCATGTCTTCGATTGCAAAGCTTTCTGGTCATATGCTCTAATAGCGCAGTGGTATGCGCCCTGCTACGAATCATTTGCTCGCAGGTTCGATTCCGGCGAGCGACAGCAATTTATAAATTTGACACTCCAACATGGGTTTAAAACTTGAACCTCGCTCAATTCGCATAAAGAACACAACCTTTGTAGTAAAGTATTATTATTATGGTTTGAAAATGAAACGGGATTGAGATGAAATAACTAAATGGTGCTTCTATAAGGAGACGTTGAGAGTAAAGTTCTGTTTATTTTATTCCCATTGAGACTTTGGCAGCGTGCTGTGAAACGTTGGACAATGTTCGTTGTTCAGAAAATTTACGTTTTTTTTTTAAAATTAAAATTTTTCTTTATTTGCTGCAACAAGGCTGAACAATTTTTTAGGGAGCTTCATATAAGACGGGTCCAACTAAATTTTTTCAAAATTCCCGTTTTTTTACCAAAATGTTGTCAACGGAGTGGGTGTGACAAGTAAACCATTATCTTGTCAAAGTTGCTGTTGTATCTGGGAAATATTAGAGCCAACCCAAATGACAAGCGCCAACATGGATATTGATGTCTGCCAAGTGATAATATCACTTCTCAACACTTGGCAAGTGATATTATCACTGCTCAACACTGACAAGTGCCAGGAACGATCCTCTTTCTTGACACGTGTCAACCAGGTTTTGCCTCATGCGGGAATCGAACCTGACCCCGCCACACCAAAAGCGAGACGCTTACCACTACACTAAGCGGGCTACGTTCTAGAGCGCGAACAGTTCGTACACCCACCGGGGCGGGCATATTCATAACGGGATGAGAATAGATTATCGAATTATGGGTGCGTATCTTTGAGAGAAAAAACGAGAAGCGGAAAAGGGAATACAGTAAACACTTAAACCTGCGATGTTAGGCGAAAAGTTGCTACTGGCTTTTAACTAGCTGAAATGTTTTTTTGGTGTGTTCAGCTTTTAAATTCACGTTTTATATTTATGAAAATTGATTTTTTCAATAAACTAATCCCTTTTAATACACTCATGTGCGGCAACCTTAATCTGAACAATTGCGGCGGGGTTATATATAGCGCGGTCCATTCCTTTCAAATACAGGTACTCCCTTAGTGTAGTGGTAGTGCGCTTGCTTTTGGCCCAACGGCCAAGGGTTCGAATCCTCTCAAAGGTTTGGCACGTGTCAAAATGGATCAGTGCAAATGGCAAATGGTAAAGATGATCCCTTTGGGTGACAAGTGACAAGCGAACTCCGTTCACTTAGCATTTGCCAAAAGAATCTGAATCTCATTGTCAAATGCCAACATCGCGTTGACAAAAAACCTAAAATTGTGTCATTTCGACCGCAAGGCGCAAGAAAAAGTTCCCGTTCACAGATTGACAGAATTCCGTGAATTACTTTGAATTTTGAAAAAAATTTAGTTGGAACCGTCTTATATCATTTCGAAAAACTGCAATCCGATAAAAAACGGACTGGAGTAATGACCATCTTGCCAACGTCTCAGCGGAAATGACAACAACTGAATTGTCTTTCGTATACTCGCATCTATTCCAATACAAACACACAAACATGTACAAACTGTGTTTCAACAGAATTTTCACCCTGAGTACTGTATTTCATTACTTGCACTCAGTTTCAAGCATATTTATTCTTAACGTTTCTAAGTGATTGTCATTCTCAAAGGGATTCGACCATGGTCACGCAGTAGCTCGAACCGTCAGGACGACCAACCACAAACCGACATTTATCGCTGTTCCAGTCTGAAATGTTTAGTTAGTCTGTTGAACAGTCACGTAAAACACGTAAAACACAGCAGAAATCAAAAACGTGCAATGACAAAGTTTACTATTCCTCATTGGAATGCTAACTTTACATGACTAAATATACTTCACTTCTAGTATAGGGGGGTTGAATAGCATATGAAATCAGTTTTCGGTTGATGACATCAGCTAGCTCAGTTTCTTTCAACAAGTGCAGGACAAAGTGAACAGAAAAAGGCTGGATTGAATGAGCCAGGATTACCGATAGTTGCAGTAATTTCGAGTTAACCGTGCACTAAGAAATCAGGCGTAGAAAACCAAACATTTTTCGGAAATGGATCGTGAGTCTTTTTTCGGTGTTGTATAGGGCCAAATATATTAAATATCCGCCTCATGTGAGACTCGAAGTGGGCCCAAAAGTTTGGGACACGCGGATGCTAGCCACTATAACATTATAGTGACGTTGTGGGCAAATCGTGTCTAGGTGTTATTACACAGCACAAAGTGAGGTATAGTCTTTCTCATTCCTACTGAGACTCCTACAGTAGGATTTCGAAACTACCAAACTGTTTTTCTCACTCACTTATGATCGGAAAGATTTAGGATTTTGGCACCTCATTCTCGTTCACAGGTACAACAATTGAACTAGAGGAATTTTGGTGAGCTAAATTTTCAGCTTCACAACAGCCTTCGAAAAATTTGTAAGGTTACTGTAGGAGTCTCAGTAGGAATGGTGGGAACTATATACAGTACTAGCCGGTCACGCGGCTCACGCCGCGTGCCCGTCTAGCGTGCATGTTAGCTATGTTTTGCAACTTTACTTGAAATTGTTATCTCATGATTCTTACTTTTTTTGAACGTTTCAAACAGCTTCGAGCAGTTTGACGACTTGACGTCATCTGGCCTTCAGAATCTTATCTGACGTGATCCTCACTTCGTGAAACAATGTATAAGTGACATTTTTGGACTCTTTTCTACTCGTTCTGAGAGTTTCAGAAAGTTTGAACGAAGTTCATTTTTGACGTCTTCTGACATTCTGAATATTACTCGTCGTTGCTTAGAATTCATATAGTCTTCACATATGATTATACATTACGTGTTGCGATAGTTTGAAGCCCGAGAGATCCTTATTAAAAGAACTTGACTTTTTTGCTAGTGAAATGCTTGGTATGTGACGTCATCAATTGATGGTTTGATCTTGAAAATTGAAACTACTATAACTTGGTTCATTTTTATCCGATGTACCCCGTGTTTGATTTTCTGAGTTGCTCATGAGTAGTGAAATACAATTACATTAAGTTTGAAGTTACATCTTTCTCCATAGCAATTTTAGGCCAAAATCATATTTATTGCGCTAAAAAAATCAATAGTTGACCTCTGACCTTAATGCTCTGGCAGTACAATCTTTATCCAATACTGGTCCTGTCCTATGAGTTTCAAGTCGTTCCGATTATTTAGACGGTCAGGAGAGGGGTGGGAAAATGTTGAGTCCGAGGTAGCTTAAAGTGAGCCTATTTGCGCCGTATATAGTACGGGTTGGACTTTTGAAACTCGAATAACTCGAGAACGGCTGAATGGTTTTGCCTAATTTTTCACATTATTTGCCGGTCTATTGACCTTCGTTCATGGACAAAATTTGGGTCATACTGCATGAGTTTGGCTGTTTCACTTTTTTCTAAAAAAACGTCTTAAAAAATTATTTTTGAGAAATTCAAAAATCTGTCACATACAAACTTTTTTAATTCTTTATGCGCATCTTATGTACAAATCTCAGGGATTCAATCACATTTTGAACATATGCCCCACCAAAATGAATGAAATTTTTTGTTGATTTTTATCAACGCTCACAGAACACCCATCATATGATAGAATGTTTATTGCCTATAAAGTTAAGTACCTGACAATCAACTCTATATACTATAGAAATAAAAAGACGAATAGTTTATTGGAACCTTCTTTTGTAGCCTCATTTATGAGGTGCTATGTTTCATATCAGAGATCACCAAAAATCGATACTTGATCTTTGATCTTTCATATTGCAAATGTATACTCAGTAGGTCATGACACATCTTGTGTCACAATATGAACAGATGAGGACCATTTTAAAACAGTTCGGAAATCCCAAAATGTTCCGGAAATTTCTCGAATCCGGAGGAAGTTGCGAAATTCTTGACGATATTGAGCCAATAGAAGGGACTTCTGGAGAGTTCAACCAGCCAGAAATTTTAAGGTCATATCTACAACATACGCGGTATGAGGAATGAAAGTAGCAAAAAATTATACTTTTTTCTAATTCATGTAACTGTTTCCGGAAACGTTTCCGGCAAAAAGCGCTCGACAGAAACATTTGACTTCAGAATACAGGCTTTCATGTGCAGTATCTCTGAAATTTTGCTCTCCAACTTAAGGCCTTAAAAAATCAATAAATCAATATCATTGATTTTTCTTAGACACCACGACCTTAGATTTTAGTGACATAATTGATGGTCATACTGGTTAGTGCTGATTGTTCCATGCCGGGTGCCGTCCCGTCCCGTCATTTAGCACGATTTTCTCTAGGGTGGTGACTAGCCGGTCACGCGGCTCACGCCGCGTGCCCGTCTAGCGTGCATGTTAGCTATGTTTTGCAACTTTATTTAAAGTTGTTACCACGTTACTTACTTTTTTTTGAACGTTTCAAACAGCTTCAAGTAGTTTGACGACTTGACGTCTTCTGGCCTTCAGAATCTTATCTGACGTGATCGTCACTCCGTGAAACAATGTAATCGTAACATTTTTGGACTCTTTCCTACTTGTTCTGTGAGTTTCAGAAAGTTTGAACGAAGTTCATTTCTGACGTCTTCTGACATTCTGAATATTACTCGTCGTTGCTTAGAATTCAAACAGTTTTCACGTTTGAGTATACATTACGTGTTGCGGTAGTTAGGAGCCTGAAATAAACTACTCGAAAGAACTTGAATTTTTTGCTAGTGAAATGCTTGGTATGTGACGTCATCAATTGATGGTTTGATCTTGAAACTTAAAACTACTGTAACTTGGCTCATTTTTCTCCGATGTACCCCGTGTTTGACTTTTTGAGTTGTTCATGAGTAGTGGAAGACAATGACGTTAAATTTGAAACCACATCTATCTCCATAACTATTTTAGGCCAAAATCATATTTACTGCGCTAAAAAAATCAATAGTTGACCTTTGACCTTAATGCTTTGGCAGTACCATCTTTATCCAATACTGGTCCTGTCCTATGAGTTTAAAGTCGTTCCAATCATTTAGACGATCAGGAGAGGCGTGGGAAAATGTTGAGTCCGAGGTAGCTTAAAAATGAGCCTATTTGCGCCGTATATAGTACGGGTTGGACTTTTAAAACTTGAATAACTCGAGAACGGCTGAATGGTTTTTCTTAATTTTTTAGGATATTTGCCGGTCTATTGACCTTCGTCTATGGACGAAATTTGGGTCATACTGCATGAGTTTGGCTGTTTCACTTTTTTCTAAAAAAACGTCTTAAAAAATTATTTTTGAGAAATTCAAAAATCTGTCACATACAAACTGTTTTAATTCTTTATGCGCATCTTATACACAAATCTCAGAGATTCAATCACATTTTGAACATGTGCCCCACCAAAATGAATGAATTTTTTTGTTGATTTATATCGACGCTTACAGAACACCCGGTATATGCGATAATGTTTATTACTCATAAAGTAGAGTACCGGACAATCAATTCTATACACTATAGAAATTAGAAGACAAATAGTTCATGGGAACCTTCTTTTGTAGCCTCATTTATGAGGTACTACATTTCATGACGGAGATCACCAAAAATCGATACTTGATCTTTGATCTTTCATACTACAAATGTATAGTCGGTAGGTCATAACACATCTTGTGTCACAATATGAACAGATGAGGACCATTTTAAAACAGTTCGGAAATCTCGAAAAGTTCCGGAAATTTCTCAATTCCGGAGGAAGTTGCGAAATTTTCCACGATATTGAGCCAATAGAAGGGACTTTTGGAGAGTTCAACCAGCCGGAAATTTCACGGTCATATCTACAACATACGCGGTATGAGGAATGAAAGTAGTAAAAAATTGTACTTTTTTCTAATTAATGTAACTCTTTCCGGAAACGTTTCCGGCAAAAAGTGCTCGACAGAAACAATCAACTTCAGAATACAGGCTTTCATGTGGAGTATCTCCGAAATTTCACTCTCCAACTTAAGGCCTTAAAAAATCAATAAATCAATATCATTGATTTTCCTTAGACACCACGACCTTAGATTTTAGTGACATAATTGATGGTCATACTGGTTAGTGCTCATCGTTCAACTCAAAGTCACGTACCGTACCGTCACGTCATTTAGCACGATTATCTATAGGGTGGTGACTAGCCGGTCACGCGGCTCACGCCGCGTGCCCGTCTAGCTGGGGGGAGACCCCCCAGACCCCCCACGCGTGTAGTCATTTCAAGTTATTTAGATAAACTTTTTTGGTTCCATGACAACTTGGGTTGTGACGTCTTCTGGCCTTCAGAATCCTATGTGTCGTTGACGTTACATCGTGAAACATTGTCGTCATGACATCGTTGTCACTAATGGTACTTGTTCTGAGAGTTTCAATACTCCATGGCATTGTTTGTATTTGACGTCTTCTAGCCTTCTGAATATTACTCGTCGTTACTTAGAATTCATATAGTCTTCACCTATGAGTATGATCTACGGTTTGCAATAGCTTGGAGCCCAAGAGGAACTATTAAAAAGAACTTGACTTTTTTGCTAGTGAAATGCTTGGTATGTGACGTCATCAATTGATGGTTTGATCTTGAAACTTAAAACTACTGTAACTTGGTTCATTTTTTTCCGATGTATCCCGTGTTTGATTTTTTGAGTTGTTCATGAGTAGTGGAATACAATGACACTAAGTTTGAAGTTACATCTATTTCCATAGCAATGTTAGGCCCAAATCATATTTAATGCGCTAAAAAAATCAATAATTGACCTTTGACCTTAATGCTCTGGCAGTACAATCTTTATCCAATACTGGTCATGTCCTATGAGTTTCAAGTCGTTCCGATCATTTAGACGTTCAGGAGAGGCGTGTGAAAATGTTGAGTCCGAGGTAGCTTAAAAGTGAGCCTATTTGCGCCGTATATAGTACGGGTTGGACTTTTAAAACTTGAATAACTCGAGAACGGCTGAATGGTTTTGCTTAATTTTTCACAATATTTGCCGGTCTATTGACCTTCGTCTATGGACAAAATTTGGGTCATACTGCATGAAATTGGCTGTTTCACTTTTTTCTAAAAAAACGTCTTAAAAAATTATTTTTGAGAAATTCAAAAATCTGTCACATACAAATTATTTTAATTCTTTATGCGCATCTTATACACAAATCTCAGAGATTCAATCACATTTTGAACATGTGCCCCACCAAAATGAATGAAATTTTTTGTTGATTTTTATCAACGCTTACAGAACACCCGTCATATAATATAATGTTTATTGCCTATAAAGTTAAGTACCTGACAATCAACTCTATACAGTATAGAACTATAAAGACATATAATTGATGGGAACCTTCTTTTGTAGCCTCATTTATGAGGTACTATGTTTCATAACGGAGATCACCAAAAATCGATACTTGATCTTTGATCTCTCATATTGCGAATGTATACTCAGTAGGTCATGACACATCTTGTGCCACAATTTGAACAGATGAGGACCATTTTAAAACAGTTCGGAAATCTCAAAAAGTTCCGGAAATTTCTCAAATCCGGAGAAAGTTGCAAAATTTTCCACGATATTGAGCCAACAGAAGGGACTTCTGGAGAGTTCAACCAGCCAGAAATTTTGAGGTCATATCATCAACATGGGCGGTATGAGGAATGAAAGTAGTAAAAAATTGTACTTTTTTCTAATTCATGTAACTGTTTCCGGAAACGTTTCCGGCAAAAAGCGCTCGATGGAAACATTTGGCTTCAGAATACAGGCTTTCATGTGGAGTATCTCCGAAATTTCACTGTCCAACTTAAGGCCTTAAAAAATCAATAAATCGATAGCATTGATTTTCCTTAGACACCGCGACCTTAGATTTTAGTGACACAATTAATGGTCATACTGGTTAGTGCTCATCGTTCAAGTCAAAGTCACGTACCGTACCGTACCGTACCGTACCGTCACGTCATTTAGTCGAGTTATGTATAGGGTGGTAACGGTTTCAAACTTTTCGTTTCTGCACGTTTAACTCCTTTCAATATAACTTCTTTAAATTACGTTTTCCGTCTTTGATAAACAGGTTTCTGATTTATGAGTAAATATGTTTATTTGAATAATGGTTTAAAGCAAAGTTTTCTTCCATACTACATTTTATTGGCGCTTAGATCAAACTACAATTTACATTTTCAATAGACATGTCACTTTTCTGTGATTTGTAGTCAGCCAGTAAACATTTTGAGTGCTTCTTTTTCCACACACCTTGCCAATCAATACTGCTCTGTTGTTCTCAGAACTCATTCATAGTTTCGGTTTCGTGTCTTTTTTTGCTATACTTTTGCTTTATTTAACTTTGGAATTTGTTTACAATCTAACGTGTATTCCAGTATTTTCTCTCGTAATAACGTGTTTATCCTGTTTATCTTAGTAAACAAGTTTTCTGGACTCTACTTGCGTACTTTTGTCGAAATGGACTTTTCTTAGCAGTTTGGCAATAGTATATTTTGTGAATAAGTTCAGTGTAACAAAGTTAATTTCTTTCTCTGGATTCTTTTCATCGTTTTGAACAATTTGAAACTCATCTGACAAAATAACTATTTCTATTAGTTTAAATGGATTTCTATGAGATTGCTCAAATATGAAAACGATTCAGTAAACAAAACAGTTTTATCACGTTTTCTGATTAGTGTCCAGTAGTATGCAAATCAGTAACCACGTTACCACGTAAACACGTTTGATACTTTCATGCAGAATAAGAACTTTCAGACATTTAATAACTGTTCTCGTACTCTCTCATTTCTGTTTTCATATTTTATGTCAACACAAAGAGTAATTATTGCAAGACGCTTACTATTGAAGTATTTAATGAGTTAGAGCTAGAACTCTTGAGTACATAACATGTAAATCCGTTCCATGTTTTGAATTTAGCCTACGACAATTTGAACTTAGATATGTTAATTATATTTCAAGTTTGTGAATATTTTTCGAGTTGTTTTTTTTCATAAATAAAACACTTGTTTTAATATTTATCATTTCCATATGATAATTAATGCATGAAATAGGAATTAAACCAAAGCGTCTCTGTAAACCACATTAGCAGTCCGGCGCCGATTTTCCTTGTTCGAGTTGTAGACCTTGATATCCTCGAACTTTCCCACTCTTGACAACGCTACAAACATCTGTCCGTGAGTGAAAACCGGACTTCTGAGTAGAATGCCAACACGATCGAAAGTCTGCCCCTGACTTTTGTTGATTGTGAGGGCATAGGCCAAACGAATAGGGAACTGTCTTCTAACGAAAGCTAGCTCTCTGGTAGGGGCAGCAGACGTCTTGAGATCACAGCGATGAAGGAATACAGTTTCCGGCGTGTTCGATTTCTTGTCAATAGGAGTGCAGGTCACAACCTAAAGTTAATATAAAGGTTATTAGATAAATATGCGCGTACTCAATGAGAGAATAATAAGGGAGTTTTCTTAACTTTGCAATAAAAACATTATTTAGAATTGTCAGTGTTTCAGTACTGTATTTTAAACTGATCCATAGATTGCGAAAATTACTGATTTGTACTTAACTAATTCTTTTGTGGTCGATTCTGCAGAACACAGCAGGAATATAGGTTCGTAGTGTATTATGAATAGGTTATATGTTTTTTGTACAAGAACTAAATTTGCATTGGTTTTTTTCTTTATACAAACAAAGTTTATGATAACTCTTACGTTCTGGGAAATTTTCTTGACTTGTAAACGTGTGCCATTGCACAGAGATTGAGCTACGCTGAGATTCCGCAATAATATGACGATGGCACCGACCTGGAGAAAAAAAGTTTGATTAACACTAAACAAAAAAGTGAAATATTTAATATTCGCTCAACTTCCGAAGAATAATTTTGAAAGCCTTTGTATTGATTTTATTTTATCTCCACTTGTTAGTATTTGTTTTTGATTTCACATCGATGGCAAAACATTCACTTGTTCTTAAATGTCTCATTAACTATAGAAATTGTTCCTATTATTTGCTATACGTGATTTACCTTCAAAGTCAATTTGTGTGGTGGAAGCCCAGAAGGCGTCAGACCAGCGTAACATTCTGGGTCGAGAGCTGCGAATCCTCGCTCAGAATCATAGGTATCAATAGAGAGCAATTCAACTTTTTCACCATCCACCATTCTCAGAACCTAAAAAATATGGAATAAGTTTACTTATTATTATTCACGTAGTTTTTAAACGACATTAGACACATGAAAATTGAGCTACTCAAATCAATAGTTTGACGAAAAAACATGAATGTTTACCTTTTCATTTGTAGCCAGAGCCGTACGGTTGTCCACACAGAGTATAGCACGAGAATGTTTGGTAGGGTCCAGCAGAGTGTCAGCATCGTAGATTTTGTGAATAAGTTCCTTCTCTGAATCAACCAGCCATTCCACAGGTAGATCAAATTCTTGGAACGCTTCTCTCATGTGCACATCTTCATTGATACTACCATCTCCAACAGACTTCAACCAAGCAGCGAATCTTCTATCCTTCTTTGCACGCATATTGTATCGGAGGTGAAGAATCTGAGAAAAAAAACTAACAATTTTCATTCTATAGCCAGTTTCATCCCTACATGAACCTTCACAGTATCTGATCAAAGAACTCTACTCTTTGTAAGTTCAAACATATAAGCTAATAGTTTTTCAGTATATTTCTATAATGTTCGAAAGTACAAGGTTAATATAAGTTGTTTTTACCTTGAGTTGGTTCCATAGATCGCTTCTTCTGATGGTGTAGTTTACCACCGCGGCGTCTCTCACACCAGTAACAATAGGTAAAGTTTGGCGGAAATCTCCGCCAAACACGAACGTGACTCCTCCAAACAAAAATGCGTCTTTCTCGGGATGAAGTCGACAGAATAGTTCATGCACAGCGATGATAATACGGTAGTCGGACATTGTAGCCTCATCCCACAATACCACAGTAACTTCGCGTAGATCAGCAGCTAAATATAAACTCTTTATAGTGACAAGAAAGGAAAATTTATAACTATTAATAGACGGTTCTCTAAGTTCTTTATTCCAATTGAAATCTATCGTGTTCCATTTTACAATGTTTGTAGTTTGATCACATTTGTAATTATGACGTATTGAGATCAAACTACAACAAAATCGATTAGGTCAAAATCGTTGTCTCTTGCTATATTGATGTGAACCAAATTTACCTGTGGCACTCTCGAATTGTACTCGACAGTTCATTCCTTCTTCAGTAGTCAAAGGAATAGAGAATGTTTTGTGGGCTGTAGAACCATTAGGAAGGAGAGTGGCGGCTATGCCGGTGTGCGCAACAGTGAGAACCTAAATGGATTGAGTAACGATAGAATAGATTTATTTTCATGAAAGATCATTTTGCTTATATACTGTAGGAGTTTGCATACAAGTAATGAGGACTATACAGTGCGCTAACCGTATATAAGTTCATGCAATATTGAATTTAGCGATACTCTTGGTAAATAATGAATGATAAATTGTGAAACACTCTAAAAACTCATTCATAACATTTTTTGTGTTTTTACAGTTAACTCCAATTTTAACAATCAGCTACAGTAACACATGTTCATATATAGGGATGAATAGTAGCAAAATTTGTGTGTTTTAGCTTTATTATTTGATATTCTTACCTTGTGACCTTTGGCAACCAAACTGTAGTAGAGAGATTTGTAGACAAACGTTTTCCCGCAACCACCCGTCCCTTCCAAGAAAAACGACTCATTTTTGTCTTCAATCACAGATGAAATGATAGTTTGGAAGACTTCCAGTTGTTCAGAGTTCATTTTCTAAATTAAATGGTTTACAATAAGTTTAAATCAAGTCAATATGGTCTTCATAGTACATGCTGTTCTATACAGCTGTGTTTGTATTTTGTTTACATAACTTTTGATGAAAACACGTAACACATGCTGATTACTTAGATCAAACTACAATTCAATTATGGGTTTACTCGATAATACAGCATAGTAACGCAAGATTCTTAGTTTCTGAATTTTGGTTGTTGGGAAAGATAATTTATGGAAAAGATTTTTTGATTTTAGTAATAGTAATATTCACCTCAATGCATTTCTCCTCTTCCCGCGAACACTCTCCTGGGTCTACTGTATCAGTCTTGGAATCATCACAAAGTTCAATAGGTCCAGGTAATAGTGTCATATTCACTTCTGTAAGAGACAATACAATTTAGGTTACTATTACAAAACTTAGTATTGATTATTTTGACATGTTCGTACAAACTAAAGGAATATTGGGTTAGATAAACGAAGTATTGCTCTATACCACAGACTTATTACATGTTATACTACGTTTTTATTGTAGGTCATTGTATTTTACCTGGTAACCCGAGAATAGCCAATCCACTGCCATGATATCTCAATCCAGATTGAATATGATATAATGCATGTGCCTCCTTCTTTTCATCCGACCAATCCGTTCTGCGCTCACAAAAATCAGCCTAAACATTAGTATTAAGTGGAGTTTATAGTTTGGTCTATTTGTAGTTTAGTCATTTGGAAGAATTAAAAGCATACTTTTTCGATTTTTTGAAATTTTTTTATAAGAACCAAACAACCCGTCATAATAATGTTTATTGGGTAATGTAATAGGATATAATTGAGAACTCGCCTTGAACATGTTCCATAACTTGAGAGGGTCTTTGACAGCACAGAACAATAGAATTGTGATGAACATCCTTCTTAGTGCTCTTGGAAGTTGAACCTCAGCAGCTTCTCTCAATGCAAATATCCATTCTAGTTCGCTGGTCATCAGTCCTCGTTGCTGAAATGGTATAGTCGTAATCATTTCTATGTAGACTCATGCGGAAATATGTTCACTCTTTGAATTACTGTTTTCAGAATGAGCACATGATTTCATAATTTCCTGTAATAGATTTGATAGAAAAAAGACCGATAATTGTGAAAAAAATATTGAGTTAATAAATCATACTGTAGAAGATTACGTTAGTACAAAGTATATTTATAGCATTTTCAACTAAGTTGAAAGATTTTTTGAACATATTTTATCGTGATATACTTGAAAGTTTTCTTAACTTTTTTTTTGAGATTTGAAAAGAAATATGTTTATATTCGTTATGAGAGTGAAGATATCAAAACTTTTGACGAATTGTAAGACTTACTCTACACGCATCCGCGAAGGTGGGTAGAACTTCTCCATCTACTGTTCGGAGAGATTCAAAGGAGGTAGGACCAGTCAGATGGGTGGTAAGAAGTCGGACAGCAAACTGTTCCAGATTACGAGGGGAAACACTCTTGATACGACCAATGATGTGCTTACTGTAATTGAAAAAAGTATAACTTCATGAGTAAAAATACATTTTAAATGGGAAATTAGTTGAAATATACGTTTATGAGGAATTAATAGTTGTTAAATAAAATTTGTGATACACCTCTAACAATACACGTGAACGTTGTGTTCTGTCTTACTTCGTCGTAGTTTGATGGTTCCCATAGTTTGATGCTTTTTCCGTTCAAAATTCGTACATTTTGGCATGTATTCAGATCAAAGTACAACTGATATTTGGATACTTCCTATAGTTATATATTACCTTACATAATATATATTAACTATAAATAACATAACTGTTTCCGACAAGAAATCACTAAAAGACTTTGAAACTGTATTTGTTAATTTATCAAATATTTTTTCACTTACCTATCATTTCTCTTTCTGAAATGCCATTTCCCTTTGTCGTAGCGATAGAACTTTGGTAGATCCTTGAATGTGAGTTCTTTGGCTTTCTGATCCTCAAATGCTTCCGATTGGTTCAATTCGAACCATGCTTTCAACCTGCTGGACACATCTTCTTCCTGAATCTTCCGAAAAGTATTGGCATGAGCTTCTTCTCCAAATTCAGTATGAACTGGTTCTTCGTCTGGTAGATGAACGAATACTGTCAGTACAGTATGAGAGGAACGGTGTCGAGGTTGGCCCATCAAGTCCCATGCAGCTTCATTTGCGGTACACACTCTCATATCTTCTATCATAGCGACTTCATCGTAGACCATAACTGGTTTGCCAGAGGGATCGCGCCTGAAATTGTTCATATATTCAAGTTTAGAGATTGTGTTTGTATACTGAATACGATCAATATTTTTGATAGAGTCTCACGTAAATTCATGTTTATTTTCGAAATTCCAAATAAATGTTCAACATCTTTATGTTTTCTTTACGTTTTCATTTTCTATCGAAAATGATCATAATTAAAAAAAACAGTTAGTTTGTGAGTAAATTAGATGAGATCAGAAAACGTTCTCTAATAACTGAGTGTTTTGAAAAACATGAACTCACAGTGGGACTTTGTTGGCGCGCAGACTGTCTTCCACTTCCTTCTTCCTTTCTGCTATCACTCCCTTCGGTATCTTCAGTGTCTTGGGGAGAAGCATGTGGCCATCTGACGTCATCTGGTCTGGCTCCACACGGCTGTCAGGATTGCTCGTGATGGCTTCCACTAACACCCTGTCGAACCCCTTGAAGAGATATTTAAAAATGTACTTGAGTACCCGCAGAGAAGAGATGATTTCAATGTTCATGTGACATTCGTATTTCCCCAGCAGTTCCAGATTGTGGGGGACCACATGCCGATTGTCCGCCCGTACTTCCATTCCGTCGACTTTCTTCATACAGTACTCCCCGTTGTCCCTTCTCTTTAACTGCGGGTACTGTCGATCATCTATCTGGGTGGTCTCATTGTGCTTTTTGGGATAACGTTTCGAACATTCCTCCCAATGTTTCTTCTTTCCTTTCTGGCAATAGGCATTCGGGTTGTTTTCACACGGGGTGTGGATCATAAACTTCTCCACCAAGTTGCGCAGTCGGACCATTTCGTCATAGTTGGGGTCAGTTGGGTCAGGGATCACGGGCAGTTCAGCTTGGCAGACACGATCAACTTCAGAGGCAGTTCGAATAGGGTTCTTCAGTGCAATGATGATATGAGCATGAGGTGGTCCTCTTTGTTGAAACTCAATACTCAGTGTCCACCATTTGACCTCTCCAAAGAGCCCTAGAAATGATATTTCCAATACATACTTGTTATACTGATTTTGTTAGGTGAGTTCATTACTTAAGAACTTATTATCTCGAAATATACTCCTTGAAAATGAATAAATAGTTGTTTGACTACAAAACACCGTTATCTGAGATGCAGTTCGATTTATAAACAGGTTTATACCAATTTAGCTAGGTTTGACATACCAGTTTCTTTATCTCGTTTATAATGAATTCCGATCAAACTACAAACTACGTCAAAACAGTGAAAAAGTATCTGTTTATTCAATCTTTCTAATACGCTCACGGTAATGCAGAAAATGAAGCAATTTGCAAAATTACAGTAACACACCTCCTCTCCTCTTTCCATCCTTTCCTTTTTTTCCTATAACATCATCCAAGTGAGCATCTAATTTCTTCATAAAGACTTCATTGACAAGAAAGGGGTTGTCCTCCCACGTTGTGCCAGGAATCAAATTATCCTGAAAATTTTATTTATTAAACTTGTAGATTTTCGAATGTTTATTTCCTCTTATACAAAGTACAGCTGAATCAACGTTCATTATCAACCTATGACTTTAATAGTTTAAATTACAACCATGGATTGCAATCCATTCAGGTTGCAATCACAGGTGTAGTCCTCTTTTTCCTATTGTAAAACACAGAATATAAAAAAAACAAGCGCAAAAGTGGGTAAATATTGACTTATTTTAAATATAAGTAATTAGTCCATATTAAGAACAACTCACCGTAATTTCTTTCCAATGAACGTTTGCTGTGAATGTGTCGAATATGTCCGGTTTATCCACGTTTGCCATTGCCACAGTATCTTCAAACAGTTTTTGTTGGAAACGTGGCGATCCTGGTACAGAAGCTGGTACTGAGGTCACGGCTCCAATCATGATTCCTTTCTTGTCACACCTCTTCTGATAGTATTCGAGAAACGTTTTCCTAAATAGTTAATGATAAACGTATATCATTGATTTCGAATCAGTAATAACTGACTTCATAGTAATTGAGTAGTTCAAACTACAAAATTTCTTTCTTTAGTTATTAATAACAAAAAGTTGAAAACGTGTGAAAAATGTTACAAATTATATACGTCTGGCCTTAATTTTGATTCAGTGTTAATTGTCTTTCTTAGTAGTTGAGCAGCTCAAACTACAAAACGCATTTCTTTAGTTATCAAGAACATCGTCAAAAAGCCCATCAATACGTTACAACTTTTTGATGATTCACTTATTTATGTTTGTATATTTTCGAAAAAAAGAATAAGTACTCACTTTTGACTTGTGAGATACTGAGTGTTATGTTTTCTGATCATTGTGGCTCGGTTACAATGTATTCGTGTATCCATATCAATCGTGTGAAACTGTCCGAGCTTTCTGGCAGCCGCAAAGCGAGAACGAAACCTCTTTCTTTTCTGATTGATATAGAGGCCGTATTCACGGAAAGACACGAAATCTCGATGTTTCTGTAATTAAGTTATATACAACTTTTTGATAGTTAATAACACAGAACAACTCTCAACTAACTTTAAAATGTATAAGTATCAAGCTGCAGGAATATTGAAATGACTTAGTTTTGTTTACTATTTGTATTCTACTAATCAATTCCTGATTCTTTTACTTATCAATTTAGAATTATTCAGGTTTGGAATTGTTGGTATACGACATTAATTGAATTGAAGTATGCAAGAAATTTGCAAATGTTCATGTTGTTTAAGTTGAAGTAAGAAACCTTTTCCAAGATTGAGCACCCTGTACTATCAGGATTGCCATCTGAATTCTTCGAAGTAGAACACTGAAATTGAAAATAAAAAAAACACACCCAGTTCCACCAGTGAATACAACTTAGAACTCTAAAAATTATTATGTAACGATCAAAAACGCGGACTAAAATGATGGATTTCTGTCTTTCCTATTCTTGTAGTTTGGTTCCAATGCTATTCAGTTACGACTTACGTTTACTTCGTGTGTAAATCTAGAACCTAGTTATACCTATTGTTTGAATGAATGTTTCACCTCGGTTTCTGTAGCGTGAGTCTCACTTCTATCGACTTCTTCTTCCTTTTCAGAACAACTCTGAAAGAAAGTATATACTTAGTTTATCGTACAACTACATGTTTTTGTGTACAAATTTGTAAAAAGGTTGTGGAAGTTTTATATAAAATATTATGCAGTTTGCATTACGTTGATTTTTAAAATTGAAAAGAAGTGGTCCATTTTAAGTAAGAAATTATTTAAGTTATACTAAAAGCACCGCATTTATAGTTCATTTGTTACTTATTGAGTTTTTTAACTTTCGGTTCGAACCAATATCGTCAATTAATTTACCTCTCCACTGTCGTCATCCAAATCGGCAACCATTTCCACGTCTACACGCACATTCGAGTTCTCCTTAACTTCTTCATCAGATCGAAGTTGTGGATAAACCTCTCCATTTCGTTCTACGAATCGAACTACATCAGGAACCGATTCGTCTTCCAACATTGTATGCTGTAAAACTAATTTAAACAGCTTCATAGACTTCATTATTTATTAGGGTAAACTCATACTTGTTAAAATGATCAAACAAAAACATGGGTACTCAAAAGCACAGTACTCAAGATACTTGACATACTTAAAAACATAATATTATAGATTTCCAAAAATAAACCGAAATAATCAATTGTTCATTATTTCTAACTATTTTGTTCTCTGCTTTTTAGTAATTTTGTAGTTTTAGAAACAATATGTATATAACTATGTATTACTCAACAGAAAATTTGTCTCACCTGTATAAGCTGATGGTCATAGTAATTTTTCTGTGCATTCTCATCTACTTCAGCGTCTGATTCTTCAAGATCAAGATTTGAATCACTGAAAATATATTTAAAATATACAAATATAGTATATTATTTGAAAACATAAAACGACATGACTTGTAAAAGTTTACAATTTAATAAATGCACTCACCTAAATTATATTGAAACTTTCTTGCTGTGCATATTAACCTTCACAATCAACTTTTAGATATTTATAAAGCTATCAATTGAATGCGAACGTTTATATTTCAAATAGATTACCTTTCTGATGGAACATAAAGAGAATGTTCTTCATGGTCTGAATCCCATAGTGCAGCTTCGTCCGGGTGAGTAGTTGCGTATTCTTCTAAACGTGCGTGGAATCCTTGTTTCCTATCCTTAGCAACTGGATACATTCGATTTTTCCAACCAGATTCACCATGAGGAAACAGTAGCGGATAGCATAATGGGTCAATTTCTTTCATCCAAGGGAAAATGGGACGGGCTTCATGGGGACCACGTTTCGGATAGATAATCAGGCCAGGATAATGAATGTCTTGTTCAACAGATGCGTCATAGAATATACTGACAAAATCCTTAGAATCAACTGTAGTTTTGTAAATCCCGGGATGATTCTGAAACGAAAACTACGAAAACATGTATAGAATGTGCTTCTTGAAAGTAAGCCTATATAGTGCCTATTACTCTACATTTCTAGTTCAATTATTTGTTTTTTGGATGAAAATTCATAAATTATCATACAGTTAGAGTTCAAACTACAATTCAGCCATAGTCATACTCAATACAACAATTTGAGGTACAAAAATAATTTAATTATAACTTTGAAAGTTAAATTGTTGAGAGAGTTATAATATAACAACTTAACTTTCCTTCCTTCTTTATGATAAACTGTATTATAAACTGTATATTAACATTATTCGAAGGAAATAGCTTGTTTCGTTGCCTTCTTCATGCAAGCAAGAATTAATTATATAAGTTCTATTTTCAGTTTCTCACTTAAGTGAACTGTCTCACCCCTCTCAGATCTTTCTTGTCCATATTTTTCGTATCCACAATTCGTAACCGTAAATGCTCGGGGTTTTTACCAATGCTTTCCGCTTCTTTCATCAAATCACCCATGGTCTTATACATATTCGAGAAACGATTGTGTATTGTCATACAAGCAGTTATTTCAGCGATGGTCTGAATAGATTCAATTCTAATTGTTTAATTAATATTGATTTTGTATTGAGATCAAACTACAAGTAATATTAATCTACAGAGTTTATAGACTAAAATTCTATTTAGTATTTCAGTTGATTCAAACATAGTATACAGGTAATTGTTTCAATCAATGGAACTGACCCAATGGATTTTATTCAGTGGAAACTTTTTATCAAGATCAAACTACAAATATTATTGAGCTAAAAAGTTTCATGAATTCTGATGTTATTCATCATTTCATTCACTCAAATCGTAATAATCAAGTAGTATTGGTTCAATTTAAATTCCGGAAAGTGGTGACTTTTTAGTTTTATTTAGTATTGATTTCAAAATGAGATCAAATCACAAATAATATTTAACTACAGGAGTTTTATGATGTATTATATCTATCTTTGCAAAATACTGAAAGTAAAGATAAACAATGCTAAAATACTCACTTGCTGTTTCACACTGTCACAGAATGAATTGTTGAATCGAAGTTCCGCTGCTTTCTGATCATCGTACAAATAGTAATTACCAAATTTCGGGTATTTAGAATTACGTGGTAAAGCAGCAGAAGTGAAATGTCGCATTGTTCCCTTGATTTTCGCCACCTATAATAACGTTTTATGAATTTTTGTTATAGATTTATGTTCTCTGCTCCCTTATATTCATATTTCAATTCATCCTATTTTAAAGTGTTTCAACAATTTTGCTGTGTATTCGATTCAAGTGATGGCCAAACGTTCTCAGACATGAAATTCAAAATAAAAAATAGTATAATTCTTACCTGTGCTCCGAACTGAGATACTTGTAGACGATGATATTGGATTGAAGCGAAAGAGAAAAGAGAATTATAGACACAAATGTCCTTCAGAAATTCTCCTCTTCCATGATGTCTTATATCGAATAAATAGGAGAATAACGGCTCTGGCATTTTAGGAAAAGGTGGAACAAAAATTCTCCCATTAGAGCAACAAATACGAGCTCCAGGTAGATGTAAGGCACCGCAGAACGGACATTCATTGGTCATTTCTCCAAGGAACTGTGGAGGAAAAAATCCTATAAAAGTTGATTTCAACATGATAACAACTATACAATACGTTTTCTACTCTCTATATAACTTTCTATCAATGTAGTTTGCTCTGTTAGTAGTTTTTAATCAAGACGATAACTCTAGATCAGATGACAAATATATCAGAAAAATTGTGTCTAAATAGGAGTTTTTTATCACTAATTTGATAAAAAATGATTATCAAAATGTAGTTGTACTCTGATATTCAGACAACTCAGAACTCACATGCGTGACCAACTTATTGCTAGTATAAAATAACTTAATTCTATTGTAGTTTGTAGTTTATTATGCAAAATAATCTATATAGGTCAATAAGTTTTCGTTGATAAAAATAGTCAATACTCACTGAGAGGACGAACGGTTTCGTTATCACTGTCACTATTGCGTGGGCTGGAGGAGAGATTCTTGTGAATATATTTCTTTTGTCGCTTTGCATGTTGTACTTTCTCATCATCTGTGTCTGGATGTTTGTCCCTGTATTCTTTGTCTCTCTTTGCATGAGTTGCATCTTCTGGATGTTTTTGCCGGTAGTTTCTATCTCTTTCTGCATGCGTTGGATCTTCAGGATGTTTCTCTCTGTAGTTTCGACGTTTCTTGGAATGAGCACGATCTTGTAGTTGATGAAGACGTTGTTCTTCAATGCCAGTCAAATTCACTGTAAATTTACACACTTCAAAATTACAAACATCTTACTTGAAAAAACAGAAATTCGAAATTTCATTTTGTTAATTGAAATTTAATGTTTGTTTCTGATTACACCTTCTCAGAGAGTATGAAATGGAAGGTAAACTACTAATTGTTATCAAATTATTTCAGAATCTTCACATTTTGCGTGAATATAATAGGTATTCATATCACACGATTCCACAAACCTATAGTTTTCCACTTTTCTAGAGTTCCAGGAGGGATATAATCTTCGGATGGACTGCCAGAATCAGGTTCTTGTGGCATTGGTGCTTAATAAAATATTTAGTTCGTTTATTATTAAAAAAATTAGTTTTTCAAATATCAAATTTAATTTTGATCAGAAAATTGAATATATGCTGAATATATTCACATTAAATACATTTTATATGGATAATCATACCATACATAATAGTTCATGCACAATACACAATAGTTACCTGTAGAAGTAGAAGGTACACACTCCATTTCATCCGTCTTTTTTGGCTGGTCTTTCTTCTTACGTGTACTACCTAATCTCCTCGAGAAGTAATCTAGAATAATGAATCCTTTCTTTATATTTCATATAAAAGATAGCTTCACTCATCTATTACAAACCTTCACACTAAGATGTTTCATATTTAAATAATTTTTTTAAGAAGCCTTTTATGTTCATATATATCTTGAAACATATCAATCCGCATAGTTTGAATTAAAACTTCTACTATTGTGTTTTGTGTTCTGTGAGTGTGTTCAAACATACAAAACAGCTCTCAAAAAAGCATTTCAACAGTGTGATGGAAATATATATTACCTTTAACTTTGTTTCCTTTCTTCTTTCCCGGAACATATTCGTCACTTGATGATAATTCATCTAAAAATATTCATTTTCTTTAACAATTTCAGCAAACATAATCATTTGAGCAGAAATTCTAGATTTCCAAAATGATTTCCAACTTTTATTCGTCTGTATTCTTCTATTCTTATTCCTTATTTCATAGAATGTTTGAAAATATTTTCACAAAATTGGAGTTTGCAATCATTCTAATGTTCGAATTTATACAAGAAAAATTTCAATATGCTTGATTTATACTATACCTTTGTTTGGAGAGCTGGGATGAGCAGGCGGAGTTTCTTTTTTACTTTTCCTTTTACAACCAATTTTCTCAAGGAGGCCTACAACTTCATTAAATATAAATAACTCAATTCAAATGAATAATTAAAAAAAAACTATCTACCCAAATTGAGTTGAATTGACATTAGAGTATTTGATACAAAAGACGGTTACAAAATACAAAACAATCTAACCATCTTGACTAAATTGAGGTCAGAATGGAAGTTTAGTAACTAAGTCTGTTTTCCATTTGATACTCCTAATTAATCTCAATTACTTTCATACTTATAATGGAAAAATCAAATTAGTTATCTAATGAACTAAAATATAATTCCATACCTTTCTTAGAAGTAGATGGAGCAGCTTCATCATCTTCTGTTTCTTTTCCTTTTTCACCTCCCTTCTTCACAATGGACCGTCGTAAACTTTTCCATCTTCGGTAAATACCTTAAATATTCTCTGTCAGGAATGTAATTGAAACATTTTCACCACCCTAGTTATTCTATACATAACATTAACATTATAACTCTCCAATAACCGAAAACATTTTCTCAGAAATGTACAAATGATAATATGTACCTGGCCTATCAGACTCGTCTTCATTTTCTCCTTCTTCTTCTTCTTTTTCCTCTTCCTCTTTGCTCTCTTCCTCTTCTTTTTTCTCTTCCTCATCCGATTTTTTTCCTTTTTTTCGTTCACGCAGACTTTTCATTCTCTTGAACACCATTTTCTCTAAAAACCATACAAAATAGAATATAGACAATTTGTTTTTCAATGAGAAATTATATCTATTGAACGATAAATTTAATAACAAATTAATTAACGCCTAATTATAATACTGAATTGACGAAACCTCTTCGAGAAATTGATAAAATTGAAATTAAACACACCGAATTTTTAACCAACTGCTTCGAGAGAATACTTGATCGAAAATGATTCATTTCTACAAAATTGAAATTAAACACACCGAATTTTTAACCAACTGCTTCGAGAGAATACTTGATCGAAAATGATTCATTTCTACTGTTTTCACGTCTACTGTTTTCACGTAAATAAAAGTTTTCCGAATAGAACCAATATAAACGGTCAAAAATAGAAAAGACATTGATCAGATGGGATGGAAAGCATATCAGCTCTATGCGTGGTGGTGCTGTTGTTACAAACCGTCTTCGTTCATTACATTAAACTACAAAACAGACGAATTATGTCTACATTTGTGGAATTTCAAGAGAAAAACTCATATAAATAGTATTTAAAATTATTGTTACTTCATTGAATAGTGTAATTGTAACATTTTTGGACTATTTCCTACTTGTTCTAAGAGTTTCAGAAAGTTTGAACGAAGTTCATTTCTGACGTCTTCTGACATTCTGAATATTACTCGCCGTTACTTAGAATTCATATAGTCTTCACCTATGAGTATGATATACGGTTTGCAATAGCTTGGAGCCCAATAGGAACTATTAAAAAGAACTTGACTTTTTTGCTAGTGAAATGCTTGGTATATGACGTCATCAATTGATGGTTTGATCTTGAAACTTAAAACTACTATGACTTGGTTCATTTTTTTCCGATCTGCTTCGTGTTTGACTTTCTGAGTTGTTCATGAGTAGTGGAATGCAATGACACTAAAATTGAAATCACATCTATCTCCATAACGATTTTAACGCGATATCGTATTTATTGCGCTAAAAAAATCAATAGTTGACCTTTGACCTTAATGCTCTGGCAGTACAATCTTTATTCAATACTGGTCCTGTCCTATGAGTTTCAAGTCGTTCCGATTGTTTAGACGGTCAGGAGAGGCGTGGGAAAATGTTGAGTCCGAGGTAGCTTAAAAGTGAGCCTATTTGCGCCGTATATAGTACGGGTTGGACTTTTGAAACTCGAATAACTCGAGCACGGCTGAATGGTTTTGCCTAATTTTTTACATTATTTGCCGGTCTATTGACCTTCGTTTATGGACAAAATTTGGGTCATACTGCATGAGTTTGGCTGTTTCACTTTTTTCTAAAAAAACGTCTTAAAAAATTATTTTTGAGAAATTCAAAAATCTGTCACATACAAACTTTTTTAATTCTTTATGCGCATCTTATGTACAAATCTCAGAGATTCAATCACATTTTGAACATATGCCCCACCGAAATGAATGAAATTTTTTGTTGATTTTTATCAACGCTCACAGAACACCCATCATATGATAGAATGTTTATTGCTTATAAAGTTAAGTACCTGACAATCAACTCTATATACTATAGAAATAAAAAGACGAATAGTTTATTGGAACCTTCTTTTGTAGCCTCGTTTATGAGGTGCTATGTTTCATATCAGAGATCACCAAAAATCGATACTTGATCTTTGATCTTTCATATTGCAGATGTATACTCAGTAGGTCATGACACATCCTGTGTCACAATATGAACAGATGAGGACCATTTTAAAACAGTTCGGAAATCCCAAAATGTTCCGGAAATTTCTCGAATCCGGAGGATGTTGCGAAATTCTTGACGATATTGAGCCAATAGAAGGGACTTCTGGAGAGTTCAACCAGCCAGAAATTTTAAGGTCATATCTACAACATACGCGGTATGAGGAATGAAAGTAGCAAAAAATTATACTTTTTTCTAATTCATGTAACTGTTTCCGGAAACGTTTCCGGCAAAAAGCGCTCGACAGAAACATTTGACTTCAGAATACAGGCTTTCATGTGCAGTATCTCTGAAATTTTGCTCTCCAACTTAAGGCCTTAAAAAATCAATAAATCAATATCATTGATTTTTCTTAGACACCACGACCTTAGATTTTAGTGACATAATTGATGGTCATACTATTTAGTGCTGATTGTTCCATGCCGGGTGCCGTCCCGTCCCGTCATTTAGCACGATTTTCTCTAGGGTGGTGACTAGCCGGTCACGCGGCTCTCGCCGCGTGCCCGTCTAGCGTGCATGTTAGCTATGTTTTGCAACTTTATTCAAAGTTGTTGTCACGTTTCTTACTTTTTTTTGAACGTTTCAAACAGCTTCGAGTAGTTTGACGACTTGACGCCTTCTGGCCTTCAGAATCTTATCTGACGTGATTGTCACTTCGTGAAACAATGTGATCGTAACATGTTTGAACGTTTTTTACTTGTCCTGGGAGTTTTGGAGAGTTTGAACGAAGTTAATTGTTTACGTCTTCTAGACTTTCGAATTTCACTCATAGTTACTTAGAATTCACATATTTTTCACGTATGAGTATAACCCATGTGTTGTAGCTTGAAGGTCGGAAGAACAAAGAAAACTTTTTTTGTTAGTGAAATGATTGGTATGTGACGTCATCAATTGATTATTTGATCTTGCGAATTGAAATACATGTATATTATTTCAATTGCTTCTGAACATATATGTTGCTTTAGTTTTAAAATATTAATTGTCTTCAGAATATCCAATTAGATAGACACTTATGGTAAGATTGGTGTGTCATAGGCGATAATTGGAGTATGCATTAATTACAATTCAATCGCTTCGGCCAAAGACAATCCTAAAAGATGTAACCTCAATTAACTATAAAAGGCGGGACAGTATTTTCAATTAGTATTGTTCCATTATAGATTTTTATGAGTAGTTTACTGCGGTTATTGACTCCATAAATATCATTCATTCTTACTCTTTTGGAGCGTATTCTTCTGAAATGATTGCATATTAAACTGGCTTTGATATCAAACTACAATTTGAAAGCTCAAAGTTTTGTCATCTTTCCACTCGTTTCGTTCTCCATTCTTGTTAATTCTTTTCATCATGAAACTATATAAAACGTACATTTCTCTAAACTTGTTAACGTGTTCAATCTTCATTGAACAGGTTCTAAACTTTTCGTTTCTGCACGTCCAACTTCTTGTAATATAACTTTTTTGAATTAAGTTTTTCGTCTTCGATAAGCCGGTTTTCTGATTCATGAGAAAACAAGTTTATTTGATTGATGGTTCAAAACAAAGTCTTCTTACATACTGCATATTATTGGCGCTTAGATCAAACTACAATTTACATTTTCAACACAGATGTCACTATTCTCTGATTTGTAGTCAGCTAGTGAGCATTTTGAGTGCTTCTCCATACACCTTCCGAATCAATACTCCTCTGTTGTTCCCAAAACTCATTCACAGTTTTGGCTTTGTGTCTTTTTGCTATACTTGTTGTTCTTTATTCTCTCTATTCAGCTATGAAGTCTGTTTACAATCTAACGTGTTTTTCAGTATTTTCACTTGTAATAACATGTTCATCTTAGTAAAAACAAGTTTTCTGGACTCTCTACTTGCGTACTTTTCTCGGAATCAACTTTTCTTAGCAGTTTCGAATTAGTATACTTTGTGACTTAGATCAAACTACAATTTACATTTCCAAAGTCCATTGTGACAAAATTCATTTCTTCTTCTGATTCTTCTTTACTATTTTGAACGATTTGAAATTTACTTAACGAAATAATTGTTTTCATTAATTTTAATAGATTTCTATGAGATTGATCAGATACGAAAACGGTTCAGTAAACGAAACAGTTTCATCACGTTTCTTGATTAGTATTTAATGGTATGCAAATGAGTAACCACGTAAACATGTTTGTTAATTTCATGCAGAACAGTAACTTCCTTACATTAGATGACTTTGCTTGTATTTGCTTTTCTCTCTTTATTCATCTTTCTTAATCAATACAAAAAGTAATAATCTCAGATTTCAACTATATGTGTATTTCCTGAACCTAACTATTACTGTATGTCCAGTACAAAACATGTGAATACTGATTGTATTTTACTTTTTCGAATACTTTCGAGTTTTTCCGTGAACAAAACACTTGTTTTAATATTTATCATTTCCATATGATAATTAATGTATGAAAACGGATCAAACCAAAGCATCCCTGTAAACGACATTAGCAGTCCGGCGACGCTTTTCCTTGTTTGAATTGTAGACCTTGATATTCTCGAACTTTCCCACTCTTGACAACGCCACAAACATCTGTCCATGAGTGAAAACTGGACTTCTGAGTAGAATGCCAACACGATCGAAAGTCTGCCCCTGACTTTTGTTGATAGTGAGGGCATAGGCCAGACGAATGGGGAACTGTCTTCTAACGAAAGCCAGTTCTCTGGTTGGAGCAGCAGATGTCTTGAGATCACATCGATGTAGGAACACAGTTTCGGGCGTATTTGACTTCTTGTCAATAGGAGTGCAGGTCACAACCTGGAAATCAAACTTGTAACTGTCCAGAATGACATGTATTTAATCAGTAAAAAGTGAAACTGTTTAGGTTTAATTTCAATAATGATCTAGTAATGAAAAACACTATGCTATTTTAGTGGTTTTTTGTATTATACTGAATCATATTTTTCTACTGCATTCCAGTTACATAATTGTAGTTGACTCAAAGACATGTAGTTAGATCTCTTGCACACAGCAGAAACTCATGTACATAGCCTGTTGGAAGAGAGAGGCGCTATAATTTCCCTAAATGAAAACCTAATATTTAATTTAAGAACTTTTTCATGATATAACTTAGATTCTTACGTTTGGAGAAATTTTCTTGACTTGTAGACGTGTTCCGTTGCAGAGAGATTGGGCAACACTGAGATTCCGCAATAGTATAACAATTGAACCGACCTTAATAAAAGTAATTTTAAAAACAACGTTACCAAGTAGAGTTCTTAATTACTTAGCTCTTTAAGGACAGAATTGAACAACTCTTTTCTGATTTTAGATTTACCTAACTATTGATTTCAAGATGATCTTTTGGACAACTTATTTTTATTAGAAATTTATTATTGTTGTATACGCAGTTGAAGTTTTAAATTCACCTTCAAATTCAATTTGTGGGGTGGAAGCCCAGATGGAGTCAAACCAGCATAACACTCTGGGTCGAGAGCTGCGAATCCTCTCTCAGAATCATAGGTATCAATAGAAAGTAACTCAATATTTTCACCATTCACCATTCTCAGAATCTGAAAGTATTATATAAGTTTTGTATCACCACGTACATCATTTTTGAACGACATCCAAAACATCTGAAAAAAGTTAGTTGTTAAAAATTAATGATTTGACGAAAACGTAAGTGAATCGTGATATTTACCTTTTCATTTGTAGCCAGAGCCGTACGATTGTCCACACAAAGAATAGCACGAGATTGTTTGGTGGGGTCTTGCAGAGTGTCAGCATCGTAGATATTCTGGATGAGTTCCCTCTCTGAATTGACCAGCCATTCCACAGGTAGATCAAATTCTTGGAATGCTTCTCTCATGTGCACATCTTCATTGATAGAACCATCTCCCACAGACTTCAACCAAGCAGCGAATCTTCTATCCTTCTTTGCACGCATATTGTAACGGAGGTGGAGAACCTGAGAAATAAAAACTAACATTTTCCATTCTATAGTCCGTTTTACCTCTACATGAACCTCTACAGTATTTGATCAAAGAAATCTATTCTGTTGTTATACTCTGTTTCACCAATCGATGTTCTCCTACAGTAATCTGTCAAATGAAAAGGCTGGCTTTCTCTAATGAGTAATTCATAATTTTGGTTTCAAACGTTTAGAGTTTGTTGTAGTATACATTCAGAAGACACTTCCCAAATTCTATTATAAATCGAAAAACGCCAACATACCAAACTTTTACTTCAAAGTTTGAGCATTTTACTGTAGAGGGGTATAGGTGTGTGGAACAAACTATATCCACATAGATTTCTCAGAACCTTGAATTTTGTACCTTTTTCCACCTTGAAATAACATTTGATAGTTTCTTCCATGACTTGTTTATTATAAATTCCTTTATTTCAGTATTTGAGTTCAAGCTCATAAACTAATCGTTTTTCAGTATATTATCATAATGTTTGAAACTACAAAATTAAAATAACTTATTATGTACCTTGAGTTGATTCCATAGATCACTTCTCCTGATAGTGTAGTTCACTACTGAAGCGTCTCTCACACCAGTAACAATAGGTAGAGTCTGGCGGAAATCTCCGCCAAACACGAATGTGACTCCTCCAAACAAAAATGCGTCTTTCTCGGGATGAAGTCGACAGAAAAGTTCATGTACAGCAATGAGAATACGGTAGTCTGACATCGTAGCCTCGTCCCACAGTACCACAGTAACTTCACGTAGATCAGCAGCTAAATGGAAAATCTTTGTAGTGATAAGAAAAGAGAATTCATAATTGTTAATAGACGGTTCTCTTAGTTCTTTTATTTCAATTGAGACATTATTTGTATGTTGTTTCATTTCACGATGTTTTAGTTTGATCTGTTGTCATTCGATTAGAATTTGTGAACTATGACGTATTGAGATCAAACTACAACAAAATCATTGTCTCTCACTATATTGATGTGAACACGTTTTACCTGTTGCACTCTCGAATTGTACTCGACAATTCATTCCTTCCTCAGTAGTCAATGGGATGGAGAATGTCCTATGAGCAGTAGCACCATTAGGAAGAAGAGTGGCGGCAATGCCGGTGTGCGCAACAGTGAGAACCTAAATAGTTTTGAGTGACGACTGAATAGATTCATTTCCATAAAAGTTCTAAATGTTGCAGATCATTTTGCTTATGCACTGTAGGAGATTGCATAGGAGTAATGAAAACTATAGAGTTGGAATCGTATATTTTTTATGCAGAAATGATAAGTACTATTGCTTTTAGCGATTTTCTTAGTGAAGAATAACTGAAAAATGGTATAAACACTTCATATATCATATATTAAAAAAAATTTCAGTTTTCTCAATAGTTATTCAATTTTAGCAATCAATCACAGTCACACATGTTCATATATTAGAATGAAGATATACTAACCTTGTGACCTTTGGCAATCAAACTGTAGTAGAGAGATTTGTAGACAAACGTTTTCCCGCAACCACCCGTTCCTTCCAGAAAAAAAGACTCATTCTTCTCATCAACTACCGAAGAAATGATAGTTTGGAAGACTTCCAGTTGTTCAGAGTTCATTTTCTAAATTAAATGGTTTACAATAATTTCAAACCAAATCAATATGGTCTTCATGGTGCATACTGTTCTATACAGTTGTGTTGGTATTTTGTTCTCATAACTTTCTGGTGAAAACACGTAACACGTGCTGATTACTAAGATCAAACTACAATTCAGCTATGGTTGTACTCGATAATACAGCAAAGTAATGCAAGATTCTCGGTTTTCGAATTTCGGTTGTTGATCAGGATATATAATCTATAAAATAGATTTTTTGATTTTCATAATAGTAATATTCACCTCAATGCATTTCCTTTCTTCTCGCGAACACTCTACTGGGTCTACTGTATCAGTCTTGGAATCATCACAAAGTTCAATGGGTCCAGGTAATATTGCCATATTCACTTCTGTAAGAGATAATACAATTCAGGATATTATTACAAAACTTGGTATTGATTATTTTGACATGTTCGTACAAACTAAAGGAATATTGGGTTAGATAAACGAAGTATTGTTCTATACCACAGGTTAAATACATATTAAACTACGTCCTAATGGTATTTCATTGTAGCTCACCTGGTAACCCAAGAATAGCTAGTCCACTCCCATGATATCTCAAGCCAGATTGAATGTGATATAATGCATGTGCCTCCTTCTTTTCATCCGACCAATCCGTTCTGCGCTCACAGAAATCAGCCTAAACATTAGTATTAAATTGAGTTTGTAGTTTGGTCTGTTTGTAGTTCAGTCATTTGGAAAGCATACTTTTTCGGTTTTTCTGAAAAATCTTCATAAGAACCAAACAACCCGTCAAAATAATGTTTATTGAGTAATGTAATAGGATATAATTGAGAACTCGCCTTGAACATGTTCCATAACTTGAGAGGGTCTTTGACAGCACAGAACAATAGAATTGTGATGAACATTCTTCTTAGTGCTCTTGGAAGTTGAACCTCAGCAGCTTCTCTCAATGCAAATACCCATTCCAGTTCGCTGGTCATCAGTCCTCGTTGCTGAAATATTATAGTTGTAATCATTTTTACGTAAACTCATGCAGAGAAATGTTTACTTTTGAATTACTGTTTTTGAATAAGATTATAAATTCATAGTTTCTTGTGATAGATTTTACGATAGAAAGACCGAACATTGTGAAAAAAATATTCAGTTAATAAGTCATACTGTAGAAGATTACGATAGTATAGAACAAAGTATATTTAGAGCATTTTCAACTAAGTTAAAGGACTTCTTATTGTGATATACTTGAAAGTTTTCTTTACGTTTTTTTTTTCGAGAGTTGAAAAGAAACATGTTTCCAGTCGTGATGAGAGTGAAGATATCGAAACAACTGACGAATTGTAAGACTTACTCTACACGCATCCGCAAAGGTGGATAGAACTTGTCCATCTACTGTTCGGAGAGTTTCAAAGGAAGTAGGGCCAGTCAGATGGGTGACAAGAAGTCGGACAGCAAACTGTTCGAGATTCCGGGGGGATACACTCTTGATACGACCAATGATGTGCTCACTGTAATTGAAATAAATGTTTTCATTATAAGTATTATTTCATAGGTAAAAATTAATTTCAAATGGGAATTTAGTTGAAATATACGTTTATGAGTAATTAATAGTTGTTTTTCATAGTTTTACATAGATGCTTTTTTGTAGTTTGATGCTTTCCCGTTCAAAATTCGTACATTTTGGCATGTATTCAGATCAAACTACAACTGATATTCAGTTACTTTCTACAGTTGTGTAACAAAAATAAATAGCACTAAAAAAACATTGAAACTATATTTATGATCCAAATCAATGTTAACTTTTTTTAATATTGTTTCACTTACCTATCATCTCTTTTTCTGAAGTGCCATTTGCCTTTGTCGTAGCGGTAGAACTTTGGTAGATCCTTGAATGTGAGTTCTTTGGCTTTCTGATCCTCAACTGCGTCTGATTGGTTCAATTCGAACCACGCTTTCAATCTGCTCGATACATCTTCTTCTTGAATCTTCCGAAAGGTACTGGCATGCGCTTCTTCTCCAAATTCAGTGTGAACTGGTTCTTCATCTGGTAGATGAACAAATACTGTGATCACATTATGTGAGGAGCGGTGTCGAGGTTGGCCCATCAAGTCCCATGCAGCTTCATTTGCGGTACAGACTCTCATATCTTCTATCATAGCGACTTCATCGTAGACCATGACTGGCTTGCCAGAGGGATCGCGCCTGAAATTGTTCATATATTCAAGTATAGAGATTGTATTTGTATACTGAAATCGATCACTTTTTTTGTTAGAGTCTCACGTCAATTCATACTCGAAATTCCGAACAAATGTTCAACATCTTTATGTTTTCTCTACGTTTTCATTTTCTATCAAAAATGATCATAATTTAAAGAGAAACACTTTATTATAGTTTGCGAGTAAATTCGGTAAAATCAAAGAACGTTTTCTAATAACTGAGTGTTTTGAAAAATATGAACTCACAGTGGGACTTTGTTGGCGCGCAGACTGTCTTCCACTTCCTTCTTCCTTTCTGCTATCACTCCCTTCGGAATTTTCAGTGTCTTGGGAAGAAGCATGTGGCCATCTGACGTCATCTGGTCGGGCTCAACACAGCTGTCAGGAGTGCTTGTGATGGCTTCCACCAACACCCTGTCGAACCCCTTGAAGAGATATTTAAAAATGTACTTGAGTACACGAAGAGAAGAGATGATCTCGATGTTCATGTGACATTCGTATTTCCCCAGCAGTTCCAGATTGTGGGGGACCACATGCCTGTTGTCCGCCCGAACTTCCATTCCGTCCACTTTTTTCATACAGTACTCTCCATTGTCCCTTCTTCTCAACTGTGGGTACTGTCGATCATCTATTTGCGTAGTCTCATTGTGTTTCTTGGGATAACGTTTCGAACATTCCTCCCAATGTTTCTTCTTTCCTTTCTGGCAATAGGCATTCGGGTTGTTTTCACACGGGGTGTGGATCATGAACTTTTCCACCAAGTTGCGCAGTCTGACCATTTCCTCGTAGTTGGGGTCAGAAGGGTCAGGAATCACTGGCAGTTCAGCTTGGCAGACACGATCCACTTCAGAAGCGGTTCGGATAGGATTCTTCAGGGCAATGATGATGTGAGCATGAGGTGGTCCTCTTTGTTGAAACTCAATGCTCAATGTCCACCATTTGACCTCTCCGAAGAGCCCTAGAAATGATATTTCCAATACATACTCGTTATATTAATTTTGTTAGGTAAGTTCATTACTTAAGGACTTATCATTTCAAAATATGCTCATTGAGAATGGATAAACAGTTGTTTAACTGAAAAACATCGTTATCTGAAATGCCGTTCGATTTGTTACCATACCAGATTTTTATCTCGTTTGGAATGAATTTTGATCAGACTACAAACTACAATAAAACAGTGTATAGGTACCTGATTATTCATTCTTTCTAGTTTGTATATTTTATTGCATTTATTATCTCGTTCAAAAAGAGTTCTGATCAAACTACAAACTACGTCAGAATAGTGAACAAGTATCTGTTTATTCAATCTTTTTAATAAGCCTACTAATGCAAAAAGTAACACTTTTCCCGACTTTTTCATTTTTGTGTGCAATTTGCAAAATTACAGTAACACACCTCCTCTTCTTTTTCCATCCTTTCCTTTTTTCCCTATAACATCATCCAAGTGAGCATCTAGTTTCTTCAGAAAGACCTCATTGACAAGAAATGGATTATCTTCCCACGTTGTACCGGGAGCCAGATTATCCTGCAAGTTTTATTGATTGAAATTGGAGAATTTTGATGTTTATTTTTCTCAACGTGTTAAAATATTTTAAATAATCATAAATGGTTCATATTAAGAATTACTCACCGTTATTTCTTTCCAATGAACATTTGCTGTAAATGTGTCGAATATGTCAGGTTTATCCACGTTTGCCATTGCCACAGTATCTTCAAATAGTCGTTGTTGGTGACGTGGCGATCCTGGTACAGAAGCGGGTACTGAAGTCACAGCTCCAATCATTATTCCTTTCTTGTCACACCTCTTCTGATAATATTCGAGAAACGTCTTCCTAAATAGTTATTAATAAACTTCTATCATTGAATTCGAATCAGTAATATCTGACTTACATAGTAATCGAGGAGTTCAAATTACAAAATTTGTTTCTAGTTAGTAATATCAAGAAGTTGGAAAGACGCAAAAATGTAACAAATTATATACTTCTAGCGTTAATTTTGATTCAATGTTAACTGTCTTTCTTAGTAGTTGAAAAGTTCAAACTACAAAACGTGTTTAGTTGTCAAGAACATTGTCAAGAAGTCCATCAATATGTTACAACTTTTCGATAATACACTTATTTATGCTTGTATATTTTCGAAAAAAAAGGATAATTACTTACTTGAGACTTGTGAGATACTGAGTGTGATGTTTTCTGATCATTGTTGCCCGGGTGCAATGTATTCGTGTATCCATGTCAATAGTGTGAAACTGTCCGAGCTTTCTGGCAGCCGCAAAACGAGAACGGAACCTCTTCCGTCTTTGATTGATATAGAGGCCGTATTCACGGAAAGACACGAAATCACGATGTTTCTGTAATTAAGCTATATACAACTGATTATTTGATAGTTTATGATTTTGTTAACAACACAGAACAATTCTCAACTAATTTCAAAATGTATAAGCATCAAGCTGCAGAAATATTGAAATGACATAGTTTTGTTTACTTCTTGTATTCTACTAATCAATTCCTAATTCTTTTTCAGAATTATTCAGATTTGGAATTTTTGGTATACGACATCTATTAAATTGAGGTATGCAGGAAATTTGCAAATGTTGCTGTTGTTTAAGCTGAAGTAAGTTGTTTAAGCTGAAGTAAGAAACCTTTTCCAAGTTTGAGCATTCTGCACTATCAGGATTGTTATCTGGATCCTTCGAAGTGGAACACTGAAATTGAAATTTGAAAGAAACACCTAGTTTCACCAGTGAAAACAACTCGGAACTTTAGCAACTTTATTGTAACGATTAAAAACGCGGCCTAAAAGGATGGATTTCTGTCTTTCCTATTTTTGTAGTTTGGTTCCAATGCTATTCAGTTACGATATACGTTTACTTCGTGTATAAATCTAGAACCTAGTTATACCTAATATGCGAATAAATGTTTCACCTCGGATTCTGTAGTGTGAGTCTCACTTCTATCGACTTCTTCTTCCTTTTCAGAACAACTCTGAAAGAAAGTATATACTTAGTTTGTCGTACAACTACATATTTTTTAGTACAAATTTGTGAAAAAGTTGTGGTTGTTTTATTTATATAAAATATTATGCAGTTTGCAATACTTTTTGATTTTGAAAATAAAACAAAAGTGGTCAATTTTAAGTGAGAAATGATTGAATATATACTCAAAAGCACAGTATTTATAGGTCAGTTGTTATTTATTGAACATGATTCTTAATTTTCGGTTCGAATCAATATCGTCAATTAATTTACCTCTCCACTGTCGTCATCCAAATCAGCAACCATTTCCACATTTACATGCACATTTGTGTTCTCTCTAACTTCTTCACCAGGTTGAAGTTGTGGATAGACTTCTCCATCTCGTTCTACGAATCGAACTACATCAAGAACCGATTCTTCTTCCAATGTTGTATGCTGTAAAACTCATATCAACAGTTTCATATACTTCATTATTCATCAGGGTGAACTCACACTTATTCAAATTGAACAAACAAAAACATGCGTACTCAAAAGCACAGTACTCAGAATAATTGACATACTTGAAAACATAATAATATAGGTTTCCAAAAATTAAATAAAATATAGTTGTTCATTATTCTAACTATTTCGTTCTCTGCTTTTTAATAGTTTTGTAGTTTTTGAAACAATATGAATGTAACTTTATGTACTACAAAAGTAGTCAACAGAAAATTGTTCACCTGTATAAGCTGCTGGTCATAGTAATCTTTCTGTGCATTCTCATCTACTTCAGCGTCTGATTCTTCAAGATCAAGATTTGAATCACTGAAAATATATTTACAGTATACAAATATAATGTATTATTTGAAAACATATAACGACATGACTTGTAAAAGTTTGTAAGTTAATAAATGCACTCACCTGATATAGATTGAAACTTTTTTGCTGTGCATATTAGCGTTTACAATCAACTTCCAGATATTCATAAAACTATCAATTGAATGCGAACGTTTATATTTCAAATAAATTACTTTTCTGAAGGAACATAAAATCAACTTTCACATATTTATAAAGCTATTAATTGAATACGAACGTTTATATCTCAAATAGATTACCTCTCTGAAGGAACATAAAGAGAATGTTCTTCATGGTCTGAATCCCACAGTGCAGCTTCATCCGGATGAACAGTTGCGTATTCTTGTAAACGTGCGTGGAATCCTTGTTTCTTATCCTTAGCAACCGGATACATCCGATTTTTCCAACCAGATTCACCATGAGGAAACAGTAACGGATAGCATAATGGATCGATTTCTTTCATCCAAGGGAAAATGGGACGGGCTTCATGGGGACCACGTTTCGGATAGATTATCATGCCAGGATAATGGATATCTTGTTCAACAGATGCGTCATAGAATATACTGACAAAATCCTTAGAATCAACTGTAGTTTTGTAGATTCCGGGATGATTCTGTAACAAAACCTATGAAAACAAATATAGCATGTGCTTCTTCAAAGTAAGTTTGTACAGTGCGTATTATTCTATCTGGTTGTGTTTATAGTTTAATTATTTGTTTTTTTGGTCGAAAATCATAAATTATGACATAATCAAAGTTTAAACTACAATCTACCTATACCACTTTTATACTCCACAATGAAGAAAATAAGCCTGCAATATTCATTGGCACGCGGCCAAGTCTCAGTAGAAATGATAAGAACTATACAAACATTATTCGAAGAAAATAGCCTGCTTCGTTGCCTTTTTCATGCAAGCAAGAATCAATTCTATAAGTTATATTCTTAGTTTTAAGTAAACTGTCTCACCCCTCTTAGATCTTTCTTGTCCATGTTTTTCGTATCCACAATTCGTAACCGTAAATGCTCGGGGTTTTTGCCAATGCTTTCCGCTTCTTTCATCAAATCACCCATGGTCTTATACATATTCGAGAAACGATTGTGTATTGTCATACAAGCAGTAATTTCAGCGATGGTCTGAATATATTCAATTCTAATTGTTTAATTAATATAAATTTCGTGTTGAGATTAAACTACAAATAATATTGAACTACAAAGTTTCATGAATTCTTGTGTTATTCATTATTTCATCCACTCAAAACGTAATAATCAGGTAGTATTAGGTCATATCAAACTCTGATAAGTGGTGATAAACTTTTTAGGCTTATTTAGTATTGATTTCAAAATGAGATCAAACTACAAATAATATTGAACTGCATGAGTTTTATGATGAATGATTTTATCTATCTTTGCAAAATACTGAAAGTAAAGATGAACAATGCCAAAATACTTACTTGCTGTTTTACGGTGTCACAGAAGGAATTGTTGAATCGAAGTTCCGCTGCTTTTTGATCATCGTACAAATAGTAATTACCAAATTTCGGATATTTAGAATTACGTGGTAGAGCAGCAGAAGTGAAATGTCGCATTGTTCCCTTGATTTTCGCCACCTATAATAACGTTTTATAGATATAAATTCTTCTGCTCCATTATACTCGTATTTCAATTCATCCCATATTGAAGTGTTTCAACAATTTTGCTGTGTATTTACTTCAAGTGATGGTCAGATTTTTTCAGAAGTGAAAATTAAAACACAAAATAGTATAATTCTGACCTGTGCTCCAAACTGAGATACTTGTAGGCGATGATATTGGATTGAAGCAAAAGAGAAAAGAGAATTGTAGACGCAAATATCCTTCAGAAATTCTCCTCTTCCATGATGTCTGATATCGAATAGATAGGAATATAGTGGCTCTGGCATCTTGGGAAAGGGTGGAACAAAAACTCTTCCATTGGAACAACAGATCCGAGCACCAGGTAAATGTAGGGCACCGCAAAACGGACATTCATTGGTCATTTCTCCGAGAAAGTGGGGAGGAAAGAATCCTGAAAAATCAATTATAAGTTGATATAGCATAATATCAACTTTTCAAATAACATACACCACTTAATAAATAGTTATTCGTACTATTACTGAACTTTTTCAACGATTTCTGTACAAAATCTCAAGTTTGTTCGAGCATTAGAAAAACTCATTTTTTCCGATTATATGGATAGTTTTTCTTGTTACAATAAACATGAAAAATGGAAATATACTATGTCTTCCAATCGTGTTTGTATGATTCAAGTAGTTTAATGAATAGAGTAATTATTTTTGATTTGTAGTTTGATATGTGAAACGTGAAATAAAACGTTAAACACAGTATAAAACATTTAACTCACTGAGGGAATGAGGCATTTCATTGTCACTGTCACTGTTGGGAGGGCTAGATACGATATTGTGAATATATTTCTTTTGTCGCTTTGCATGTTTCGTTCTCTCAGCTGGCGTGCTTGGATGATCCTCTCTCCAATTTTTTTGTCTTTCTGCATCAGTTGTGTCTTCTTCTGGGTGCTCCTCTCTGTATATTTTCTGTCTCTCTGGATGGGTAATATCTTCTCCTGGGTGTTCTTTTCTGTACAGTTTTTGTCGATCTGGATGAGTAATATCTGCTTCTGGATGTTCATCTCTCCATTCCCTTTGTCTTTTCGGATGAGTGGGGTCTTCGTTTGGATGTTTTTTTCTGTACGTTCGATTGCTCTTGGAATGAACTTGATGAAGACGTTGTTCTTCAGTGCCAGTCAAATTCACTGTAAATATACGGATTGGGAGCTCACAGGCATTATTGAACGTCTTAATGAAAATTGTAATAGAAACTCTAGAATGAAATTTCATTTTCTTCAATTAAGATTAACGGAAAATTGGTTGTACTTCAAAGTTTATAGAATATAAAACTGTATATGACAGGAACGAATCGCTATTCTTGTTCAGAATCCTCACTATTTGTGTTAACATTAAATTCGATACTGCTCGATTATACAAACCTATCGTTTTCCATTTTTCTAGAGTGCCAGGGGGGATGTAATCTTCGGAAGGACTGTCAGCATCAGGTTCTTGTGGCATTGGTGCTTAATAAATAAAATCGTTTGTTAGTCATTTAGGAATTGGTTTTTGAAATATCAAATTAAATTTTGATCAGAAAACTGCTATGTTACATACATTCATACTAAATACATTTTATATGGATAAGCACACTATACACAATAGTTCATGCAATTACCTGTAGAAGTAGAAGGTTCACACTCCATTTCATCTGTCTTTTTCGGCTGGTCTGTGTTTTTCGGCTGGTCCTTCTTCTTACGCGTACTACCTAATTTCCTCGAGAAGTAATCTAGAACAATGAATTATTTTCTTTATATTACATACAAAAGATAGGTACACCGTATTTATCTGTATGCGAACCTTCACACTTTGATGTTTCGAGTTACGTTTTGTGTGGTGTGAGTGTGTGTGAGAGAAAATGAATGCGTTCACAGTGTTAAGGAAATATATATTACCTTTAACTATGTTGTCTTTCTTCTTTCCCGGGATATATTCGTCACTTGATGATGATTCATCTAAAAATTTTGATTTTCAGAAACAAGTTTAGCAAACATAATTAAATGGGCATAAATTGAAGTTTCATTTTCAAAGTTTCATTAATGAGTTTTGACTTGTATTCATCCGCATTTTTTTATGCTGATACCTTATTTTATAAAATGTTTGAGAAAATTTTCACCAAATTCAAGTTATCCAATCATTCTAATGTTCGAATTTGTACAATGAGAATTTAAATACACTTGATTATAACTATATATACTATACCTTTGTTGGGTGAGTTGGTATGAGCGGGCGGAGGTTCTTTTGTACTTTTTCTTTTACAACCAATCTTCTCAAGGAAACCTATAACTTCATCAAATTATATTAATTTATTTCAAATAGACTATTCACTCAAATTGAGTTGAATTCACAGTATTTGATACGAAAGACAATTACGAAATACAAAACAATTCAACCATCTTTACTAAATTGTTGTCATAATATAAATTCAACTACTGAATTTCTGTTCCATTTGATACCTTTATAAATTACTCTCAATCACTTTCAGACTTCTCATGAAAAAGAATTAACTAATGAATTGAAACATGATTCCATACCTTTCTTAGAAGTAGATGGAGCAGTTTCATTATCCTCTGTTTTTATTCCTTTTTCACCTCCCTTCTTCACAATAGACTGTCGTAAACTTTTCCATCTCCGGTAAATACCTTAAATATTTTCTGTCAGGAATCTAATTGAACTAATATTGAATCAGATAAATTTGTTTTCCACATAACATTAACATTATCGTTCTTCAATTATCGAAAACATTTTCTCAGAAATGTACAAATATTGATATGTACCTGGCTGTTCAGATTCGTCTTTTTTTTCTTCTTCTTCTTCTTCTTGTTCTTCTTCTTGTTCTCCTTCCTCTTTGTTTTCTTCCTCTTCCTTTTTCTCTTCCTCTTCCTGATCCGATGTTTTCTTTTTTTTTCGTCCCCGCAGACTTTTCATTCGTTTGAATACCATGTTCTCTAAAAACCATTTAAAACAAGAAGATTTGTTGTTTTTTAGATTCAGACACTATATGTATTTTCCCATATTCGAAGTTTGAACGATAAATTTAATAACAAAGTTATTTTCACATAATTCTAATTCTGAATGAAAGAATCCTCAATGAGAAATTAAAAGTAGAATTTTATAATATTTTGATCGTTCGGCACAACTAATAGAACTAAACATACTGACTTCTTAACCAACTGCTTCGAGAGAATACTTGATCGAAAATGATTCAGTTCTAATGGTTTTCACGTGTACTGTTTTCACGTAAATGAAAGTTTTCCGAATAGAACCAATATAAACGGTATAAAATAGAAAAGAAAGATATTGATCAAATGGGGAGCATATCAGCTTTATGCGTTGTGGGTCTATTGTTATAAACCCCCTTTGTTCAACAAATCAAACTACAAAACAGACAAATTATGTCTACATTTATGGAATTTTTAAAACTCATATAATTAGGTTTACAATGAATATCTGTAATATTTCTCAAACATCTGTCATCCTAGCGTGGTAAGCTATGTTTTACAACTTTATTTAAAGTTGTTACCGCGTTTCTTACTTAGTTTTGAACGTTTCAAACAGCTTCGAGTAGTTTAACGACTTGACGTCTTCTGGCCTTCAGAATCTTATCTGACGTGATCGTCACTTCGTGAAACAATGCAATCGTAACATTTTTGGACTCTTTCCTACTTGTTCTGAGAGTTTCAGAAAGTTTGAACGAAGTTCATTTCTGACGTCTTCTGACATTCTGAATATTACTCGTCGTTGCTTAGAATTCATACAGTCTTTACGTTTGGGTATACATTACGTGTTGCGGTAGTTAGGAGCCTGAAATAAACTATTCGAAAGAACTTGACTTTTTTTGCTAGTGAAATGCTTGGTATGTGACGTCATCAATTGATGGTTTGATCTTGAAACTTAAAACTACTGTAACTTGGTTCATTTTTCTCCGATGTGCCCCGTGTTTGACTTTTTGAGTTGTTCATGAGTAGTGGAATACAATGACACTAAGTTTGAAGTTACACCTGTTTCCATAGCAATTTTAGGCCAAAATCATATTTATTGCGCTAAAAAAATTAATAGTTGACCTTTGACCTTAATGCTCTGGCAGTACAATCTTTATTTAATACTGGTCCTATCCTGTGAGTTTCAAGTCGTTCCGATCATTTAAACGATCAGGAGAGGCGTGGGAAAATGTTGAGTTCGAGGTAGCTTAAAAGTGAGCCTATTTGCGCCGTATATAGTACGGGTTGAACTTTTAAAACTTGAATAACTCGAGAACGGCTGGATGGTTTTGCTTAATTTTTCACAATATTTGCCGGTCTATTGACCTTCGTCTATGGACAAAATTTGGGTCAAACTGCATGAGTTTGGCTGTTTCACTTTTTTCTAAAAAACCGTCTTAAAAAATTATTTTTGAGAAATTCAAAAATCTGTTACATACAAATCGTTTCAATTCTCTATGCGCATCTTATACACAAATCTCAGAGATTCAATCACATTTTGAACATGTGCCCCACCGAAATGAATGAAATTTTTTGTTGATTTTTATCGACGCTTACAGAACACCCGTTATATGCGATAATGTTTATTACTCATAAAGTAGAGTACCTGACAATCAACTCTATACACTGTAAAAATTAGAAGACAAACAGTTCATGGGAACCTTCTTTTGTAGCCTCATTTATGAGGTACTATGTTTCATAACGGAGATCACCAAAAATCGATATTTGATCTTTGATCTTTCATATTGCGAATGTATACTCAGTAGGTCATGACACATCTTGTGTCACAATATGAACAGATGAGGACCATTTTAAAACAGTTCGGAAATCTCAAAATGTTCCGGAAATTTCTCAAATTCGGAGGATGTTGCGAAATTTCCAACAATACTGAGCCAATAGAAGGGACTTCTGGAGAGTTCAACCAGCCAGAAAATAAAAAATCAATAAATCGATAGCATTGATTTTCCTTATGCACCGCGACCTTAAATTTTAGTGACATAATTGATGGTCATACTGTTAGGTCGCTATCGTTAAAAAGTGGATCCCGTACCGTACCGTACCGTTACGTCATTTAGTCATATTATCTATAGGGTGGTGACTAGCCGGTCCCGCGGCTAACGCCGCGGGCCCGTCTACCTGGGGGGGAGACCCCCCCAGACCCCCCTACGCTCACAGTTATTTAGTATGTTGTAAAATGTAACAATTTTTTGAATTTAATGTAGGTCATAAAAAATCAATAAATCGATATTATCGATTTTCCTCAGACACCACAACCTTAGAATTCTATGGTAGTTCTTACCTCCAAGTCTCGAAGCTATTACGGATAACCTGACTTTTTTGCTAGTGAAATGCTTGGTATGTGACGTCATCAATTGATGGTTTGATCTTGAAAGTTAAAACCACTGTAACTTGGTTCATTTTTCTCCGATGTATCCCGTGTTTGACTTTCTGAGTTGTTCATGAGTAGTGGAATACAATGACACTAAGCTTGAAGTTACATCTATTTCCATAGCAATTTTAGGCCAAAATCATATTTATTGCGCTAAAAAAATCAATAGTTGACCTTTGACCTTAATGTTCTGGCAGTACAATCTTTATCCAATACTGGTTCTGTCCTATGAGTTTCAAATCGTTCCCATCATTGAGACGGTCAGGAGAGGCGTGGGAAAATGTTGAGTCCGAGGTAGCTTAAAAGTGAGCCTATTTGCGCCGTATATAGTACGGGTTGGACTTTTGAAACTTGAATAACTTGAGAACGGCTGAATGGTTTTGCTTCATTTTTCATATACTTTGCCGGTCTACTGACCTCTGTCTATGGACAAAATTTGGGTCAGACAGCATGAGTTTGGCTGTTTCACTTTTTTCTAAAAAATCGTTTTAAAAAATTAATTTTGAGAAATTCAAAAATCTGTTACGTACAAAATGTTTTAATTCCTTATGCGCATCTAATACACAAATCTCAGAATATCAATCATATTTTGAACATGCGCCCCACCTAAATGAATGACATTTTTTGTTGATTTTTTATGAACGCTTACAGAATACCCGTCATATGATATAATGATTATTGCTTATAAACTTAAGTACCTGACAATCAATTGTCTGCAATATAAAAATTAGAAGATAAATGGTTGATAGGAACCTTCTTTTGTAGCCTTCTTTATGAGGTACTATGTTTCATTCTGGAGATCACCAAAAATCGATACTTGATCTTTGATCCTTCATATTGCGAATGTATACTCAGTAGGTCATGACACATCTCGTGCCACAATATGAACAGATGAGGATCATTTTAAAACAGTTCGGAAATCCCAAAAAGTTCCGGAAATTTCTCAAATCCGGAGGAAGTTGCGAAATTCCTGACGATATTGAGCCAACAGTAGTGACTTCTGAAGAGTTCAACCAGCAAGAAGTTTGACGTTCATATCTACAACATACGCGGTATGAGGAATGAAAGTAGCAAAAAATTGTACTTTTTTCTAATTCATGTAACTCTTTCCGGAAACGTTTCCGGCAAAAAGTGATCGATTGAAACATTTGTCTTCAGAAGACAGGCTTTCATGTGCAGTATCTCCGAAATTCTGCTCTCCAACTTAGGGCCTTAAAAAATCAATAAATCAATAGCATTGATTTTCCTTAGACACCGCGACCTTAGATTTTAGTGACATAATTGAGGGTCATGGTTAGAAGTTGTTTAGGAACAAAAGTTGGGCGTCACGTTACGTTACGTTATGTTACGTTATATTAGCATCTGTAGTATAGTAAGGGTGACTAGCCGGTCACGCGGCTCACGCCGCGTGCCCGTCTAGCTGGGGGGAGACCCCCCAGACCCCCCACGCGTGTAGTCATTTAGAGTTATTTAGATTAACTTTTTTGGTTTCATGACAACTTGGGTTGTGACGTCTTCTGGCCTTCAGAATCCTATGTGTCGTTGACGTTACATCGTGAAACATTGTCGTCATGACATCGTTGTCACTAATGGTACTTGTTCTGAGAGTTTCAATACTCTATGGCATTGTTTGTATTTGACGTCTTCTAGCCTTCTGAATATTTTTCGTCGTTACTTAGAATTCATATAGTCTTCACCTATGAGTATGATTTACGGTTTGCAATAGCTTAGAGCCCAAAAGGAACTATTAAAAAGAGCTTGACTTTTTTGCTAGTGAAATGCTTGGTATGTGACGTCATCAATTGATGGTTTGATCTTGAAACTTAAAACTACTGTAACTTGGTTCACTTTGCTCCGATGTATCCCGTGTTTGATTTTTTGAGTTGTTCATGAGTAGTGGAATACAACGCCACTAAATTTGAAATTACATCTATCTTCACAACGATTTTAGGTCAAAATCATATTTAATGCGCTAAAAAAATCAATAATTGACCTTTGACCTTAATGTTCTGGCAGTACAATCTTTATCCAATACTGGTCCTGTCCTATGAGTTTCAAGTCGTTCCCATCATTTAGACGGTCAGGAGAGGCGTGGGAAAATGTTGAGTCCGAGGTAGCTTAAAAATGAGCCTATTTGCGCCGTATATAGTACGGGTTGGACTTTTAAAACTTGAATAACTCGAGAATGGCTGAATGGTTTTGCTTAATTTTTTACAATATTTGCCGGTCTATCGACCTTCGTCTATGGACGAAATTTGGGTCATACTGCATGAGTTTGGCTGTTTCACTTTTTTCTAAAAAAAACGTATTAAAAAATTATTTTTGAGAAATTCAAAAATCTGTTACATACAAATTGTTTCAATTTTTTATGCGCATCTTATACACAAATCTCAGAGATTCAATCACATTTTGAACATGTGCCCCACCGAAATGAATGAATTTTTTTGTTGATTTTTATCAACGCTTACAGAACACCCGTCATATGATATAATGTTTATTGCTTATAAAGTTGAGTACCTGACAATCAACTCTATACAGTATAGGAATTAGAAGACAAATGGTTCATGGGAACCTTCTTTTGTAGCCTCATTTATGAGATACTACGTTTCATACTGGAGATCACCAAAAATCGATACTTGATCTTTGATCTTTCATATTGCGAATGTATACTCAGTAGGTCATGACACATCTTGTGTCACAATATGAACATTCAAGGACCATTTTAAAACAGTTCGGAAATCCCGAAATGTTCCGGGAATTTCTCAAATCCGGAGGAAGTTGCGAAATTTTCCACGATATTGAGCCAAAAGAAAGGACTTCTGGAGAGTTCAACCAGCCAGAAAATTTGAGGTCATATCATCAACATGGGCGGTATGAGGAATGAAAGTAGTAAAAAATTGTACTTTTTTCTAATTCATGTAACTCTTTCCGGAAACGTTTCCGGCAAAAAGCGCTCGATGAAAACATTTGTCTTCAGAATACAGGCTTTCATGTGGAGTATCTCCAAAATTTCACTCTCCAACTTAAGGCCTTAAAAAATCAATAAATCGATAGCATTGATTTTCCTTAGACACCGCGACCTTAGATTTTAGTGACATAATTGATGGTCATACTGGTTAGTGCTCATCGTTCAGGTCATGGTCTCGTACCGTCCCGTCCCGTCACGTCATTTAGTCATATTATGTATAGGGTGGTGACTAGCCGGTCACGCGGCTCACGCCGCGTGCCCGTCTAGCGTGCATGTTAGCTATGTTTTGCAACTTTACTTACAGTTGTTGTCACGTTTCTTACTTTTTTTTGAACGTTTCAAACAGCTTCGAATAGTTTGACGACTTGACGTCTTCTGGCCTTCTGAATCTTATCTGACGTGATCGTCACTTCGTGAAACAATGTAATCGTAACATTTTTGGACTATTTCCTACTTGTTCTGCGAGTTTCAGAAAGTTTGAACGAAGTTCATTTCTGACGTCTTCTGACATTCTGAATATTACTCGTCGTTACTTAGAATTCATATAGTCTTCACCTATGAGTATGATCTACGGTTTGAAGTAGCTTGGAGCCCAAGAGGAACTATTAAAAAGAACTTGACTTTTTTGCTAGTGAAATGCTTGGTATGTGACGTCATCAATTGATGGTTTGATCTTGAAACTTAAAACTACTGTAACTTGGTTCATTTTTCTCCGATGTATCCCGTGTTTGATTTTTTGAGTTGTTCATGAGTAGTGGAATACAGTAACACTAAGTTTGAAGTTACATCTGTTTCCATAGCAATTTTAGGCCAAAATCATATTTATTGCGCTAAAAAAATCAATAGTTGACCTTTGACCTTAATGCTCTGGCAGTACAATCTTTATTCAATACTGGTCCTGTCCTATAACTTTCAAGTCGTTCCGATCATTTAGACGGTCAGGAGAGGCGTGGGAAAATGTTGAGTCCGAGGTAGCTTAAAAGTGAGCCTATTTGCGCCGTATATAGTACGGGTTGGACTTTTAAAACTTGAATAACTCGAGAACGGCTGAACGGTTTTGCTTAATTTTTCACAATATTTGCCGGTCTATTGACCTTCGTCTATGGACAATATTTGGGTCATACTGCATGAGTTTGGCTGTTTCACTTTTTTCTAAAAAAACGTATTAAAAAATTATTTTCGAGAAATTCAAAAATCTGTTACATACAAATTGTTTTAATTTTTCATGCGCATCCTATACACAAATCTCAGAGATTCAATCACATTTTGAACATGTGCCCCACCAAAATGAATGAAATTTTCTGTTAATTTTTATCAACGCTCACAGAACACCCATCACATGATAGAATGTTTATTGCTTATAAAGTTGAGTACCTGACAATCAACTCTATACACTATAGAAATTAGAAGACAAATGATTCATGGGAACCTTCTTTTGTAGCCTCTTTTATGAGGTACTACATTTCATAACGGAGATCACCAAAAATCGATACTTGATCTTTGATCTTTCATATTACAAATGTATACTCGGTAGGTCATGACACATCTTGTGTCACAATATGAACAGATGATGACCATTTTAAAACAGTTCGGAAATCTCAAAAAGTTCCGGAAATTTCTCAAATCCGGAGGAAGTTGCGAAATTTTCCACGATATTGAGCCAAAAGAAGGGACTTCTGGAGAGTTCAACCAGCCAGAAATTTTAAGGTCATATCATCAACATGGGCGGTATGAGGAATGAAAGTAGCAAAAAATTGTACTTTTTTCTAATTCATGTAACTGTTTCCGGAAACGTTTCCGGCAAAAAGCGCTCGATGGAAACATTCGGCTCCAGAATACAGGCTTTCATATGGAGTATCTTCGAAAATTCACTCTCCATCTTAAGGCCTTAAAAAATCAATAAATCGATATCATTGATTTTCATTAGACACCACGACCTTAGATTTTAGTGACATAATTGATGGTCATACTGTTAGGTCGCTATCATTAAAAAGTGGATCCCGTTACGTTACGTTACGTTATGTACCGTCACGTCATTTAGCACGATTATCTATAGGGTGGTGACTAGCCGGTCACGCGGCTCACGCCGCGTGCCCGTCTAGCTGGGGGGAGACCCCCCAGACCCCCCACGCGTGTAGTCATTTCAAGTTGTTTAGATTAACTTTTTTGGTTCCATGACAACTTGAGTTGTGACGTCTTCTGGCCTTCAGAATCCTATGTGTCGTTGACGTTACATCGTGAAACATTGTTGTTATGACATCGTTGTCAGTAATGGTACTTGTTCTGAGAGTTTCAATACTCTATGGCATTGTTTGTATTTGACGTCTTCTAGCCTTCTGAATATTACTCGTCGTTACTTAGAATTCATATAGTCTTCACCTATGAGTATGATCTACGGTTTGCAATAGCTTGGAGCCCAAGAAGAACTATTAAAAATAACTTAACTTTTTTGCTAGTGAAATGCTTGGTATGTGACGTCATCAATTGATGGTTTGATCTTGAAAGTTAAAACTACTGTAACTTGGTTCATTTTTCTCCGATGTGCCCCGTGTTTGACTTTTTGAGTTGTGCATGAGTAGTGGAATACAATGACATTAAGTTTGAAGTTACATCTATTTCCATAGCAATTTTAGGCCAAAATCATATTTATTGCGCTAAAAATATCAATGGTTGACCTTTGACCTTAATGCTCTGGCAGTACAATCTTTATTCAATACTGGTCCTGTCCTATGAGTTTCAAGTCGTTCCGATCATTTAGACGATCAGGAGAGGCGTGGGAAAATGTTGAGTCCGAGGTAGCTTAAAAGTGAGCCTATTTGCGCCGTATATAGTACGGGTTGGACTTTTAAAACTTGAATAACTCGAGAACGGCTGAATGGTTTTGCCTAATTTTTCACATTATTTGCCGGTCTATTGACCTTCGTCTATGGACGAAATTTGGGTCATACTGCATGAGTTTGGCTGTTTCACTTTTTTCTAAAATTACGTCTTAAAAAATTATTTTTGAGAAATTCGAAAATCTGTCACATACAAATTGTTTTAATTCTGTATGCGCATCTTATACACAAATCTCAGAGATTCAATCACATTTTGAACATATGCCCCACCAAAATGAATGAAATTTTTTGTTGATTTTTATCGACGCTTACAGAACACCCGCTATATGTGATAATGTTTATTACTCATAAAGTAGAGTACCTGACAATCAACTCTAAACACTGTAGTAATAAGAAGACAAATAGTTCATGGGAACCTTCTTTTGTAGCCTCATTTATGAGGTACTACATTTCATGACGGAGATCACCAAAAATCGATACTTGATCTCTGATCTTTCATATTACAAATATATACTCAGTTGGTCATGACACATCTTGTGCCACAATATGAACAGATGAGGATCATTTTAAAACAGTTCGGAAATCTCAAAAAGTCCCGGAAATTTCTCAAATCCGGAGGAAGTTGCGAAATTTTCCACGATATTGAGCCAATAGAAGGGACTTCTGGAGAGTTCAACCAGCTAGAAAATTTGAGGTCATATCATCAACATGAGCGGTATGAGGAATGAAAGTAGCAAAAAATTGTACTTTTTTCTAATTCATGTAACTGTTTCCGGAAACGTTTCCGGCAAAAAGCGCTCGACAGAAACAATCAACTTCAGAATACAGGCTTTCATGTGCAGTATCTCTGAAATTTCGCTCTCCAACTTAAGGCCTTAAAAAATCAATAAATCGATAGCATTGATTTTCCTTAGACACCGCGACCTTAGATTTTAGTGACATAATTGATGGTCATGCTGTTAGGTCGCTATCATTGAAAAGTGGATCCCGTTATGTACCGTACCGTCCCGTCATTTAGTCGAGTTATGTATAGGGTGGTGACTAGCCGGTCACGCGGCTCACGCCGCGTGCCCGTCTAGCGTGCATGTTAGCTATGTTTTGCACCTTAATTTAGGGTTGTTATCACGTTTCTTACTTTTTTTTGAACGTTCCAAACTGCTTTGAGTAGTTTGACGACTTGACGTTTTCTGGCCTTCAGAATCTTATCTAACGTGATCGTCACTTCGTGAAACAATGCAGTCGTAACATTTTTGGACTCTTTCCTACTTGTTCTGAGAGTTTCAGAAAGTTTGAACGAAGTTCATTTCTGACGTCTTCTGACATTCTGAATATTACTCGTCGTTGCTTAGAATTCAAACAGTCTTCACGTTTAAGTATACATAACGTGTTGCGGTAGTTAAAAGCCTGAGAGAAACTAATCTAAAGAATTTGACTTTTTTGCTAGTGAAATGCTTGGTATGTGACGTCACCAATTGATGGTTTGATCTTGAAACTTAAAACTACTGTAACTTGGTTCATTTTTCTCCGATATACCCCGTGTTTCACTTTTTGAGTTGTTCATGAGTAGTGAAATACAATGACCATAAATTTGAAGTTACATCTATTTCCATAGCAGTTTTAGCACAAAATCATATTTATTGCGCTAAAAAAATCAATAATTGACATTTGACCTTAATGTTCTGGCAGTACAATCTCTATCCAATACCGGTCCTGCCCTATGAGTTTCAAGTCATTCCGATCATTTAGACGGTCAGGAGAAGCGTGGGAAAATGTTGAGTCCGGGGTAGCTTAAAAGTGAGCCTATTTGCGCCGTATGTAGTACGGGTTAAACTTTTAAAACTTGAATAACTCGAGAACGGCTGAATGGTTTTGCTTGATTTTTCACAATATTTGCCGGTCTATTGACCTTCGTCTATGGGCAGAATTTGGGTCATACTGCATGAGTTTGGCTGTTTCACTTTTTTCTAAAAAAACGTCTTAAAAAATTATTTTTGGGAAATTCAAAAATCTGTCACATACAAGTTGTTTCAATTCTTTATGCGCATCTTATACACAAATCTCAGAGATTCAATCACATTTTGAACATGTGCCCCACCGAAATGAATGAATTTTTTTGTTGATTTTTATCAACGCTTACAGAACACCCGTTCTATGATATAATGTTTATTGCTTGAGAAGTAAAGTACCTGACAATCAACTCTATACAATATAAAAATTAGAGAACAAATGGTTCATGGGAACCTTCTTTTGTAGCCTCATTTGTGAGGTACTAAGTTTCATACTGGAGATCACCAAAAATCGATACTTGATCTTTGATCTTTCATATTGCGAATGTATACTCAGTAGGTCATGACACATCTTGTGCCACAATATGAACAGATGAGAACCATTTTAAAACAGTTCGGAAATCTCAAAATGTTCCGGAAATTTCTCAAATCCGGAGGCTGTTGCGAAATTTTCCACGATATCGAGCCAAAAGAAGGGACTTCTGGAGAGTTCAACCAGCCAGAAATTTTAAGGTCATATCATCAACATGGGCGGTATGAGGAATGAAAGTAGCAAAAAATTGTACTTTTTTCTAATTCATGTAACTGTTTCCGGAAACGTTTCCGGCAAAAAGTGCTCGACAGAAACAATCAACTTCAGAATACAGGCTTTCATGTGAAGTATCTCCGAAATTTCACTGTCCAACTTAGGGCCTTAAAAAATCAATAAATCGATAGCATTGATTTTCCTTAGACACCACGACCTTAGATTTTAGTGACACAATTAATGGTCATACTGGTTAGTGTTGATTGTTCCGTGCCGGGTCCCGTTACGTACCGTCCCGTCATTTAGTCATATTATCTATAGGGTGGTGATTGGCTGTTTCACTTTTTTCTAAAAAAACGTCTTAAAAAATTATTTTTGGGAAATTCAAAAATCTGTCACATACAAGTTGTTTCAATTCTTTATGCGCATCTTATACACAAATCTCAGAGATTCAATCACATTTTGAACATGTGCCCCACCGAAATGAATGAATTTTTTTGTTGATTTTTATCAACGCTTACAGAACACCCGTTCTATGATATAATGTTTATTGCTTGAGAAGTAAAGTACCTGACAATCAACTCTATACAATATAAAAATTAGAGAACAAATGGTTCATGGGAACCTTCTTTTGTAGCCTCATTTGTGAGGTACTAAGTTTCATACTGGAGATCACCAAAAATCGATACTTGATCTTTGATCTTTCATATTGCGAATGTATACTCAGTAGGTCATGACACATCTTGTGCCACAATATGAACAGATGAGAACCATTTTAAAACAGTTCGGAAATCTCAAAATGTTCCGGAAATTTCTCAAATCCGGAGGCTGTTGCGAAATTTTCCACGATATCGAGCCAAAAGAAGGGACTTCTGGAGAGTTCAACCAGCCAGAAATTTTAAGGTCATATCATCAACATGGGCGGTATGAGGAATGAAAGTAGCAAAAAATTGTACTTTTTTCTAATTCATGTAACTGTTTCCGGAAACGTTTCCGGCAAAAAGTGCTCGACAGAAACAATCAACTTCAGAATACAGGCTTTCATGTGAAGTATCTCCGAAATTTCACTGTCCAACTTAGGGCCTTAAAAAATCAATAAATCGATAGCATTGATTTTCCTTAGACACCACGACCTTAGATTTTAGTGACACAATTAATGGTCATACTGGTTAGTGTTGATTGTTCCGTGCCGGGTCCCGTTACGTACCGTCCCGTCATTTAGTCATATTATCTATAGGGTGGTGACTAGCCGGTCACGCGGCTCACGCCGCGTGCACGTCTAGCGTGCATGTTAGCTATGTTTTGCACCTTTATTCAAAGTTGTTACCACGTTTCTTACTTTTTTTTGAACGTTTCAAACTGCTTTGAGTAGTTTGATGACTTGACGTCTTCTGGCCTTCAGAATCTTATCTGACGTGATCGTCACTTCGTGAAACAATGTAATCGTAACATTGTTGGACTTTTTCCTCCTTGTTCTGAGAGTTTCAGAAAGTTTGAACGAAGTTCATTTTTGACGTCTTCTAGCCTTCTGAATATTACTCGTCGTTACTTAGAATTTACATAGTTTTCACGTATGAGTATACATTACGTGTTGCGGTAGATAGGAGCCTGAAAGAAGTTATTCGAAAGAACTTGACTTTTTTGCTAGTGAAATGCTTGGTATGTGACGTCATCAATTGATGGTTTGATCTTGAAAGTTAAAACTACTGTAACTTGGTTCAGTTTGCTCCGATGTATCCCGTGTTTGATTTTTTGAGTTGTTCATGAGTAGTGGAATACAATGACATTAAGCTAGTAATTTTATGTATCTCCATAGCAATTTTAGGCCAAAATCATATTTAATGCGCTCAAAAAATCAATAATTGACCTTTGACCTTAATGCTTCGGCAGTACAATCTTCATCCAATACTGGTCCTGCCCTATGAGTTTCAAGTCATTCCGATCATTTAGACGGTCAGGAGAGGCGTGGGAAAATGTTGAGTCCGAGGTAGCTTAAAAGTGAGCCTATTTGCGCCGTATATAGTACGGGTTGAACTTTTAAAACTTGGATAACTCGAGAACGGCTGAATGGTTTTGCCTAATTTTTTACAATATTTGCCGGTCTATTGACCTTCGTCTATGGACGAAATTTGGGTCATACTGCATGAGTTTGGCTGTTTCACTTTTTTCTAAAAAAACGTCTTAAAAAATTATTTTTGAGAAATTCAAAAATCTGTCACATACAAATTGTTTAAATCCTTTATGCGCATCTTATACACAAATCTCAGAGATTCAATCACATTTTGAACATGTGCCCCACCGGAATGAATGAAATTTTTTGTTAATTTTTATCAACGCTCACAGAACACCCATTATATGCTGTAATGTTCATTGCTCGAGAAGTAAAGTATTTGACAATCAACTCTATACAGTATAGAAATATGAAGACATATAATTGATGGGAACCTTCTTTTGTAGCCTCATTTATGAGGTACTATGTTTCATAACGGAGATCACCAAAAATCGATACTTGATCTTTGATCTTTCATATTACAAATGTATACTCAGTAGGTCATGACACATCTTGTGCCGGAATATGAATAGATAAGGACCATTTTGAAACAGTTCGGAAATCCCAAAATGTTCCGGAAATTTCTCAAATCCGGAGGAAGTTGCGAAATTTTCCACGATATTGAGCCAATAGAAGGGACTTCTGGAGAGTTCAACCAGCTAGAGAATTTGAGGTCATATCATCAACATGGGCGGTATGAGGAATGAAAGTAGCAAAAAATTGTACTTTTTTCTAATTCATGTAACTCTTTCCGGAAACGTTTCCGGCAAAAAGTGCTCGACAGAAACAATCATCTTCAGAATACAGGCTTTCATGTGGAGTATCTCCGAAATTTCACTGTCCAACTTAAGGCCTTAAAAAATCAATAAATCGATAGCATTGATTTTCCTTAGACACCACGACCTTAGATTTTAGTGACACAATTAATGGTCATACTGGTTAGTGCTGATTGTTCCGTGCCGGGTCCCGTTACGTACCGTCCCGTCATTTAGTCATATTATCTATAGGGTGGTGACTAGCCGGTCACGCGGCTTACGCCGCGTGCCCGTCTAGCTGGGGGGAGACCCCCCAGACCCCCCACGCGTGTAGTCATTTCAAGTTATTTAGATTAACTTTTTTGGTTCCATGACAACTTGGGTTGTGACGTCTTCTGGCCTTCAGAATCCTATGTGTCGTTGACGTTACATCGTGAAACATTGTCGTCATGACATCGTTGTCACCAACGGTACTTGTTCTGAGAGTTTCAATACTCTATGGCATTGTTTGTATTTGACGTCTTCTAGCCTTCTGAATATTACTCGTCGTTACTTAGAATTCATATAGTCTTCACCTATGAGTATAATCTACGGTTTGCAATAGCTTAGAGCCCAAGAGGAACTATTAAAAAGAACTTGACTTTTTTGCTAGTGAAATGCTTGGTATGTGACGTCATCAATTGATGGTTTGATCTTGAAACTTAAAACTACTGTAACTTGGCTCATTTCTCTCCGATGTACCCCGTGTTTGACTTTTCGAGTTGTTCATGAGTAGTGGAATACAATGACACTAAGTTTGAAGTTACACCTGTTTCCATAGCAATTTTAGGCCAAAATCATATTTATTGCGCTAAAAAAATCAATAGTTGACCTTTGACCTTAATGCTCTGGCAGTACAATCTTTATTCAATACTGGTCCTGTCCTATGAGTTTCAAGTCGTTCCGTTCATTTAGACGGTCAGGAGAGGCGTGGGAAAATGTTGAGTCCGAGGTAGCTTAAAAGTGAGCCTATTTGCGCCGTATATAGTACGGGTTCGACTTTTAAAACTTGAATAACTCGAGAACGGCTGGATGGTTTTGCTTAATTTTTCATAATATTTGCCGGTCTATTGACCTTCGTCTATGGACAAAATTTGGGTCAAACTGCATGAGTTTGGCTGTTTTACTTTTTTCTAAAAAAACGTCTTAAAAAATTATTTTTGAGAAATTCAAAAATCTGTTACATACAAATCGTTTCAATTCTCCATGCGCATCTTATACACAAATCTCAGAGATTCAATCACATTTTGAACATGTGCCCCACCGAAATGAATGAAATTTTTTGTTGATTTTTATCGACGCTTACAGAACACCCGTTATATGCGATAATGTTTATTACTCATAAAGTAGAGTACCTGACAATCAACTCTATACACTGTAAAAATTAGAAGACAAACAGTTCATGGGAACCTTCTTTTGTAGCCTCATTTATGAGGTACTATGTTTCATAACGGAGATCACCAAAAATCGATACTTGATCTTTGATCTTTCATATTGCGAATGTATACTCAGTAGGTCATGACACATCTTGTGTCACAATATGAACAGATGAGGACCATTTTAAAACAGTTCGGAAATCTCAAAATGTTCCGGAAATTTCTCAAATCCGGAGGAAGTTGCGAAATTTTCCACGATATTGAGCCAATAGAAGGGACTTCTGGAGAGTTCAACCAGCCAAAAATTTTAAGGTCATATCATCAACATGGGCGGTATGAGGAATGAAAGTAGCAAAAAATTGTACTTTTTTCTAATTCATGTAACTGTTTCCGGAAACGTTTCCGGCAAAAAGCGCTCGATGGAAACATTTGGCTTCAGAATACAGGCTTTCATGGGCAGTATCTCCGAAATTTCACTGTCCAACTTAGGGCCTTAAAAAATCAATAAATCGATAGCATTGATTTTCCTTAGACACCACGACCTTAGATTTTAGTGACATAATTGATGGTCATACTGTTAGGTCGCTATCGTTAAAAAATGGATCCCGTTACGTTATGTACCGTTACGTCATTTAGTCGAGTTATGTATAGGGTGGTGACTAGCCGGTCACGCGGCTCACGCCGCGTGCCCGTCTAGCGTGCATGTTAGCTATGTTTTGCACCTTTATTCAAAGTTGTTACCACGTTTCTTACTTTTTTTTGAACGTTTCAAACTGCTTTGAGTAGTTTGATGACTTGACGTCTTCTGGCCTTCAGAATCTTATCTGACGTGATCGTCACTTCGTGAAACAATGTAATCGTAACATTGTTGGACTTTTTCCTCCTTGTTCTGAGAGTTTCAGAAAGTTTGAACGAAGTTCATTTTTGACGTCTTCTAGCCTTTTTTTGAGTTGTTCATGAGTAGTGGAATACAATGACATTAAGCTAGTAATTTTATGTATCTCCATAGCAATTTTAGGCCAAAATCATATTTAATGCGCTCAAAAAATCAATAATTGACCTTTGACCTTAATGCTTTGGCAGTACAATCTTCATCCAATACTGGTCCTGCCCTATGAGTTTCAAGTCATTCCGATCATTTAGACGGTCAGGAGAGGCGTGGGAAAATGTTGAGTCCGAGGTAGCTTAAAAGTGAGCCTATTTGCGCCGTATATAGTACGGGTTGGACTTTTAAAACTTGGATAACTCGAGAACGGCTGAATGGTTTTGCCTAATTTTTTACAATATTTGCCGGTCTATTGACCTTCGTCTATGGACGAAATTTGGGTCATACTGCATGAGTTTGGCTGTTTCACTTTTTTCTGAAAAAACGTCTTAAAAAATTATTTTTGAGAAATTCAAAAATCTGTCACATACAAATAGTTTTAAGTTGTTATGCGCATCTTATGTACAAATCTCAGAGATTCAATCACATTTTGAACATGTGCCCCACCGAAATGAATGAAATTTTTTGTTGATTTTTATCAACGCTTACAGAACACCCATTATATGCTGTAATGTTCATTGCTCAAGAAGTAAAATATTTGACAATCAACTCTATACAGTATAGAAATATGAAGACATATAATTGATGGGAACCTTCTTTTGTAGCCTCATTTATGAGGTACTATGTTTCATAACGGAGATCACCAAAAATCGATACTTGATCTTTGATCTTTCATATTACAAATGTATACTCAGTAGGTCATGACACATCTTGTGCCGGAATATGAATAGATAAGGACCATTTTGAAACAGTTCGGAAATCCCAAAATGTTCCGGAAATTTCTCAAATCCGGAGGAAGTTGCGAAATTTTCCACGATATTGAGCCAATAGAAGGGACTTCTGGAGAGTTCAACCAGCTGGAGAATTTGAGGTCATATCATCAACATGGGCGGTATGAGGAATGAAAGTAGCAAAAAATTATACTTTTTTCTAATTCATGTAACTGTTTCCGGAAACGTTTCCGGCAAAAAGCGCTCGACAGAAACATTTGTCTTCAGAATACAGGCTTTCATGTGCAGTATCTCCGAAATTTCACTCTCCAACTTAAGGCCTTAAAAAATCAATAAATCAATATCATTAATTTTCCTTAGACACCACGACCTTAGATTTTAGTGACATAATTGATGGTCATACTGGTTAGTGCTCATCGTTCAGGTCAGGGTCTCGTACCGTCCCGTCACGTCATTTAGTCGAGTTATGTATAGGGTGGTGACTAGCCGGTCACGCGGCTCACGCCGCGTGCCCGTCTAGCGTGCATGTTAGCTATGTTTTGCACCTTAATTTAAAGTTGTTAACACGTTTCTTACTTTTTTTTGAACGTTTCAAACTGCTTTGAGTAGTTTGACGACTTGACATCTTCTGGCCTTCAGAATCTTATCTAACGTGATCGTCACTTCGTGAAACAATGTAATCGTAACATTTTTGGACTCTTTTCTACTTGTTCTGAGAGTTTCAGAAAGTTTGAACGAAGTTCATTTCTGACGTCTTCTGACATTCTGAATATTACTCGTCGTTACTTAGAATTTACATAGTCTTCACGTATGAGTATACATTACATGTTGCGATAGTTAGGAGCCGGAAAGAAACTATTCGAAAGAACTTGACTTTTTTTGCTAGTGAAATGCTTGGTATGTGACGTCATCAATTGATGGTTTGATCTTGAAAGTTAAAACTACTGTAACTTGGTTCATTCTCCTCCGATGTGCCCCGTGTTTGATATTTTGAGTTGTTCATGAGTAGTGGAATACAATGACACTAAGTTTAAAGTTACCTCTATTTCCATAGCAATTTTAGGCCAAAATCATATTTAATGCGCTAAAAAAATCAATAGTTCACCTTTGACCTTAATGCTCTGGCAGTACAATCTTTATCTAATACTGGTCCTGTCCTATGAGTTTCAAGTCATTCGGATCATTTAGACGATCAGGAGAGGCGTGGGAAAATGTTCAGTCCGAGGTAGCTTAAAAGTGAGCCTATTTGCGCCGTATATAGTACGGGTTGGACTTTTGAAACTTGAATAACTCGAGAACGGCTGAATGGTTTTGCTTAATTTTTCACAATATTTGCCGGTCTACTGACCTTCGTCTATGGACAGAATTTGGCACATACTGCATGAGTTTGGCTGTTTCACTTTTTTCTAAAAAAACGTCTTAAAAAATTATTTTTGAGAAATTCAAAAATCTGTCACATACAAACTGTTTAAATTCTTTATGCGCATCTTATACACAAATCTCAGAGATTCAATCACATTTTGAACATGTGCCCCACCAAAATGAATGAAACGTTTTGTTGATTTTTATCAACGCTTACAGAACATCCGTCATATAAGATAAAGTTTATTGCTCAAGAAGTTAAGTACCTGACAATCTACTCTAAACAATATGGAAGTTAGAAGACAAATAATTAATGGGAACCTTCTTTTGTAGCCTCATTTATGAGGTACTATGTTTCATAACAGAGATCACCAAAAATCTATACTTGATCTTTGATCTTTCATATTGCGAATGTATACTCAGTAGGTCATGACACATCTTATGTCACAATATGAACAGATGAGGACCATTTTAAAACAGTTCGGAAATCTCGAAAAGTTCCGGAAATTTCTCAAATCCGGAGGAAGTTGCGAAATTCTTGACGATATTGAGCCAATAGAAGGGACTTCTGGAGAGTTCAACCAGCCAAAAATTTCATGGTCATATCTACAACATACACAGTATGAGGAATGAAAGTAACAAAAAATTGTACTTTTTTCTAATTCATGTAACTGTTTCAGGAAACATTTCCGGCAAAAAGCGCTCGATGGAAACATTTGTCATCAGAATACAGGCTTTCATGTGGAGTATCTCTGAAATTTTACTCTTCAACTTAAGGCCTTAAAAAATCAATAAATCGATAACATTGATTTTCCTTAGACACCGCGACCTTAGATTTTAGTGACATAATTGATGGTGATACTGGTTAGTGCTCATCGTTCAGGTCAGGGTCTCGTACCGTCCCGTCCCGTCCCGTCCCGTCACGTCATTTAGTCATATTATGTATAGGGTGGTGACTAGCCGGTCACGCGGCTCACGCCGCGTGCCCGTCTAGCTGGGGGGAGACCCCCCAGACCCCCCACGCGTGTAGTCATTTCAAGTTGTTTAGATTAACTTTTTTGGTTCCATGACAACTTGGGTCGTGACGTCTTCTGGCATTCAGAATCCTATGTGTCGTTGACGTTACCTCGTAAAACATTGTTGTCATTACATCATTGTCACTAATGGTACTTGTTTTGAGAGTTTCAATACTCTATGGCATTGTTTGTATTTGACGTCTTCTAGCCTTCTGAATATTACTCGTCGTTACTTAGAATTTACATAATCTTCACATATGACTATAAACTACGTGTTGCGATAGTTAGGAGCCTAAAAGAAACTGATCGAAAGAACTTGACTTTTTTTGCTAGTGAAATGCTTGGTATGTGACGTCATCAATTGATGGTTTGATCTTGAAACTTAAAACCACTGTAACTTGGTTCATTTTTCTCCGATGTACCCCGTGTTTGACTTTTCGAGTTGTTCATGAGTAGTGGAATACAATAACAGTACATTTAAAGTTACATCTATCTTCACAACGATTTTAGGTCAAAATCATATTTAATGCGCTAAAAAAATCAATAATTGACCTTTGACCTTAATGTTCTGGCAGTACAATCTTTATCCAATACTGGTCCTGTCCTATGAATTTCAAGTCGTTCCGATCATTTAGACGATCAGGAGAGGCGTGGGAAAATGTTCAGTCCAGGGTAGCTTAAAAGTGAGTCTATTTGCGCCGTATATAGTACGGGTTCGACTTTTAAAACTTGAATAACTCGAGAACGGCTGGATGGTTTCCCTTTATTTTTCACAATATTTGCCGGTCTATTGACCTTTGTCTATGGACAAAATTTGGCACATACTGCATGAGTTTGGCTGTTTCATTTTTTTCTAAAAATACGTCTTAAAAAATTATTTTTGAGAAATTCAAAAATCTGTCACATACAAATTGTTTTAATTCTTTATGCGCATCTTATACACAAATCTCAGAGATTCAATCACATTTTGAACATGTGCCCCACCAAAATGGAGGAAATTTTTTGTTGATTTTTATCAACGCTTACAGAACACCCATTATATGCTGTATTGTTCATTGCTCGAGTTGTAAAGTACCTTACAATCAACTCTATACAGTATAGAAATTTGAAGACATATAATTGATGGGAACCTTCTTTTGTAGCCTCATTTATGAGGTACTATGTTTCATAACGGAGATCACCAAAAATCGATACTCGATCTTTGATCTCTCATATTGCGAATGTATACTCAGTAGGTCATGACACATCTTGTGTCACAATATGAACAGATGAGGACCATTTTAAAACAGTTCGGAAATCTCAAAATGTTCCGGAAATTTCTCAAATCCGGAGGATGTTGCGAAATTTTCAACGATACTGAGCCAATAGAAGGGACTTCTGGAGAGTTCAACCAGCCAGAAATTTTAAGGTCATATCTACAACATACGCGGTATGAGGAATGAAAGTAGCAAAAAATTATACTTTTTTCTAATTCATGTAACTGTTTACGGAAACGTTTCCGGCAAAAAGCGCTCGACAGAAACATTTGTCTTCAGAAGACAGGCTTTCATGTGCAGTATCTCCGAAATTTCACTGTCCAACTTAAGGCTTTAAAAAATCAATAAATCGATAGCATTGATTTTCCTTAGACACCGCGACCTTAAATTTTGGTGACACAATTAATGGTCATACTGGTTAGTGCTGCTTGTTCCGTGCCGGGTCCCGTACCGTTACGTTACGTCATTTAGCACAATTTTCTCTAGGGTGGTGACTAGCCGGTCACGCGGCTCACGCCGCGTGCCCGTCTAGCGTGCATGTTAGCTATGTTTTGCACCTTTTTTTCAAAGTTGTTACCACGTTACTTACTTTTTTTGAACGTTTCAAACAGCTTCGAGTAGTTTGACGAATTGACGTCTTCTGGCCTTCAGAATCTTATCTGACGTGATCGTCACTTCGTGAAACAATGTAATCGTAACATTTTTGGACTCTTTTCTACTTGTTCTGAGAGTTTCAGAAATTTTGAACGAAGTTCATTTCTGACGTCTTCTGACATTCTGAATATTACTCGTCGTTGCTTAGAATTTACATAATCTTCACGTATGACTATACATTATGTGTTGCGATAGTTAGGAGCCTGAAAGAAACTATTCGAAAGAACTTGACTTTTTTGCTAGTGAAATGCTTGGTATGTGACGTCATCAATTGATGGTTTGATCTTGAAATTTAAAACTACTGTAACTTGGTTCATTTTTCTCCGGTGTACCCCGTGTTTGACTTATTGAGTTGATCATGAGTAGTGGAATACAATGACACTGAGTTTGAAGTTACATCTATTTCCATAGCAGTTTTAGCACAAAATCATATTTATTGCGCTAAAAAAATCAATAGTTGACCTTTGACCTTAATGCTCTGGCAGTACAATCTTTATCCAATACTGATCCTGCCCTATGAGTTTCAAGTCATTCCGATCATTTAGACGGTCAGGAGAGGCGTGGGAAAATGTTGAGTCCGAGGTAGCTTAAAAGTGAGCCTATTTGCGCCGTATATAGTACGGGTTGGACTTTTAAAACTTGAATAACTCGAGAACGGCTGAATGGTTTTGCTTCATTTTTTACAATATTTGCCGGTCTATTGACCTCCGTCTATGGACAAAATTTGGGTCATACTGCATAAGTTTGGCTGTTTCACTTTTTTCTAAAAAAACGTCTTAAAAAATTATTTTTGAGAAATTCAAAAATCTGTCACATACAAATTGTTTTAATTCTCTATGCGCATCTTATACACAAATCTCAAAGATTCAATCACTTTTTGAACATGTGCCCCACCAAAATGAATGAAATTTTTTGTTGATTTTTAGCGACGCTTACAGAACACCCGTTATATGCGCTAATGTTTATTACTTATAAAGTTGAGTACCTGACAATCAACTCTATACACTGTGAAAATTAGAAGACAAATAGTTGATGGGAACCTTCTTTTGTAGCCTCATTTATGAGGTACTACGTTTCATAACGGAGATCACCAAAAATCGATACTTGATCTTTGATCTCTCATATTGCGAGTGTATACTCAGTAGGTCTTGACACATCTTGTGTCACAATATGAACAGATGAGGACCATTTTAAAACAGTTCGGAAATCTCAAAATGTTCCGGAAATTTCTCAAATCCGGAGGATATTGCGAAATTTTTAACGATACTGAGCCAATAGAAGGGACTTCTGGAGAGTTCAACCAGCCAGAAATTTTAAGGTCATATCTACAACATACGCGGTATGAGGAATGAAAGTAGCAAAAAATTATACTTTTTTCTAATTCATGTAACTGTTTCCGGAAACGTTTCCGGCAAAAAGCGCTCGATGGAAACATTTGTCTTCAGAATACAGGCTTTCATATGGAGTATCTCCGAAATTTCACTCTCCTACTTAAGGCCTTAAAAAATCAATAAATCGATAGCATTGATTTTCCTTAGACACCACTACCTTAGATTTTAGTGACATAATTGATGGTCATGCTGGTTAGTGCTGATCGTTCAACAGGCGACCGTACCGTTACGTACCGTCACGTCACGTTATTTAGTCGAGTTATGTATAGGGTGGTGACTAGCCGGTCCCGCGGCTGACGCCGCGGGCCCGTCTACCTGGGGGGGAGACCCCCCCAGACCCCCCTACGCTCACAGTTATTTAGTAGTTTGTAAAATGTAACAATTTTTTGAATTTAATGTAGGTCATAACAAATCAATAAATCGATATTATCGATTTTCCTCAGATACCACGACTTTAGATTTCTATGGTAGTTCTTACCTTCAAGTATTGCAGCTATTACGGATAACCTGACTTTTTTGCTAGTGAAATGCTTGGTATGTGACGTCATCAATTGATGGTTTGATCTTGAAATTTAAAACTACTCTAACTTGGTTCATTTTTTTCCGATGTATCCCGTGTTTGACTTTCTGCGTTGTTCATAAGTAGTGGATTACAATGACACTAAGCTTGTAATTTTATCTATCTCCATAACGATTTTATCACAAAATCATATTTATTGCGCTAAAAAAATCAATAGTTGACATTTGACCTCAATTCTTCGGCAGTACAATCTATATTCAATACTGGTCCTGCCCTATGAGTTTCAACTCATTCCGATCATTTAGACGGTCAGGAGAGGCGTGGGAAAATGTTGAGTCCGAGGTAGCTTAAAAGTGAGCCTATTTGCGCCGTATATAGTACGGGTTGAACTTTTGAAACTTGAATAACTCGAGAACGGCTGAATGGTTTTGCTTAATTTTCCACAATATTTGCCGGTCCATTGACCTTCGTCTATGGACAAAATTTAAGTCATACTGCATGAGTTTGGTTGTTTCACTTTTTTCTAAAAAACCGTCTTAAAAAATTATTTTTTTACAAATTCAAAAATCTGTTACGTACAAAATGTTTTAATTCTTTATGCGCATCTAATACACAAATCTCACTATATCAATCATATTTTGAACATGCGCCCCACCTAAATGAATGACATTTTTTGTTGATTTTTATGAACGCTTACAGAATACCCGTCATATGATATAATGATTATTGCTTATAAAGTTAAGTACCTGACAATCAACTCTATACAATATAAGAATAAGAAGATAAATAGTTCATGGGAAACTTCTTTTGTAGCCTCATTTATGAGGTACTATGTTTCATAACGGAGATCACCAAAAATCGATACTCGATCTTTGATCTTTCATATTGCAAATGTATACTCAATAGGTCATGGCACATTTTGTGCCACAATATGAACAGATGAGGATCATTTTAAAACAGTTCGGAAATCCCAAAAAGTTCCGGAAATTTCTCAAATCCGGAGGAAGTTGCGAAATTCCTGACGATATTGAGCCAACAGTAGTGACTTCTGAAGAGTTCAACCAGCCAAAAGTTTGACGTTCATATCTACAACATGGGCGGTATGAGGAATGAAAGTAGCAAAAAATTGTACTTTTTTCTAATTCATGTAACTGTTTCCGGAAACGTTTCCGGCAAAAAGTGATCGATAGAAACATTTGTCTTCAGAAGACAGGCTTTCATGTGGAGTATCTCCGGAATTTCACTCTCCAACTTAAGGCCTTAAAAAATCAATAAATCGATAGCATTGATTTTCCTTAAACACCGCGACCTTAGATTTTAGTGACATAATTGATGGTCATGGTTAGAAGTTGTTTGGGAATCAAAAATGGTCGTACCGTTATGTACCGTTACGTTACGTTATATTAGCATCTGTAGTATAGTAAGGGTGACTAGCCGGTCACGCGGCTCACGCCGCGTGCCCGTCTAGCGTGCATGTTAGCTATGTTTTGCAACTTTACTTACAGTTGTTGTCACGTTTCTTACTTTTTTTTGAACGTTTCAAACAGCTTCGAATAGTTTGACGACTTGACGTCTTCTGGCCTTCTGAATCTTATCTGACGTGATCGTCACTTCGTGAAACAATGTAATCGTAACATTTTTGGACTATTTCCTACTTGTTCTGCGAGTTTCAGAAAGTTTGAACGAAGTTCATTTCTGACGTCTTCTGACATTCTGAATATTACTCGTCGTTACTTAGAATTCATATAGTCTTCACCTATGAGTATGATCTACGGTTTGAAGTAGCTTGGAGCCCAAGAGGAACTATTAAAAAGAACTTGACTTTTTTGCTAGTGAAATGCTTGGTATGTGACGTCTTCAATTGATGGTTTGATCTTGAAACTTAAAACTACTGTAACTTGGTTCATTTTTCTCCGATGTATCCCGTGTTTGATTTTTTGAGTTGTTCATGAGTAGTGGAATACAGTAACACTAAGTTTGAAGTTACATCTGTTTCCATAGCAATTTTAGGCCAAAATCATATTTATTGCGCTAAAAAAATCAATAGTTGACCTTTGACCTTAATGCTCTGGCAGTACAATCTTTATTCAATACTGGTCCTGTCCTATAACTTTCAAGTCGTTCCGATCATTTAGACGGTCAGGAGAGGCGTGGGAAAATGTTGAGTCCGAGGTAGCTTAAAAGTGAGCCTATTTGCGCCGTATATAGTACGGGTTGGACTTTTAAAACTTGAATAACTCGAGAACGGCTGAACGGTTTTGCTTAATTTTTCACAATATTTGCCGGTCTATTGACCTTCGTCTATGGACAATATTTGGGTCATACTGCATGAGTTTGGCTGTTTCACTTTTTTCTAAAAAAACGTATTAAAAAATTATTTTCGAGAAATTCAAAAATCTGTTACATACAAATTGTTTCAATTCTTTATGCGCATCTTATACACAAATCTCAGAGATTCAATCACATTTTGAACATGTGCCCCACCGAAATGAATGAAATTTTTTGTTGATTTTTATCAACGCTTACAGAACACACGTTGTTCGAGATAATGTTCATTACTTATAAAGTAGAGTACCTGACAATCAACTCTATACACTATAGAAATAAGAAGACAAATGATTCATGGGAACCTTCTTTTGTAGCTTCATTTATGAGGTACTATGTTTCATAACGGAGATCACCAAAAATCGATACTTGATCTTTGATCTTTCATATTGCGAATGTATACTCAGTAGGTCATGACACATCTTGTGCCACAATATGAACAGATGATGACCATTTTAAAACAGTTCGGAAATCTCAAAAAGTTCCGGAAATTTCTCAAATCCGGAGGATGTTGCGAAATTTTCCACGATATTGAGCCAACAGAAGGGACTTCTGAAGAGTTCAACCAGCCAGAAATTTTAAGGTCATATCATCAACATGGGCGGTATGAGGAATGAAAGTAGCAAAAAATTATACTTTTTTCTAATTCATGTAACTGTTTCCGGAAACGTTTCCGGCAAAAAGCGCTCGACAGAAACATTTGTCTTCAGAATACAGGCTTTCATGTGCAGTATCTCCGAAATTTCACTCTCCTACTTAAGGCCTTAAAAAATCAATAAATCGATAGCATTGATTTTCCTTAGACACCGCTACCTTAGATTTTAGTGACACAATTGATGGTCATGCTGGTTAGTGCTGATCGTTCAACAGGCGACCGTACCGTTACGTACCGTCCCGTTATTTAGTCGAGTTATGTATAGGGTGGTGACTAGCCGGTCACGCGGCTCACGCCGCGTGCCCGTCTAGCGTGCATGTTAGCTATGTTTTGCACCTTTATTCAAAGTTGTTACCACGTTTCTTACTTTTTTTTGAACGTTTCAAACTGCTTTGAGTAGTTTGATGACTTGACGTCTTCTGGCCTTCAGAATCTTATCTGACGTGATCGTCACTTCGTGAAACAATGTAATCGTAACATTGTTGGACTTTTTCCTCCTTGTTCTGAGAGTTTCAGAAAGTTTGAACGAAGTTCATTTTTGACGTCTTCTAGCCTTCTGAATATTACTCGTCGTTACTTAGAATTTACATAGTTTTCACGTATGAGTATACATTACGTGTTGCGGTAGATAGGAGCCTGAAAGAAGTTATTCGAAAGAACTTGACTTTTTTGCTAGTGAAATGCTTGGTATGTGACGTCATCAATTGATGGTTTGATCTTGAAAGTTAAAACTACTGTAACTTGGTTCAGTTTGCTCCGATGTATCCCGTGTTTGATTTTTTGAGTTGTTCATGAGTAGTGGAATACAATGACATTAAGCTAGTAATTTTATGTATCTCCATAGCAATTTTAGGCCAAAATCATATTTAATGCGCTCAAAAAATCAATAATTGACCTTTGACCTTAATGCTTTGGCAGTACAATCTTCATCCAATACTGGTCCTGCCCTATGAGTTTCAAGTCATTCCGATCATTTAGACGGTCAGGAGAGGCGTGGGAAAATGTTGAGTCCGAGGTAGCTTAAAAGTGAGCCTATTTGCGCCGTATATAGTACGGGTTGGACTTTTAAAACTTGGATAACTCGAGAACGGCTGAATGGTTTTGCCTAATTTTTTACAATATTTGCCGGTCTATTGACCTTCGTCTATGGACGAAATTTGGGTCATACTGCATGAGTTTGGCTGTTTCACTTTTTTCTAAAAAAACGTCTTAAAAAATTATTTTTGAGAAATTCAAAAATCTGTCACATACAAATTGTTTTAAGTTGTTATGCGCATCTTATGTACAAATCTCAGAGATTCAATCACATTTTGAACATGTGCCCCACCGAAATGAATGAAATTTTTTGTTGATTTTTATCAACGCTTACAGAACACCCATTATATGCTGTAATGTTCATTGCTCGAGAAGTAAAATATTTGACAATCAACTCTATACAGTATAGAAATATGAAGACATATAATTGATGGGAACCTTCTTTTGTAGCCTCATTTATGAGGTACTATGTTTCATAACGGAGATCACCAAAAATCGATACTTGATCTTTGATCTTTCATATTACAAATGTATACTCAGTAGGTCATGACACATCTTGTGCCGGAATATGAATAGATAAGGACCATTTTGAAACAGTTCGGAAATCCCAAAATGTTCCGGAAATTTCTCAAATCCGGAGGAAGTTGCGAAATTTTGATTTTTAATGATTTGACGAAAACGTAAGTGAATCGTGATATTTACCTTTTCATTTGTAGCCAGAGCCGTACGATTGTCCACACAAAGAATAGCACGAGATTGTTTGGTGGGGTCTTGCAGAGTGTCAGCATCGTAGATATTCTGGATGAGTTCCCTCTCTGAATTGACCAGCCATTCCACAGGTAGATCAAATTCTTGGAATGCTTCTCTCATGTGCACATCTTCATTGATAGAACCATCTCCCACAGACTTCAACCAAGCAGCGAATCTTCTATCCTTCTTTGCACGCATATTGTAACGGAGGTGGAGAACCTGAGAAATAAAAACTAACATTTTCCATTCTATAGTCCGTTTTACCTCTACATGAACCTCTACAGTATTTGATCAAAGAAATCTATTCTGTTGTTATACTCTGTTTCACCAATCGATGTTCTCCTACAGTAATCTGTCAAATGAAAAGGCTGGCTTTCTCTAATGAGTAATTCATAATTTTGGTTTCAAACGTTTAGAGTTTGTTGTAGTATACATTCAGAAGACACTTCCCAAATTCTATTATAAATCGAAAAACGCCAACATACCAAACTTTTACTTCAAAGTTTGAGCATTTTACTGTAGAGGGGTATAGGTGTGTGGAACAAACTATATCCACATAGATTTCTCAGAACCTTGAATTTTGTACCTTTTTCCACCTTGAAATAACATTTGATAGTTTCTTCCATGACTTGTTTATTATAAATTCCTTTATTTCAGTATTTGAGTTCAAGCTCATAAACTAATCGTTTTTCAGTATATTATCATAATGTTTGAAACTACAAAATTAAAATAACTTATTATGTACCTTGAGTTGATTCCATAGATCACTTCTCCTGATAGTGTAGTTCACTACTGAAGCGTCTCTCACACCAGTAACAATAGGTAGAGTCTGGCGGAAATCTCCGCCAAACACGAATGTGACTCCTCCAAACAAAAATGCGTCTTTCTCGGGATGAAGTCGACAGAAAAGTTCATGTACAGCAATGAGAATACGGTAGTCTGACATCGTAGCCTCGTCCCACAGTACCACAGTAACTTCACGTAGATCAGCAGCTAAATGGAAAATCTTTGTAGTGATAAGAAAAGAGAATTCATAATTGTTAATAGACGGTTCTCTTAGTTCTTTTATTTCAATTGAGACATTATTTGTATGTTGTTTCATTTCACGATGTTTTAGTTTGATCTGTTGTCATTCGATTAGAATTTGTGAACTATGACGTATTGAGATCAAACTACAACAAAATCATTGTCTCTCACTATATTGATGTGAACACGTTTTACCTGTTGCACTCTCGAATTGTACTCGACAATTCATTCCTTCCTCAGTAGTCAATGGGATGGAGAATGTCCTATGAGCAGTAGCACCATTAGGAAGAAGAGTGGCGGCAATGCCGGTGTGCGCAACAGTGAGAACCTAAATAGTTTTGAGTGACGACTGAATAGATTCATTTCCATAAAAGTTCTAAATGTTGCAGATCATTTTGCTTATGCACTGTAGGAGATTGCATAGGAGTAATGAAAACTATAGAGTTGGAATCGTATATTTTTTATGCAGAAATGATAAGTACTATTGCTTTTAGCGATTTTCTTAGTGAAGAATAACTGAAAAATGGTATAAACACTTCATATATCATATATTAAAAAAAATTTCAGTTTTCTCAATAGTTATTCAATTTTAGCAATCAATCACAGTCACACATGTTCATATATTAGAATGAAGATATACTAACCTTGTGACCTTTGGCAATCAAACTGTAGTAGAGAGATTTGTAGACAAACGTTTTCCCGCAACCACCCGTTCCTTCCAGAAAAAAAGACTCATTCTTCTCATCAACTACCGAAGAAATGATAGTTTGGAAGACTTCCAGTTGTTCAGAGTTCATTTTCTAAATTAAATGGTTTACAATAATTTCAAACCAAATCAATATGGTCTTCATGGTGCATACTGTTCTATACAGTTGTGTTGGTATTTTGTTCTCATAACTTTCTGGTGAAAACACGTAACACGTGCTGATTACTAAGATCAAACTACAATTCAGCTATGGTTGTACTCGATAATACAGCAAAGTAATGCAAGATTCTCGGTTTTCGAATTTCGGTTGTTGATCAGGATATATAATCTATAAAATAGATTTTTTGATTTTCATAATAGTAATATTCACCTCAATGCATTTCCTTTCTTCTCGCGAACACTCTACTGGGTCTACTGTATCAGTCTTGGAATCATCACAAAGTTCAATGGGTCCAGGTAATATTGCCATATTCACTTCTGTAAGAGATAATACAATTCAGGATATTATTACAAAACTTGGTATTGATTATTTTGACATGTTCGTACAAACTAAAGGAATATTGGGTTAGATAAACGAAGTATTGTTCTATACCACAGGTTAAATACATATTAAACTACGTCCTAATGGTATTTCATTGTAGCTCACCTGGTAACCCAAGAATAGCTAGTCCACTCCCATGATATCTCAAGCCAGATTGAATGTGATATAATGCATGTGCCTCCTTCTTTTCATCCGACCAATCCGTTCTGCGCTCACAGAAATCAGCCTAAACATTAGTATTAAATTGAGTTTGTAGTTTGGTCTGTTTGTAGTTCAGTCATTTGGAAAGCATACTTTTTCGGTTTTTCTGAAAAATCTTCATAAGAACCAAACAACCCGTCAAAATAATGTTTATTGAGTAATGTAATAGGATATAATTGAGAACTCGCCTTGAACATGTTCCATAACTTGAGAGGGTCTTTGACAGCACAGAACAATAGAATTGTGATGAACATTCTTCTTAGTGCTCTTGGAAGTTGAACCTCAGCAGCTTCTCTCAATGCAAATACCCATTCCAGTTCGCTGGTCATCAGTCCTCGTTGCTGAAATATTATAGTTGTAATCATTTTTACGTAAACTCATGCAGAGAAATGTTTACTTTTGAATTACTGTTTTTGAATAAGATTATAAATTCATAGTTTCTTGTGATAGATTTTACGATAGAAAGACCGAACATTGTGAAAAAAATATTCAGTTAATAAGTCATACTGTAGAAGATTACGATAGTATAGAACAAAGTATATTTAGAGCATTTTCAACTAAGTTAAAGGACTTCTTATTGTGATATACTTGAAAGTTTTCTTTACGTTTTTTTTTTCGAGAGTTGAAAAGAAACATGTTTCCAGTCGTGATGAGAGTGAAGATATCGAAACAACTGACGAATTGTAAGACTTACTCTACACGCATCCGCAAAGGTGGATAGAACTTGTCCATCTACTGTTCGGAGAGTTTCAAAGGAAGTAGGGCCAGTCAGATGGGTGACAAGAAGTCGGACAGCAAACTGTTCGAGATTCCGGGGGGATACACTCTTGATACGACCAATGATGTGCTCACTGTAATTGAAATAAATGTTTTCATTATAAGTATTATTTCATAGGTAAAAATTAATTTCAAATGGGAATTTAGTTGAAATATACGTTTATGAGTAATTAATAGTTGTTTTTCATAGTTTTACATAGATGCTTTTTTGTAGTTTGATGCTTTCCCGTTCAAAATTCGTACATTTTGGCATGTATTCAGATCAAACTACAACTGATATTCAGTTACTTTCTACAGTTGTGTAACAAAAATAAATAGCACTAAAAAAACATTGAAACTATATTTATGATCCAAATCAATGTTAACTTTTTTTAATATTGTTTCACTTACCTATCATCTCTTTTTCTGAAGTGCCATTTGCCTTTGTCGTAGCGGTAGAACTTTGGTAGATCCTTGAATGTGAGTTCTTTGGCTTTCTGATCCTCAACTGCGTCTGATTGGTTCAATTCGAACCACGCTTTCAATCTGCTCGATACATCTTCTTCTTGAATCTTCCGAAAGGTACTGGCATGCGCTTCTTCTCCAAATTCAGTGTGAACTGGTTCTTCATCTGGTAGATGAACAAATACTGTGATCACATTATGTGAGGAGCGGTGTCGAGGTTGGCCCATCAAGTCCCATGCAGCTTCATTTGCGGTACAGACTCTCATATCTTCTATCATAGCGACTTCATCGTAGACCATGACTGGCTTGCCAGAGGGATCGCGCCTGAAATTGTTCATATATTCAAGTATAGAGATTGTATTTGTATACTGAAATCGATCACTTTTTTTGTTAGAGTCTCACGTCAATTCATACTCGAAATTCCGAACAAATGTTCAACATCTTTATGTTTTCTCTACGTTTTCATTTTCTATCAAAAATGATCATAATTTAAAGAGAAACACTTTATTATAGTTTGCGAGTAAATTCGGTAAAATCAAAGAACGTTTTCTAATAACTGAGTGTTTTGAAAAATATGAACTCACAGTGGGACTTTGTTGGCGCGCAGACTGTCTTCCACTTCCTTCTTCCTTTCTGCTATCACTCCCTTCGGAATTTTCAGTGTCTTGGGAAGAAGCATGTGGCCATCTGACGTCATCTGGTCGGGCTCAACACAGCTGTCAGGAGTGCTTGTGATGGCTTCCACCAACACCCTGTCGAACCCCTTGAAGAGATATTTAAAAATGTACTTGAGTACACGAAGAGAAGAGATGATCTCGATGTTCATGTGACATTCGTATTTCCCCAGCAGTTCCAGATTGTGGGGGACCACATGCCTGTTGTCCGCCCGAACTTCCATTCCGTCCACTTTTTTCATACAGTACTCTCCATTGTCCCTTCTTCTCAACTGTGGGTACTGTCGATCATCTATTTGCGTAGTCTCATTGTGTTTCTTGGGATAACGTTTCGAACATTCCTCCCAATGTTTCTTCTTTCCTTTCTGGCAATAGGCATTCGGGTTGTTTTCACACGGGGTGTGGATCATGAACTTTTCCACCAAGTTGCGCAGTCTGACCATTTCCTCGTAGTTGGGGTCAGAAGGGTCAGGAATCACTGGCAGTTCAGCTTGGCAGACACGATCCACTTCAGAAGCGGTTCGGATAGGATTCTTCAGGGCAATGATGATGTGAGCATGAGGTGGTCCTCTTTGTTGAAACTCAATGCTCAATGTCCACCATTTGACCTCTCCGAAGAGCCCTAGAAATGATATTTCCAATACATACTCGTTATATTAATTTTGTTAGGTAAGTTCATTACTTAAGGACTTATCATTTCAAAATATGCTCATTGAGAATGGATAAACAGTTGTTTAACTGAAAAACATCGTTATCTGAAATGCCGTTCGATTTGTTACCATACCAGATTTTTATCTCGTTTGGAATGAATTTTGATCAGACTACAAACTACAATAAAACAGTGTATAGGTACCTGATTATTCATTCTTTCTAGTTTGTATATTTTATTGCATTTATTATCTCGTTCAAAAAGAGTTCTGATCAAACTACAAACTACGTCAGAATAGTGAACAAGTATCTGTTTATTCAATCTTTTTAATAAGCCTACTAATGCAAAAAGTAACACTTTTCCCGACTTTTTCATTTTTGTGTGCAATTTGCAAAATTACAGTAACACACCTCCTCTTCTTTTTCCATCCTTTCCTTTTTTCCCTATAACATCATCCAAGTGAGCATCTAGTTTCTTCAGAAAGACCTCATTGACAAGAAATGGATTATCTTCCCACGTTGTACCGGGAGCCAGATTATCCTGCAAGTTTTATTGATTGAAATTGGAGAATTTTGATGTTTATTTTTCTCAACGTGTTAAAATATTTTAAATAATCATAAATGGTTCATATTAAGAATTACTCACCGTTATTTCTTTCCAATGAACATTTGCTGTAAATGTGTCGAATATGTCAGGTTTATCCACGTTTGCCATTGCCACAGTATCTTCAAATAGTCGTTGTTGGTGACGTGGCGATCCTGGTACAGAAGCGGGTACTGAAGTCACAGCTCCAATCATTATTCCTTTCTTGTCACACCTCTTCTGATAATATTCGAGAAACGTCTTCCTAAATAGTTATTAATAAACTTCTATCATTGAATTCGAATCAGTAATATCTGACTTACATAGTAATCGAGGAGTTCAAATTACAAAATTTGTTTCTAGTTAGTAATATCAAGAAGTTGGAAAGACGCAAAAATGTAACAAATTATATACTTCTAGCGTTAATTTTGATTCAATGTTAACTGTCTTTCTTAGTAGTTGAAAAGTTCAAACTACAAAACGTGTTTAGTTGTCAAGAACATTGTCAAGAAGTCCATCAATATGTTACAACTTTTCGATAATACACTTATTTATGCTTGTATATTTTCGAAAAAAAAGGATAATTACTTACTTGAGACTTGTGAGATACTGAGTGTGATGTTTTCTGATCATTGTTGCCCGGGTGCAATGTATTCGTGTATCCATGTCAATAGTGTGAAACTGTCCGAGCTTTCTGGCAGCCGCAAAACGAGAACGGAACCTCTTCCGTCTTTGATTGATATAGAGGCCGTATTCACGGAAAGACACGAAATCACGATGTTTCTGTAATTAAGCTATATACAACTGATTATTTGATAGTTTATGATTTTGTTAACAACACAGAACAATTCTCAACTAATTTCAAAATGTATAAGCATCAAGCTGCAGAAATATTGAAATGACATAGTTTTGTTTACTTCTTGTATTCTACTAATCAATTCCTAATTCTTTTTCAGAATTATTCAGATTTGGAATTTTTGGTATACGACATCTATTAAATTGAGGTATGCAGGAAATTTGCAAATGTTGCTGTTGTTTAAGCTGAAGTAAGTTGTTTAAGCTGAAGTAAGAAACCTTTTCCAAGTTTGAGCATTCTGCACTATCAGGATTGTTATCTGGATCCTTCGAAGTGGAACACTGAAATTGAAATTTGAAAGAAACACCTAGTTTCACCAGTGAAAACAACTCGGAACTTTAGCAACTTTATTGTAACGATTAAAAACGCGGCCTAAAAGGATGGATTTCTGTCTTTCCTATTTTTGTAGTTTGGTTCCAATGCTATTCAGTTACGATATACGTTTACTTCGTGTATAAATCTAGAACCTAGTTATACCTAATATGCGAATAAATGTTTCACCTCGGATTCTGTAGTGTGAGTCTCACTTCTATCGACTTCTTCTTCCTTTTCAGAACAACTCTGAAAGAAAGTATATACTTAGTTTGTCGTACAACTACATATTTTTTAGTACAAATTTGTGAAAAAGTTGTGGTTGTTTTATTTATATAAAATATTATGCAGTTTGCAATACTTTTTGATTTTGAAAATAAAACAAAAGTGGTCAATTTTAAGTGAGAAATGATTGAATATATACTCAAAAGCACAGTATTTATAGGTCAGTTGTTATTTATTGAACATGATTCTTAATTTTCGGTTCGAATCAATATCGTCAATTAATTTACCTCTCCACTGTCGTCATCCAAATCAGCAACCATTTCCACATTTACATGCACATTTGTGTTCTCTCTAACTTCTTCACCAGGTTGAAGTTGTGGATAGACTTCTCCATCTCGTTCTACGAATCGAACTACATCAAGAACCGATTCTTCTTCCAATGTTGTATGCTGTAAAACTCATATCAACAGTTTCATATACTTCATTATTCATCAGGGTGAACTCACACTTATTCAAATTGAACAAACAAAAACATGCGTACTCAAAAGCACAGTACTCAGAATAATTGACATACTTGAAAACATAATAATATAGGTTTCCAAAAATTAAATAAAATATAGTTGTTCATTATTCTAACTATTTCGTTCTCTGCTTTTTAATAGTTTTGTAGTTTTTGAAACAATATGAATGTAACTTTATGTACTACAAAAGTAGTCAACAGAAAATTGTTCACCTGTATAAGCTGCTGGTCATAGTAATCTTTCTGTGCATTCTCATCTACTTCAGCGTCTGATTCTTCAAGATCAAGATTTGAATCACTGAAAATATATTTACAGTATACAAATATAATGTATTATTTGAAAACATATAACGACATGACTTGTAAAAGTTTGTAAGTTAATAAATGCACTCACCTGATATAGATTGAAACTTTTTTGCTGTGCATATTAGCGTTTACAATCAACTTCCAGATATTCATAAAACTATCAATTGAATGCGAACGTTTATATTTCAAATAAATTACTTTTCTGAAGGAACATAAAATCAACTTTCACATATTTATAAAGCTATTAATTGAATACGAACGTTTATATCTCAAATAGATTACCTCTCTGAAGGAACATAAAGAGAATGTTCTTCATGGTCTGAATCCCACAGTGCAGCTTCATCCGGATGAACAGTTGCGTATTCTTGTAAACGTGCGTGGAATCCTTGTTTCTTATCCTTAGCAACCGGATACATCCGATTTTTCCAACCAGATTCACCATGAGGAAACAGTAACGGATAGCATAATGGATCGATTTCTTTCATCCAAGGGAAAATGGGACGGGCTTCATGGGGACCACGTTTCGGATAGATTATCATGCCAGGATAATGGATATCTTGTTCAACAGATGCGTCATAGAATATACTGACAAAATCCTTAGAATCAACTGTAGTTTTGTAGATTCCGGGATGATTCTGTAACAAAACCTATGAAAACAAATATAGCATGTGCTTCTTCAAAGTAAGTTTGTACAGTGCGTATTATTCTATCTGGTTGTGTTTATAGTTTAATTATTTGTTTTTTTGGTCGAAAATCATAAATTATGACATAATCAAAGTTTAAACTACAATCTACCTATACCACTTTTATACTCCACAATGAAGAAAATAAGCCTGCAATATTCATTGGCACGCGGCCAAGTCTCAGTAGAAATGATAAGAACTATACAAACATTATTCGAAGAAAATAGCCTGCTTCGTTGCCTTTTTCATGCAAGCAAGAATCAATTCTATAAGTTATATTCTTAGTTTTAAGTAAACTGTCTCACCCCTCTTAGATCTTTCTTGTCCATGTTTTTCGTATCCACAATTCGTAACCGTAAATGCTCGGGGTTTTTGCCAATGCTTTCCGCTTCTTTCATCAAATCACCCATGGTCTTATACATATTCGAGAAACGATTGTGTATTGTCATACAAGCAGTAATTTCAGCGATGGTCTGAATATATTCAATTCTAATTGTTTAATTAATATAAATTTCGTGTTGAGATTAAACTACAAATAATATTGAACTACAAAGTTTCATGAATTCTTGTGTTATTCATTATTTCATCCACTCAAAACGTAATAATCAGGTAGTATTAGGTCATATCAAACTCTGATAAGTGGTGATAAACTTTTTAGGCTTATTTAGTATTGATTTCAAAATGAGATCAAACTACAAATAATATTGAACTGCATGAGTTTTATGATGAATGATTTTATCTATCTTTGCAAAATACTGAAAGTAAAGATGAACAATGCCAAAATACTTACTTGCTGTTTTACGGTGTCACAGAAGGAATTGTTGAATCGAAGTTCCGCTGCTTTTTGATCATCGTACAAATAGTAATTACCAAATTTCGGATATTTAGAATTACGTGGTAGAGCAGCAGAAGTGAAATGTCGCATTGTTCCCTTGATTTTCGCCACCTATAATAACGTTTTATAGATATAAATTCTTCTGCTCCATTATACTCGTATTTCAATTCATCCCATATTGAAGTGTTTCAACAATTTTGCTGTGTATTTACTTCAAGTGATGGTCAGATTTTTTCAGAAGTGAAAATTAAAACACAAAATAGTATAATTCTGACCTGTGCTCCAAACTGAGATACTTGTAGGCGATGATATTGGATTGAAGCAAAAGAGAAAAGAGAATTGTAGACGCAAATATCCTTCAGAAATTCTCCTCTTCCATGATGTCTGATATCGAATAGATAGGAATATAGTGGCTCTGGCATCTTGGGAAAGGGTGGAACAAAAACTCTTCCATTGGAACAACAGATCCGAGCACCAGGTAAATGTAGGGCACCGCAAAACGGACATTCATTGGTCATTTCTCCGAGAAAGTGGGGAGGAAAGAATCCTGAAAAATCAATTATAAGTTGATATAGCATAATATCAACTTTTCAAATAACATACACCACTTAATAAATAGTTATTCGTACTATTACTGAACTTTTTCAACGATTTCTGTACAAAATCTCAAGTTTGTTCGAGCATTAGAAAAACTCATTTTTTCCGATTATATGGATAGTTTTTCTTGTTACAATAAACATGAAAAATGGAAATATACTATGTCTTCCAATCGTGTTTGTATGATTCAAGTAGTTTAATGAATAGAGTAATTATTTTTGATTTGTAGTTTGATATGTGAAACGTGAAATAAAACGTTAAACACAGTATAAAACATTTAACTCACTGAGGGAATGAGGCATTTCATTGTCACTGTCACTGTTGGGAGGGCTAGATACGATATTGTGAATATATTTCTTTTGTCGCTTTGCATGTTTCGTTCTCTCAGCTGGCGTGCTTGGATGATCCTCTCTCCAATTTTTTTGTCTTTCTGCATCAGTTGTGTCTTCTTCTGGGTGCTCCTCTCTGTATATTTTCTGTCTCTCTGGATGGGTAATATCTTCTCCTGGGTGTTCTTTTCTGTACAGTTTTTGTCGATCTGGATGAGTAATATCTGCTTCTGGATGTTCATCTCTCCATTCCCTTTGTCTTTTCGGATGAGTGGGGTCTTCGTTTGGATGTTTTTTTCTGTACGTTCGATTGCTCTTGGAATGAACTTGATGAAGACGTTGTTCTTCAGTGCCAGTCAAATTCACTGTAAATATACGGATTGGGAGCTCACAGGCATTATTGAACGTCTTAATGAAAATTGTAATAGAAACTCTAGAATGAAATTTCATTTTCTTCAATTAAGATTAACGGAAAATTGGTTGTACTTCAAAGTTTATAGAATATAAAACTGTATATGACAGGAACGAATCGCTATTCTTGTTCAGAATCCTCACTATTTGTGTTAACATTAAATTCGATACTGCTCGATTATACAAACCTATCGTTTTCCATTTTTCTAGAGTGCCAGGGGGGATGTAATCTTCGGAAGGACTGTCAGCATCAGGTTCTTGTGGCATTGGTGCTTAATAAATAAAATCGTTTGTTAGTCATTTAGGAATTGGTTTTTGAAATATCAAATTAAATTTTGATCAGAAAACTGCTATGTTACATACATTCATACTAAATACATTTTATATGGATAAGCACACTATACACAATAGTTCATGCAATTACCTGTAGAAGTAGAAGGTTCACACTCCATTTCATCTGTCTTTTTCGGCTGGTCTGTGTTTTTCGGCTGGTCCTTCTTCTTACGCGTACTACCTAATTTCCTCGAGAAGTAATCTAGAACAATGAATTATTTTCTTTATATTACATACAAAAGATAGGTACACCGTATTTATCTGTATGCGAACCTTCACACTTTGATGTTTCGAGTTACGTTTTGTGTGGTGTGAGTGTGTGTGAGAGAAAATGAATGCGTTCACAGTGTTAAGGAAATATATATTACCTTTAACTATGTTGTCTTTCTTCTTTCCCGGGATATATTCGTCACTTGATGATGATTCATCTAAAAATTTTGATTTTCAGAAACAAGTTTAGCAAACATAATTAAATGGGCATAAATTGAAGTTTCATTTTCAAAGTTTCATTAATGAGTTTTGACTTGTATTCATCCGCATTTTTTTATGCTGATACCTTATTTTATAAAATGTTTGAGAAAATTTTCACCAAATTCAAGTTATCCAATCATTCTAATGTTCGAATTTGTACAATGAGAATTTAAATACACTTGATTATAACTATATATACTATACCTTTGTTGGGTGAGTTGGTATGAGCGGGCGGAGGTTCTTTTGTACTTTTTCTTTTACAACCAATCTTCTCAAGGAAACCTATAACTTCATCAAATTATATTAATTTATTTCAAATAGACTATTCACTCAAATTGAGTTGAATTCACAGTATTTGATACGAAAGACAATTACGAAATACAAAACAATTCAACCATCTTTACTAAATTGTTGTCATAATATAAATTCAACTACTGAATTTCTGTTCCATTTGATACCTTTATAAATTACTCTCAATCACTTTCAGACTTCTCATGAAAAAGAATTAACTAATGAATTGAAACATGATTCCATACCTTTCTTAGAAGTAGATGGAGCAGTTTCATTATCCTCTGTTTTTATTCCTTTTTCACCTCCCTTCTTCACAATAGACTGTCGTAAACTTTTCCATCTCCGGTAAATACCTTAAATATTTTCTGTCAGGAATCTAATTGAACTAATATTGAATCAGATAAATTTGTTTTCCACATAACATTAACATTATCGTTCTTCAATTATCGAAAACATTTTCTCAGAAATGTACAAATATTGATATGTACCTGGCTGTTCAGATTCGTCTTTTTTTTCTTCTTCTTCTTCTTCTTGTTCTTCTTCTTGTTCTCCTTCCTCTTTGTTTTCTTCCTCTTCCTTTTTCTCTTCCTCTTCCTGATCCGATGTTTTCTTTTTTTTTCGTCCCCGCAGACTTTTCATTCGTTTGAATACCATGTTCTCTAAAAACCATTTAAAACAAGAAGATTTGTTGTTTTTTAGATTCAGACACTATATGTATTTTCCCATATTCGAAGTTTGAACGATAAATTTAATAACAAAGTTATTTTCACATAATTCTAATTCTGAATGAAAGAATCCTCAATGAGAAATTAAAAGTAGAATTTTATAATATTTTGATCGTTCGGCACAACTAATAGAACTAAACATACTGACTTCTTAACCAACTGCTTCGAGAGAATACTTGATCGAAAATGATTCAGTTCTAATGGTTTTCACGTGTACTGTTTTCACGTAAATGAAAGTTTTCCGAATAGAACCAATATAAACGGTATAAAATAGAAAAGAAAGATATTGATCAAATGGGGAGCATATCAGCTTTATGCGTTGTGGGTCTATTGTTATAAACCCCCTTTGTTCAACAAATCAAACTACAAAACAGACAAATTATGTCTACATTTATGGAATTTTTAAAACTCATATAATTAGGTTTACAATGAATATCTGTAATATTTCTCAAACATCTGTCATCCTAGCGTGGTAAGCTATGTTTTACAACTTTATTTAAAGTTGTTACCGCGTTTCTTACTTAGTTTTGAACGTTTCAAACAGCTTCGAGTAGTTTAACGACTTGACGTCTTCTGGCCTTCAGAATCTTATCTGACGTGATCGTCACTTCGTGAAACAATGCAATCGTAACATTTTTGGACTCTTTCCTACTTGTTCTGAGAGTTTCAGAAAGTTTGAACGAAGTTCATTTCTGACGTCTTCTGACATTCTGAATATTACTCGTCGTTGCTTAGAATTCATACAGTCTTTACGTTTGGGTATACATTACGTGTTGCGGTAGTTAGGAGCCTGAAATAAACTATTCGAAAGAACTTGACTTTTTTTGCTAGTGAAATGCTTGGTATGTGACGTCATCAATTGATGGTTTGATCTTGAAACTTAAAACTACTGTAACTTGGTTCATTTTTCTCCGATGTGCCCCGTGTTTGACTTTTTGAGTTGTTCATGAGTAGTGGAATACAATGACACTAAGTTTGAAGTTACACCTGTTTCCATAGCAATTTTAGGCCAAAATCATATTTATTGCGCTAAAAAAATTAATAGTTGACCTTTGACCTTAATGCTCTGGCAGTACAATCTTTATTTAATACTGGTCCTATCCTGTGAGTTTCAAGTCGTTCCGATCATTTAAACGATCAGGAGAGGCGTGGGAAAATGTTGAGTTCGAGGTAGCTTAAAAGTGAGCCTATTTGCGCCGTATATAGTACGGGTTGAACTTTTAAAACTTGAATAACTCGAGAACGGCTGGATGGTTTTGCTTAATTTTTCACAATATTTGCCGGTCTATTGACCTTCGTCTATGGACAAAATTTGGGTCAAACTGCATGAGTTTGGCTGTTTCACTTTTTTCTAAAAAACCGTCTTAAAAAATTATTTTTGAGAAATTCAAAAATCTGTTACATACAAATCGTTTCAATTCTCTATGCGCATCTTATACACAAATCTCAGAGATTCAATCACATTTTGAACATGTGCCCCACCGAAATGAATGAAATTTTTTGTTGATTTTTATCGACGCTTACAGAACACCCGTTATATGCGATAATGTTTATTACTCATAAAGTAGAGTACCTGACAATCAACTCTATACACTGTAAAAATTAGAAGACAAACAGTTCATGGGAACCTTCTTTTGTAGCCTCATTTATGAGGTACTATGTTTCATAACGGAGATCACCAAAAATCGATATTTGATCTTTGATCTTTCATATTGCGAATGTATACTCAGTAGGTCATGACACATCTTGTGTCACAATATGAACAGATGAGGACCATTTTAAAACAGTTCGGAAATCTCAAAATGTTCCGGAAATTTCTCAAATTCGGAGGATGTTGCGAAATTTCCAACAATACTGAGCCAATAGAAGGGACTTCTGGAGAGTTCAACCAGCCAGAAAATAAAAAATCAATAAATCGATAGCATTGATTTTCCTTATGCACCGCGACCTTAAATTTTAGTGACATAATTGATGGTCATACTGTTAGGTCGCTATCGTTAAAAAGTGGATCCCGTACCGTACCGTACCGTTACGTCATTTAGTCATATTATCTATAGGGTGGTGACTAGCCGGTCCCGCGGCTAACGCCGCGGGCCCGTCTACCTGGGGGGGGAGACCCCCCCAGACCCCCCTACGCTCACAGTTATTTAGTATGTTGTAAAATGTAACAATTTTTTGAATTTAATGTAGGTCATAAAAAATCAATAAATCGATATTATCGATTTTCCTCAGACACCACAACCTTAGAATTCTATGGTAGTTCTTACCTCCAAGTCTCGAAGCTATTACGGATAACCTGACTTTTTTGCTAGTGAAATGCTTGGTATGTGACGTCATCAATTGATGGTTTGATCTTGAAAGTTAAAACCACTGTAACTTGGTTCATTTTTCTCCGATGTATCCCGTGTTTGACTTTCTGAGTTGTTCATGAGTAGTGGAATACAATGACACTAAGCTTGAAGTTACATCTATTTCCATAGCAATTTTAGGCCAAAATCATATTTATTGCGCTAAAAAAATCAATAGTTGACCTTTGACCTTAATGTTCTGGCAGTACAATCTTTATCCAATACTGGTTCTGTCCTATGAGTTTCAAATCGTTCCCATCATTGAGACGGTCAGGAGAGGCGTGGGAAAATGTTGAGTCCGAGGTAGCTTAAAAGTGAGCCTATTTGCGCCGTATATAGTACGGGTTGGACTTTTGAAACTTGAATAACTTGAGAACGGCTGAATGGTTTTGCTTCATTTTTCATATACTTTGCCGGTCTACTGACCTCTGTCTATGGACAAAATTTGGGTCAGACAGCATGAGTTTGGCTGTTTCACTTTTTTCTAAAAAATCGTTTTAAAAAATTAATTTTGAGAAATTCAAAAATCTGTTACGTACAAAATGTTTTAATTCCTTATGCGCATCTAATACACAAATCTCAGAATATCAATCATATTTTGAACATGCGCCCCACCTAAATGAATGACATTTTTTGTTGATTTTTTATGAACGCTTACAGAATACCCGTCATATGATATAATGATTATTGCTTATAAACTTAAGTACCTGACAATCAATTGTCTGCAATATAAAAATTAGAAGATAAATGGTTGATAGGAACCTTCTTTTGTAGCCTTCTTTATGAGGTACTATGTTTCATTCTGGAGATCACCAAAAATCGATACTTGATCTTTGATCCTTCATATTGCGAATGTATACTCAGTAGGTCATGACACATCTCGTGCCACAATATGAACAGATGAGGATCATTTTAAAACAGTTCGGAAATCCCAAAAAGTTCCGGAAATTTCTCAAATCCGGAGGAAGTTGCGAAATTCCTGACGATATTGAGCCAACAGTAGTGACTTCTGAAGAGTTCAACCAGCAAGAAGTTTGACGTTCATATCTACAACATACGCGGTATGAGGAATGAAAGTAGCAAAAAATTGTACTTTTTTCTAATTCATGTAACTCTTTCCGGAAACGTTTCCGGCAAAAAGTGATCGATTGAAACATTTGTCTTCAGAAGACAGGCTTTCATGTGCAGTATCTCCGAAATTCTGCTCTCCAACTTAGGGCCTTAAAAAATCAATAAATCAATAGCATTGATTTTCCTTAGACACCGCGACCTTAGATTTTAGTGACATAATTGATGGTCATGGTTAGAAGTTGTTTAGGAACAAAAGTTGGGCGTCACGTTACGTTACGTTATGTTACGTTATATTAGCATCTGTAGTATAGTAAGGGTGACTAGCCGGTCACGCGGCTCACGCCGCGTGCCCGTCTAGCTGGGGGGAGACCCCCCAGACCCCCCACGCGTGTAGTCATTTAGAGTTATTTAGATTAACTTTTTTGGTTTCATGACAACTTGGGTTGTGACGTCTTCTGGCCTTCAGAATCCTATGTGTCGTTGACGTTACATCGTGAAACATTGTCGTCATGACATCGTTGTCACTAATGGTACTTGTTCTGAGAGTTTCAATACTCTATGGCATTGTTTGTATTTGACGTCTTCTAGCCTTCTGAATATTTTTCGTCGTTACTTAGAATTCATATAGTCTTCACCTATGAGTATGATTTACGGTTTGCAATAGCTTAGAGCCCAAAAGGAACTATTAAAAAGAGCTTGACTTTTTTGCTAGTGAAATGCTTGGTATGTGACGTCATCAATTGATGGTTTGATCTTGAAACTTAAAACTACTGTAACTTGGTTCACTTTGCTCCGATGTATCCCGTGTTTGATTTTTTGAGTTGTTCATGAGTAGTGGAATACAACGCCACTAAATTTGAAATTACATCTATCTTCACAACGATTTTAGGTCAAAATCATATTTAATGCGCTAAAAAAATCAATAATTGACCTTTGACCTTAATGTTCTGGCAGTACAATCTTTATCCAATACTGGTCCTGTCCTATGAGTTTCAAGTCGTTCCCATCATTTAGACGGTCAGGAGAGGCGTGGGAAAATGTTGAGTCCGAGGTAGCTTAAAAATGAGCCTATTTGCGCCGTATATAGTACGGGTTGGACTTTTAAAACTTGAATAACTCGAGAATGGCTGAATGGTTTTGCTTAATTTTTTACAATATTTGCCGGTCTATCGACCTTCGTCTATGGACGAAATTTGGGTCATACTGCATGAGTTTGGCTGTTTCACTTTTTTCTAAAAAAAACGTATTAAAAAATTATTTTTGAGAAATTCAAAAATCTGTTACATACAAATTGTTTCAATTTTTTATGCGCATCTTATACACAAATCTCAGAGATTCAATCACATTTTGAACATGTGCCCCACCGAAATGAATGAATTTTTTTGTTGATTTTTATCAACGCTTACAGAACACCCGTCATATGATATAATGTTTATTGCTTATAAAGTTGAGTACCTGACAATCAACTCTATACAGTATAGGAATTAGAAGACAAATGGTTCATGGGAACCTTCTTTTGTAGCCTCATTTATGAGATACTACGTTTCATACTGGAGATCACCAAAAATCGATACTTGATCTTTGATCTTTCATATTGCGAATGTATACTCAGTAGGTCATGACACATCTTGTGTCACAATATGAACATTCAAGGACCATTTTAAAACAGTTCGGAAATCCCGAAATGTTCCGGGAATTTCTCAAATCCGGAGGAAGTTGCGAAATTTTCCACGATATTGAGCCAAAAGAAAGGACTTCTGGAGAGTTCAACCAGCCAGAAAATTTGAGGTCATATCATCAACATGGGCGGTATGAGGAATGAAAGTAGTAAAAAATTGTACTTTTTTCTAATTCATGTAACTCTTTCCGGAAACGTTTCCGGCAAAAAGCGCTCGATGAAAACATTTGTCTTCAGAATACAGGCTTTCATGTGGAGTATCTCCAAAATTTCACTCTCCAACTTAAGGCCTTAAAAAATCAATAAATCGATAGCATTGATTTTCCTTAGACACCGCGACCTTAGATTTTAGTGACATAATTGATGGTCATACTGGTTAGTGCTCATCGTTCAGGTCATGGTCTCGTACCGTCCCGTCCCGTCACGTCATTTAGTCATATTATGTATAGGGTGGTGACTAGCCGGTCACGCGGCTCACGCCGCGTGCCCGTCTAGCTGGGGGGAGACCCCCCAGACCCCCCACGCGTGTAGTCATTTCAAGTTGTTTAGATTAACTTTTTTGGTTCCATGACAACTTGGGTTGTGACGTCTTCTGGCCTTCAGAATCCTATGTGTCGTTGACGTTACATCGTGAAACATTGTCGTCATGACATTGTTGTCACTAATGGTACTTGTTCTGAGAGTTTCCATACTCTATGGCCGTGTTTGTATTTGACGTCTTCTGATATTCTGAATATTACTCGTCGTTACTTAGAATTCATATAATCTTCACTTATGACTATACATTACGTGTTGCGATCGTTAGGAGCCTGAAAGAAGTTATTCGAAAGAACTTGACTTTTTTTGCTAGTGAAATGCTTGGTATGTGACGTCATCAATTGATGGTTTGATCTTGAAACTTAAAACTATTGTAACTTGGTTCATTTTACTCCTATGTACCCCGTGTTTGACTTTTTGAGTTGTTCATGAGTAGTGGAATACAATGACACTAAGTTTGAAATTACATCTATCTTCACAACGATTTTAGGTCAAAATCATATTTAATGCGCTAAAAAAATCAATAATTGACCTTTGACCTTAATGTTCTGGCAGTACAATCTTTATCCAATACTGGTCCTGTCCTATGAGTTTCAAGTCGTTCCCATCATTTAGACGGTCAGGAGAGGCGTGGGAAAATGTTGAGTCCGAGGTAGCTTAAAAGTGAGCCTATTTGCGCCGTATATAGTACGGGTTGGACTTTTAAAACTTGAATAACTCGAGAACGGCTGAATGGTTTTGCCTAATTTTTCACATTATTTGCCGGTCTATTGACCTTCGTCTATGGACGAAAATTGGGTCATACTGCATGAGTTTGGCTGTTTCACTTTTTTCTAAAATTACGTCTTAAAAAATTATTTTTGAGAAATTCGAAAATCTGTCACATACAAATTGTTTTAATTCTTTATGCGCATCTTATACACAAATCTCAGAGATTTAATCTCATTTTGAACATGTGCCCCACCAAATTGGATGAAATTTTTTGTTGATTTTTATCAACGCTTACAGAACACCCATCTTATGATAGAATGTTTATTGCTTATAAAGTTGAGTACCTGGCAATCAACTCGATACAATATGAAAAGAAGAAGACAAACAGTTCACGGGAACCTTCTTTTGTAGCGTCATATATGAGGTACTATGTTTCATAACGGAGATCACCAAAAATCGATACTTGATCTTTGATCTTTCATATTGCGAATGTATACTCAGTAGGTCATGACACATCTTGTGTCACAATATGAACAGATGAGGACCATTTTAAAACAGTTCGGAAATCTCAAAATGTTCCGGAAATTTCTCAAATCCGGAGGATGTTGCGAAATTTTCCACGATATTGAGTCAATAGAAGGGACTTTTGAAGAGTTCAACCAACCAAAAATATTACGGCCATATCATCAACATGAGCGGTATGAGGAATGAAAGTAGCAAAAAATTATACTTTTTTATAATTCATGTAACTGTTTCCGGAAACGTTTCCGGCAAAAAGCGCTCGATGGAAACATTTGTCTTCAGAATACAGGCTTTCATGTGGAGTATCTCCGAAATTTCACTGTCCAACTTAGGGCCTTAAAAAATCAATAAATCGATAGCATTGATTTTCCTTAGACACCACGACCTTAGATTTTAGTGACATAATTGATGGTCATACTGGTAGGTCGCCATCGTTAAAAAGTGGATCCCGTACCGTACCGTACCGTTACGTCATTTAGTCATATTATCTATAGGGTGGTGACTAGCCGGTCACGCGGCTCACGCCGCGTGCCCGTCTAGCTGGGGGGAGACCCCCCAGACCCCCCACGCGTGTAGTCATTTAGAGTTATTTAGATTAACTTTTTTGGTTCCATGACAACTTGAGTTGTGACGTCTTCTGGCCTTCAGAATCCTATGTGTCGTTGACGTTACATCGTGAAACATTGTTGTTATGACATCGTTGTCAGTAATGGTACTTGTTCTGAGAGTTTCAATACTCTATGGCATTGTTTGTATTTGACGTCTTCTAGCCTTCTGAATATTACTCGTCGTTACTTAGAATTCATATAGTCTTCACCTATGAGTATTATCTACGGTTTGCAATAGCTTGGAGCCCAAGAAGAACTATTAAAAATAACTTGACTTTTTTGCTAGTGAAATGCTTGGTATGTGACGTCATCAATTGATGGTTTGATCTTGAAAGTTAAAACTACTGTAACTTGGTTCATTTTTCTCCGATGTGCCCCGTGTTTGACTTTTTGAGTTGTTCATGAGTAGTGGAATACAATGACTTTAAGTTTGAAGTTACATCTATTTCCATAGCAATTTTAGGCCAAAATCATATTTATTGCGCTAAAAATATCAATGGTTGACCTTTGACCTTAATGCTCTGGCAGTACAATCTTTATTCAATACTGGTCCTGTCCTATGAGTTTCAAGACGTTCCGATCATTTAGACGGTCAGGAGAGGCGTGGGAAAATGTTGAGTCCGAGGTAGCTTAAAAGTGAGCCTATTTGCGCCGTATATAGTACGGGTTTGACTTTTAAAACTTGAATAACTCGAGAACGGCTTAATGGTTTTGCTTAATTTTTTACAATATTTGCCGGTCTATTTACCTCCATCTATGGACAAAATTTGGGACATACTGCATGAGTTTGGCTGTTTTACTTTTTTCTAAAAAAACGTCTTAAAAAATTATTTTTGAGAAATTCAAAAATCTGTCACATACAAATTGTTTTAATTCTGTATGCGCATCTTATACACAAATCTCAGAGATTCAATCACATTTTGAACATATGCCCCACCAAAATGAATGGAATTTTTTGTTGATTTTTATCAACGCTTACAGAACACTCGGTATATGATAGAATGTTTATTGCTTATAAAGTTGAGTACCTGACAATCAACTCTATACAGTATAGGAATTAGAAGACAAACAATTCATGGGAACCTTCTTTTGTAGCCTCATTTATGAGGTACTACGTTTCATAACAGATATCACCAAAAATCGATACTTGATCTCTGATCTTTCATATTGCAAATGTATACTCAGTAGGTCATGACACATCTTGTGCCACAATATGAACAGATGAGGACCATTTTAAAACAGTTCGGAAATCTCAAAATGTTCCGGAAATTTCTCAAAACCGGAGGAAGTTGCGAAATTTTCCACGATATTGAGCCAAAAGAAGGGACTTCTGGAGAGTTCAACCAGCCAAAAATTTTAAGGTCATATCATCAACATGGGCGGTATGAGGAATGAAAGTAGCAAAAAATTGTACTTTTTTCTAATTCATGTAACTGTTTCCGGAAACGTTTCCGGCAAAAAGCGCTCGATGGAAACATTTGTCTTCAGAATACAGGCTTTCATGTGGAGTATCTCCGAAATTTCACTGTCCAACTTAAGGCCTTAAAAAATCAATAAATCGATAGCATTGATTTTCCTTAGACACCGCGACCTTTAATGACCCTAACCAAAATCGATAATATCGATTTATTGATTTTATATGACCTAAAATATAAAATTACTAAAGTGCGAATTCGACTCTGTAATTTCAGTATGTGGTACCTTGGCAGATTTAAAGTTTTTTAAGAGATGTCATTTTTTTGTTTTTGCCTTTAAACATTTTTATGATGTTCCAAAAATTGACAATTTTCGACATATTTTGTATTAGCATACCGCGTATAGTCCATGGAATTGTCTGAAACTTGAGAGTAACAAACAACAACATCTCTATCTACTATCATCAAAATATCGATTGAAATTTTGCAATAGCCGCCAAGTTCTACAAAGTTTGGGAAATTTCTTAGATTTTCCAAACTGTTCAAACGAGTCCAAATTGGACCAAATGTTCAGTGTAGATGTATTTTATCATACCAGATGACCTGCCCGAGTTTTAAAGATCAAAGATCATTTATCGATTTTTCCCAGCAAAATCATCAAAATTGGTACCTCCGAAATTACTCGAAAATACCATGTTAACGTAGACGCTATGATCTCAACCTTCTAGGTTGTAACAAACATAATGTCCGGTACACAAAAATAGTGTTGAAAATAACATATTTCTGTATATTGATTTTTGAGTGAAGCCAGAAAATCGGCAAAAAATTATTTTCAGATCTCAAAAACGGCTCGAACGATTTTTTTCTAATTCACTCAGATGATAGAACTCGTAGAGATATGTAAAAAGTAGTATTGAAGTAAAAAAAATTCGTCGACGCGTTTTTGTATAAAACATTTTTTTATTAAAACTTGAAACTTTAAAATAAGCTGAGAATTACGATTTGACGTCAGTAGATGCACGCTTACTTGAGATTAGGAATGCAAAACAAATTTTAAAGAAATATTCATTTTCACGGAAGTTATACGAGTTTTAGTCCAAACCCGTACTATATACGGCGCAAATAGACCTATTTTTAAGATGTTTCGACCGACTCAACTTGTAACGTCTCTCCCGGCTTTCTAAATCATCGTGCAAAGCTGAAATTTTCAGTAATGATACGTAATAATCAAACGAGCTCGGAGCCGAACGGACAAAAATCAAAGATCAGTTATCGATCGATGGTAGATTTTTGACCTACAGAAATAAGAGTTTCTGAGTTGTACTCTTGGAAGTTTCTGAACCAATCCTACTGAGTATGAGCAATCCAACAACACTTAGATCGAAGAAAAATATGCATAACTTTTCATTTTATACGAGTTTTAAAATCTCAAGATCAAACCACCATGATGACGTCATAGCTGATTTTTCAACTTTGAGTTAAATGAATGAAACGGCCTCAGAACGCGTTTTTCAGACATGGAATGTAACGTAAACTTCATTTAGTAAGTAACATGTGACGACGAGTTAGATTCTGAAATTCTGAAGACGTCAAATTGTGAAGTTGCTCAAAACTGTCTGAAATTCCCAGAACGAGTGTAACGAGTGGCAAAAACATCATATTGACGTCAAATCATCATTTCGAGTTCACGACGAGTTAGATTCTGGAGAAAAGAAGACGTCAAGTATCCAACTTACTTAATACAGTCTGAAACTTTCCAAAAAAGTTGAAAACGAAAAAGTTGCAAGCTGGTTACTAAGAGCCGCTAGACGGGCGCGCGGCGGTAGCCGCGCGACCGGCTAGTCACCACCCTATAGATAATATGACTAAATGACGTAACGGTACGGTACGGTACGGGATCCACTTTTTAACGATAGCGACCTAACAGTATGACCATCAATTATGTCACTAAAATCTAAGGTCGTGGTGTCTAAGGAAAATCAATGCTATCGATTTATTGATTTTTTAAGGCCTTAAGATGGAGAGCGAATTTTCGGAGATACTCCATATGAAAGCCTGTCTTCTGAAGCCAAATGTTTCCATCGAGCGCTTTTTGCCGGAAACGTTCCCGGAAAGAGTTACATGAATTAGAAAAAAGTACAATATTTTGCTACTTTCATTCCTCATACCGCCCATGTTGATGATATGACCTTAAAATTTCTGGCTGGTTGAACTCTCCAGAAGTCCCTTCTTTTAGCTCAATATCGTGGAAAATTTCGCAACTTCCTCCGGATTTGAGAAATTTCCGGAACATTTTGAGATTTCCGAACTGTTTTAAAATGGTCCTCATCTGTTTATATTGTGACACAAGATGTGTCATGACCTACTGAGTATACATTCGCAATATGAGAGATCAAAGATCGAGTATCGATTTTTGGTGATCTCCGTTATGAAACATAGTACCTCATAAATGAGGCTACAAAAGAAGGTTTCCATCAATTATATGTCTTCAAATTTCTATACTGTATAGAGTTGATTGTCAGGTACTTAACTTCATAAGCAATAAACATTCTATCATGTGATGGGTGTTCTGTGAGCGTTGATAAAAATCAACAAAAAATTTCATTCATTCTGGTGGGGCACATGTTCAAAATGTGATTGAATCTCTGAGATTTGTGTATAAGATGCGCATAAAGAATTAAAACAAATTGTATGTGACAGATTTTTGAATTTCTCAAAAATAATTTTTTAAGACGTTTTTTTAGAAAAAAGTGAAACAGCCAAACTCATGCAGTATGACCCAAATTTTGTCCATAGACGAAGGTCATTAGACCGGCAAAGATTGTGAAAAATTAAGCAAAACCATTCAGCCGTTCTCGAGTTATTCAAGTTTTAAAAGTCCAACCCGTACTATATACGGCGCAAATAGGCTCACTTTTAAGCTACCTCGGACTCAATCTTTTCCCACGCCTCTCCTGACCGTCTAAATGATCGGAACGACTTGAAAGTTATAGGACAGGACCAGTAATGAATAAAGATTGTACTGCCAGAGCATTAAGGTCAAAGGTCAATTATTGATTTTTTTAGCGCATTAAATATGATTTTGGCCTAAAATTGCTATGGAAACAAATGTAACTTCAAATTTAGTTTTACTGTATTCCACTACTCATGAACAACTCAAAAAATCAAACACGGGATACATCGGAAAAAAATGAACCAAGTTACAGTAGTTTTAAGTTTCAAGATCAAACCATCAATTGATGACGTCACATACCAAGCATTTCACTAGCAAAAAAGTCAAGTTCTTTTTAATAGTTCCTCTTGGGCTCCAAGCTACTTCAAACCGTAGATCATACTCATAGGTGAAGACTATATGGATTCTAAGTAACGACGAGTAATATTCAGAATGTCAGAAGACGTCAGAAATGAACTTCGTTCAAACTTTCTGAAACTCTCAGAACAAGTAGGAAAGAGTCCAAAAATGTTACGATTACATTGTTTCACGAAGTGACGATCACGTCAGATAAGATCAGAAGGCCAGAAGACGTCAAGTCGTCAAACTATGCGAAGCTGTTTGAAACGTTCAAAAAAAAGTAAGAAATGTGACAACAACTGTAAGTAAAGTTGCAAAACATAGCTAACATGCACGCTAGACGGGCACGCGGCGTGAGCCGCGTGACCGGCTATCACCACCCTATAGATAATCGTGCTAAATGACGTAACGGTACGGTACGGTACGGGATCCATTTTTTAACGATAACGACTAACCATCATGACCATCAATTATGTCACTAAAATCTAAGGTCGTGGTGTCTAAGGAAAATCAATGCTATCGATTTATTGATTTTTTAAGGCCTTAAGATGGAGAGCGAATTTTTGGAGATACTCCACATGAAAGCCTGTATTCTGAAGCCAAATGTTTCCATCGAGCGCTTTTTGCCGGAAACGTTTCCGGAAACAGTTACATGAATTAGAAAAAAGTACAATTTTTTGCTACTTTCATTCCTCATACCGCTCATGTTGATGATATGACCTCAAATTTTCTAGCTGGTTGAACTCTCCAGAAGTCCCTTCTATTGGCTCAATATCGTGGAAAATTTCGCAACTTCCTGCGGATTTGAGAAATTTCCGGGACTTTTTGAGATTTCCGAACTGTTTTAAAATGATCCTCATCTGTTCATATTGTGGCACAAGATGTGTCATGACCAACTGAGTATATATTTGTAATATGAAAGATCAGAGATCAAGTATCGATTTTTGGTGATCTCCGTCATGAAATGTAGTACCTCATAAATGAGGCTACAAAAGAAGGTTCCCATGAACTATTTGTCTTCTTATTACTACAGTGTTTAGAGTTGATTGTCAGGTACTCTACTTTATGAGTAATAAACATTATCACATATAACGGGTGTTCTGTAAGCGTCGATAAAAATCAACAAAAAATTTCATTCATTTTGGTGGGGCATATGTTCAAAATGTGATTGAATCTCTGAGATTTGTGTATAAGATGCGCATAAAGAATTGAAACGATTTGTATGTAACAGATTTTTGAATTTCTCAAAAATAATTTTTTAAGACGTTTTTTTAGAAAAAAGTGAAACAGCCAAACTCATGCAGTATGACCCAAATTTTGTCCATAGACGAAGGTCAATAGACCGGCAAATATTGTAAAAAATTAGGCAAAACCATTCGGCCGTTCTCGAGATATTCAAGTTTTGAAAGTCTAACCCGTACTATATACGGCGCAAATAGGCTCACTTTTAAGCTACCTCGCACTCAACATTTTCCCACGCCTCTCCTGATCGTCTAAATGATCGGAACGACTTGAAACTCATAGGACAGGACCAGTATTGAATAAAGATTGTACTGCCAGAGCATTAAGGTCAAAGGTCAACTATTGATTTTTTTAGCGCAATAAATACGATTTTGGCCTAAAATTGCTATGGAAATAGATGTAACTTCAAACTTAGTGTCATTGTATTCCACTACTCATGAACAACTCAAAAAATCAAACACGGGATACATCGGAGAAAAATGAACCAAGTTACAGTAGTTTTAAGTTTCAAGATCAAACCATCAATTGATGACGTCACATACCAAGCATTTCACTAGCAAAAAAGTCAAGTTCTTTCGAATAACTTCTTTCAGGCTCCTAACGATCGCAACACGTAATGTATAGTCATAAGTGAAGATTATATGAATTCTAAGTAACGACGAGTAATATTCAGAATATCAGAAGACGTCAAATACAAACACGGCCATAGAGTATGGAAACTCTCAGAACAAGTACCATTAGTGACAACAATGTCATGACGACAATGTTTCACGATGTAACGTCAACGACACATAGGATTCTGAAGGCCAGAAGACGTCACAACCCAAGTTGTCATGGAACCAGAAAAGTTTATCTAAATAACTTGAAATGACTACACGCGTGGGGGGTCTGGGGGGTCTCCCCCCAGCTAGACGGGCACGCGGCGTGAGCCGCGTGACCGGCTAGTCACCACCCTATAGATAACTCGACTAAATGACGTAACGGTACGGTACGGTACGGGATCCACTTTTTAACGATAGCGACCTAACAGTATGACCATCAATTATGTCACTAAAATTTAAGGTCGCGGTGTCTAAGGAAAATCAATGCTATCGATTTATTGATTTTTTAAGGTCTTAAGATGGAGAGCGAATTTTCGGAGATACTCCATATGAAAGCCTGTATTCTGAAGCCAAATGTTTCCATCGAGCGCTTTTTGCCGGAAACGTTTCCGAAAAGAGTTACATGAATTAGAAAAAAGTACAATATTTTGCTACTTTCATTCCTCATACCGCGTATGTTGATGATATGACCTCAAATTTTCTGGCTCCAGAAGTCCCTTCTATTGGCTCAGTATCGTTGGAAATTTCGCAACATCCTCCGGATTTGAGAAATTTCCGGAACATTTTGAGATTTCCGAACTGTTTTAAAATGGTCCTCATCTGTTCATATTGTGACACAGGATGTGTCATGACCTACTGAGTATACATTCGCAATATGAAAGATCAAAGATCAAGTATCGATTTTTGGTGATCTCCGTTATGAAACATAGTACCTCATAAATGAGGCTACAAAAGAAGGTTCCCATGAACTGTTTGTCTTCTAATTTTTACAGTGTATAGAGTTGATTGTCAGGTACTCTACTTTATGAGTAATAAACATTATCGTATATAACGGGTGTTCTGTAAGCGTCGATAAAAATCAACAAAAAATTTCATTCATTTCGGTGGGGCACATGTTCAAAATGTGATTGAATCTCTGAGATTTGTGTATAAGATGCGCATAGAGAATTGAAACGATTTGTATGTAACAGATTTTCGAATTTCTCAAAAATAATTTTTTAAGACGGTTTTTTAGAAAAAAGTGAAACAGCCAAACTCATGCAGTATGACCCAAATTCTGTCCATAGACGGAGGTCAATAGACCGGCAAATACTGTAAAAAATTAAGTAAAACCATTAATCCGTTCTCGAGTTATTCAAGTTTTAAAAGTCAAACCCGTACTATATACGGCGCAAATAGGCTCACTTTTAAGCTACCTCGGACTCAACATTTTCCCACGCCTCTCCTGACCGTCTAAATGATCGGAACGTCTTGAAACTCATAGGACAGGACCAGTATTGAATAAAGATTGTACTGCCAGAGCATTAAGGTCAAAGGTCAACTATTGATTTTTTTAGCGCAATAAATATGATTTTGTGCTAAAATTGCTATGGAAATAGATGTAACTTCAAACTTAGTGTCATTGTATTCCACTACTCATGAACAACTCAAAAAGTCAAACACGGGGCATATCGGAGAAAAATGAACCAAGTTACAGTAGTTTTAAATTTCAAGATCAAACCATCAAATGATGACGTCACATACCAAGCATTTCACTAGCAAAAAAGTCAAGTTCTTTTTAATAGTTCCTATTGGGCTCCAAGCTATTGCAAACCGTAGATCATACTCATAGGTGAAGACTATATGAATTCTAAGTAACGATGAGTAATATTCAGAAGGCTAGAAGACGTCAAATACAAACACGGCCATAGAGTATGGAAACTCTCAGAACAAGTACCATTAGTGACAACAATGTCATGACGACAATGTTTCACGATGTAACGTCAACGACACATAGGATTCTGAAGGCCAGAAGACGTCACAACCCAAGTTGTCATGGAACCAGAAAAGTTTATCTAAATAACTTGAAATGACTACACGCGTGGGGGGTCTGGGGGGTCTCCCCCCAGCTAGACGGGCACGCGGCGTGAGCCGCGTGACCGGCTAGTCACCACCCTATAGATAATCGTGCTAAATGACGTAACGGTACGGTACGGTACGGGATCCATTTTTTAACGATAACGACTAACCATCATGACCATCAATTATGTCACTAAAATCTAAGGTCGTGGTGTCTAAGGAAAATCAATGCTATCGATTTATTGATTTTTTAAGGCCTTAAGATGGAGAGCGAATTTTTGGAGATACTCCACATGAAAGCCTGTATTCTGAAGCCAAATGTTTCCATCGAGCGCTTTTTGCCGGAAACGTTTCCGGAAACAGTTACATGAATTAGAAAAAAGTACAATTTTTTGCTACTTTCATTCCTCATACCGCTCATGTTGATGATATGACCTCAAATTTTCTAGCTGGTTGAACTCTCCAGAAGTCCCTTCTATTGGCTCAATATCGTGGAAAATTTCGCAACTTCCTGCGGATTTGAGAAATTTCCGGGACTTTTTGAGATTTCCGAACTGTTTTAAAATGATCCTCATCTGTTCATATTGTGGCACAAGATGTGTCATGACCAACTGAGTATATATTTGTAATATGAAAGATCAGAGATCAAGTATCGATTTTTGGTGATCTCCGTCATGAAATGTAGTACCTCATAAATGAGGCTACAAAAGAAGGTTCCCATGAACTATTTGTCTTCTTATTACTACAGTGTTTAGAGTTGATTGTCAGGTACTCTACTTTATGAGTAATAAACATTATCACATATAACGGGTGTTCTGTAAGCGTCGATAAAAATCAACAAAAAATTTCATTCATTTTGGTGGGGCATATGTTCAAAATGTGATTGAATCTCTGAGATTTGTGTATAAGATGCGCATAAAGAATTGAAACGATTTGTATGTAACAGATTTTTGAATTTCTCAAAAATAATTTTTTAAGACGTTTTTTTAGAAAAAAGTGAAACAGCCAAACTCATGCAGTATGACCCAAATTTTGTCCATAGACGAAGGTCAATAGACCGGCAAATATTGTAAAAAATTAGGCAAAACCATTCGGCCGTTCTCGAGATATTCAAGTTTTGAAAGTCTAACCCGTACTATATACGGCGCAAATAGGCTCACTTTTAAGCTACCTCGCACTCAACATTTTCCCACGCCTCTCCTGATCGTCTAAATGATCGGAACGACTTGAAACTCATAGGACAGGACCAGTATTGAATAAAGATTGTACTGCCAGAGCATTAAGGTCAAAGGTCAACTATTGATTTTTTTAGCGCAATAAATACGATTTTGGCCTAAAATTGCTATGGAAATAGATGTAACTTCAAACTTAGTGTCATTGTATTCCACTACTCATGAACAACTCAAAAAATCAAACACGGGATACATCGGAGAAAAATGAACCAAGTTACAGTAGTTTTAAGTTTCAAGATCAAACCATCAATTGATGACGTCACATACCAAGCATTTCACTAGCAAAAAAGTCAAGTTCTTTCGAATAACTTCTTTCAGGCTCCTAACGATCGCAACACGTAATGTATAGTCATAAGTGAAGATTATATGAATTCTAAGTAACGACGAGTAATATTCAGAATATCAGAAGACGTCAAATACAAACACGGCCATAGAGTATGGAAACTCTCAGAACAAGTACCATTAGTGACAACAATGTCATGACGACAATGTTTCACGATGTAACGTCAACGACACATAGGATTCTGAAGGCCAGAAGACGTCACAACCCAAGTTGTCATGGAACCAGAAAAGTTTATCTAAATAACTTGAAATGACTACACGCGTGGGGGGTCTGGGGGGTCTCCCCCCAGCTAGACGGGCACGCGGCGTGAGCCGCGTGACCGGCTAGTCACCACCCTATACATAATACGACTAAATGACGTGACGGTACATAACGGGATCCACTTTTTAAAGATAACGACTAACCAGCATGACCATCAATTATGTCACTAAAATCTAAAGTCGCGGTGTCTAAGGAAAATCAATGCTATCGATTTATTGATTTTTTAAGGCCTTAAGATGGAGAGCAAATTTTCGGAGATACTCTACATGAAAGCCTGTATTCTGAAGCCAAATGTTTCCATCGAGCGCTTTTTGCCGGAAACGTTTCCGGAAACAGTTACATGAATTAGAAAAAAGTACAATTTTTTGCTACTTTCATTCCTCATACCGCCCATGTTGATGATATGACCTTTAAATTTCTGGCTGGTTGAACTCTCCAGAAGTCCCTCCTTTTGGCTCAATATCATGGAAAAATTCGCAACATCCTCCGGATTTGAGAAATTTCCGGAACTTTTCGAGATTTCCGAACTGTTTTAAAATGGTCCTCATCTGTTCATACTGTGACACAAGATGTGTCATGACCTACTGAGTATACATTCGCAATATGAAAGATCAAAGATCAAGTATCGATTTTTGGTGATCTCCAGTAGGAAACGTAGTACCTCATAAATGAGGCTACAAAAGAAGGTTCCCATGAACCATTTGTCTTCTAATTCCTATACTGTATAGAGTTGATTGTCAGGTAGTCAACTTTATAAGCAATAAGCATTATATCATATGACTGGTGTTCTGTAAGCGTTGATAAAAGTTAACAGAAAATTTCATTCATTTTGGTGGGGCACATGTTCAAAATGTGATTGAATCTCTGAGATTTGTGTATAAGATGCGCATAACAAATTAAAACGATTTGTATGTGACAGATTTTTTAATTTCTCAAAAATAATTTTTTAATACGTTTTTTTAGAAAAAAGTGAAACAGCCAAACTTATGCAGTATGACCCAAATTTTGTCCATAGATGAAGGTCGATAGACCGGCAAATATTGTGAAAAATTAAGCAAAACCATTCAGCCGTTCTCGAGTTATTCAAGTTTTAAAAGTCCAACCCGTACTATATACGGCGCAAATAGGCTCACTTTTAAGCTACCTCGGACTCAACATTTTCCCACGCCTCTCCTGACCGTCTAAATGATCGGAACGTCTTGAAACTCATAGGACAGGACCAGTATTGAATAAAGATTGTACTGCCAGAGCATTAAGGTCAAAGGTCAACTATTGATTTTTTTAGCGCAATAAATATGATTTTGTGCTAAAATTGCTATGAAAATAGATGTAACTTCAAACTTAGTGTCATTGTATTCCACTACCCATGAACAACTCAAAAAATCAAACACGGGACACATCAGAGAAAAATGAACCAAGTTACAGTAGTTTTAAGTTTCAAGATCAAACCATCAATTGATGACGTCACATACCAAGCATTTCACTAGCAAAAAAGTCAAGTTCTTTTTAACAGTGTATTTTAAGCTTGAAGCTACTGCAAACCGTAAATCATACCTACACGTGAAGACTATATGAATTCTAAGTAACAACGAGTAATATTCAGAAGGCTAGAAGACGTCAAATACAAACAATGCCATAGAGTATTGAAACTCTCAGAACAAGTACCATTAGTGACAACGATGTCATGACAAGATTGTTCCACGATGTAACGTCAACGACACATAGGATTCTGAAGGCCAGAAGACGTCACAACCCAAGTTGTCATGGAACCAAAAAAGTTAATCTAAATAACTTGAAATGACTACACGCGTGGGGGGTCTGGGGGGTCTCCCCCCAGCTAGACGGGCACGCGGCGTGAGCCGCGTGACCGGCTAGTCACCACCCTATAGATAATCGTGTAAACTGACGTGACGGTACGGTACGGGATCCACTTTTTAACGATAACGACTAACCATCATGACCATCAATTATGTCACTAAAATCTAAGGTCGCGGTGTCTAAGGAAAATCAATGCTATCGATTTATTGATTTTTTAAGGCCTTAAGTTGGACAGTGAAATTTCGGAGATACTCCACATGAAAGCCTGTATTCTGAAGACAAATGTTTCCATCGAGCGCTTTTTGCCGGAAACGTTTCCGGAAACAGTTACATGAATTAGAAAAAAGTATAATTTTTTGCTACTTTCATTCCTCATACCGCGTATGTTGTAGACATGACCGTAAAATTTCTGGCTGGTTGAACTCTCCAGAAGTCCCTTCTATTGGCTCAATATCGTGGAAAATTTCGCAACTTCCTCCGGATTTGAGAAATTGCCGGAACTTTTTGAGATTTCCGAACTGTTTTAAATTGGTCCTCATCTGTTTATATTGTGATACAAGGTGTGTCATGACCTACTGAGTATACAATTGCAATATAAAAGTTCAAAGATGAAGTATCGATTTTTGGTGATCTCCGTTATGAAACGTAGTACCTCATAAATGAGGCTACAAAAGAAGGTTTCCATGAATTATTTGTCCTCTAATTTTCACAGTGTATAGAGTTGATTGTCAGGTACTCAACTTTATAAGCAATAAAACATTATATCATAGAACGGGTGTTCTGTAAGCGTTGATAAAAATCAACAAAAAATTTCTTTCATTTTGGTGGGGCACATGTTCAAAATGTGATTGAATCTCTGAGATTTGTGTATAAGATGCGCATAAAGAATTGAAAAAGTTTGTATGTGACAGATTTTTGAATTTCTCAAAAATAATTTTTTAAGACGTTTTTTTAGAAAAAAGTGAAACAGCCAAACTCATGCAGTATGACCCAAGTTTCGTCCATAGACGAAGGTCATTAGACCGGCAAAGATTGTGAAGAATGAAGCAAAACCATTCAGCCGTTCTCGAGTTATTCAAGTTTTAAAAGTCCAACCCGTACTATATACGGCGCAAATAGGCTCACTTTTAAGCTACCTCGGACTCAACATTTTCCCACGCCTCTCCTGACCGTCTAAATGATCGGAATGACTTGAAACTCATAGGGCAGGACCAATATTGGATAAAGATTGTACTGCCAGAGCATTAAGGTCAAAAGTCAACTATTGATTTTTTTAGCGCAATAAATATGATTTTGTGCTAAAACTGCTATGGAAATAGATGTAACTTCAAATTTAGTGTCATTGTATTTCACTACTCATGAACAATTCAAAAAGTCAAACACGGGGTACATCGGAGAAAAATGAACCAAGTTACAGTAGTTTTAAGTTTCAAGATCAAACCATCAATTGATGACGTCACATACCAAGCATTTCACTAGCAAAAAAGTCAAGTTCTTTCGAATGGTTTCTTTCAGGCTCCTAACTATCGCAACACGTAATGTATAGTCATACGTGAAGACTGTATGAATTCTAAGCAACGACGAGTAATATTCTGAATGTCAGAAGACGTCAGAAATGAACTTCGTTCAAACTTTCTGAAACTCTCAGAACAAGTAGGAAAGAGTCCAAAAATGTTACGACTGCATTGTTTCACGAAGTGACGATCACGTTAGATAAGATTCTGAAGGCCAGAAGACGTCAAGTCGTCAAACTACTCAAAGCAGTTTGAAACGTTCAAAAAAAAGTAAGAAACGTGATAACAACTGCAAGTAAAGTTGCAAAACATAGCTAACATGCACGCTAGACGGGCACGCGGCGTGAGCCGCGTGACCGGCTAGTCACCACCCTATAGATAATATGACTAAATGACGTAACGGTACGGTACGGTACGGGATCCACTTTTTAACGATAGCGACCTAACAGTATGACCATCAATTATGTCACTAAAATTTAAGGTCGCGGTGTCTAAGGAAAATCAATGCTATCGATTTATTGATTTTTTAAGGCCCTAAGTTGGACAGTGAAATTTCGGAGATACTGCCCATGAAAGCCTGTATTCTGAAGACAAATGTTTCCATCGAGCGCTTTTTGCCGGAAACGTTTCCGGAAAGAGTTACATGAATTAGAAAAAAGTATAATTTTTTGCTACTTTCATTCCTCATACCGCGTATGTTGTAGATATGACCTTAAAATTTCTGGCTGGTTGAACTCTCCAGAAGTCCCTTCTATTGGCTCAGTATCGTTGGAAATTTCGCAACATCCTCCGGATTTGAGAAATTTCCGGAACATTTTGAGATTTCCGAACTGTTTTAAAATGGTCCTCATCTGTTCATATTGTGACACAAGATGTGTCATGACCTACTGAGTATACATTCGCAATATGAGAGATCAAAGATCAAGTATCGATTTTTGGTGATCTCCGTTATGAAACATAGTACCTCATAAATGAGGCTACAAAAGAAGGTTCCCATGAACTGTTTGTCTTCTTATTTTTACAGTGTATAGAGTTGATTGTCAGGTACTCTACTTTATGAGTAATAAACATTATCGCATATAACGGGTGTTCTGTAAGCGTCGATAAAAATCAACAAAAAATTTCATTCATTTCGGTGGGGCACATGTTCAAAATGTGATTGAATCTCTGAGATTTGTGTATAAGATGCGCATAGAGAATTGAAACGATTTGTATGTAACAGATTTTTGAATTTCTCAAAAATAATTTTTTAAGACGTTTTTTTAGAAAAAAGTAAAACAGCCAAACTCATGCAGTTTGACCCAAATTTTGTCCATAGACGAAGGTCAATAGACCGGCAAATATTGTGAAAAATTAAGCAAAACCATCCAGCCGTTCTCGAGTTATTCAAGTTTTAAAAGTCAAACCCGTACTATATACGGCGCAAATAGGCTCACTTTTAGGCTACCTCGAACTCAACATTTTCCCACGCCTCTCCTGATCGTTTAAATGATCGGAACGACTTGAAACTCACAGGATAGGACCAGTATTGAATAAAGATTGTACTGCCAGAGCATTAAGGTCAAAGGTCAATTATTGATTTTTTTAGCGCAATAAATATGATTTTGGCCTAAAATTGCTATGGAAACAGGTGTAACTTCAAACTTAGTGTCATTGTATTCCACTACTCATGAACAACTCGAAAAGTCAAACACGGGGTACATCGGAGAGAAATGAGCCAAGTTACAGTAGTTTTAAGTTTCAAGATCAAACCATCAATTGATGACGTCACATACCAAGCATTTCACTAGCAAAAAAGTCAAGTTCTTTTTAATAGTTCCTCTTGGGCTCTAAGCTATTGCAAACCGTAGATTATACTCATAGGTGAAGACTATATGAATTCTAAGTAACGACGAGTAATATTCAGAAGGCTAGAAGACGTCAAATACAAACAATGCCATAGAGTATTGAAACTCTCAGAACAAGTACCGTTGGTGACAACGATGTCATGACGACAATGTTTCACGATGTAACGTCAACGACACATAGGATTCTGAAGGCCAGAAGACGTCACAACCCAAGTTGTCATGGAACCAAAAAAGTTTATCTAAATAACTTGAAATGACTACACGCGTGGGGGGTCTGGGGGGTCTCCCCCCAGCTAGACGGGCACGCGGCGTAAGCCGCGTGACCGGCTAGTTACCACCCTATACATAATCGTGTAAGGTCCCATAACGTGGAACCTCATGACATGATGACAAGATGCTCAATACGCCAAACCATGACAATGACTCCAAAGCGTTGCATTGCGCTTTTTTAGTTCGAAATATTTACAATTAGATTTTTAATGATCAAAAAACGATTTTCAAAACTCGCTTATTTCACACTTTTCACCTATCCAACGTGTACGGATCTTCTACATCGGCGTTTGAGACAGAGTACTAAAATTCCCCTACTTGAATACAAATTCCCCTAAACTGCTACGTGTCGATGAATAAAGTTACTCTACCCCCGGGGAAATCTTGGTTTCTGGAAAAAAAACTGTCTTTCCGGCGGAGAGCCTAACCATTATGACCAAAAATTGTGTCACCAAAATATAAGGTCGCCATGTCCAAGGATTAGTCAAAATATTGATTTATTGATTTTTTAGGATCTCAAATATGGGAACAAAATTTCAGAGTTATCTTCACAGAATGATCTACTATCAAATCTAAAACTTTCTGTCGAGGCGTTTTTGCCGGAAAAATTTCCGGAAACAGTTACATCAATTACAAAAAAGTGTATTTCTCAGTTTTGCTTCGTTTTTTACACCGCCTACGTTGATGATATGGCTGTAAAACTTTGATCCAGGAGAAGTAGTCAAAATACTCACACATCCCCCACAGAGCGAATGCTGTCCGGTCTTGAAGGGGGAAGAAAGGTGAGATTTCCGGAACTGAATGGAATTTCCGAACTGTTTGGAAATGGTCCTGACTCGATCATATTGTGGTAAAAGGTGTGTTATGACTTACTGAGTATATATTTGCAATATGAAAGATCAAAGATGAAGTATCGATTTTTAGTGATCTCTATAATGAAACATTGTACCTCAAAAATGGTGCTACAAAATAGGGTTCTCTTTAGTCGTTCTGCTCTTAATTGTAAGATAGGATAGACTCGATAGTAAGGTGTTCAGATTTAAAAGCAAACACATTTCATCTTCCATGACAAGTCCCCTGTAAGCGTTTATAATCATCAACAAAACATTTCATTCATTTCGGTGGGGCACATGTTCAAAATATGATTACATCTCTGAGATTTGTGCATAAGATGCGCATGAAGAATTGAAACAGTTTGTATGTAACAGATTTTTGAATTTCTCAAAAATAATTTTTTAAGACCGTTTTTAAAAAAAAAAGTAGATATCGGGTAAGTACGTAAATCAACTGTTTGTCAATAATATGGTTTACTTATATTTTTGCCAATATCAAGTAAGTATTCTCAATACAATTCTACAATGAAAACACCGATTTTTACAACTTGTGTTTTTCATTTTCTGATGACGTCATCAAACAGTTGGAAAATCGAAAAAATTGCATAACTCTAAGAAGCATTTAGCTATTATAACCAAACTTGGTAAGTAACTTTTTACTCTGGATCTCCAACTTTTCATCGAAACACGAGACAGATTGCTTCACGGGAAAGTGGTTTTTCTGACCTTTGGCATTACCACCCTATACATAATCGTGTAAGGTCCCATAACGTGGAACCTCATGACATGATGACAAGATGCTCAATACGCCAAACCATGACAATGACTCCAAAGCGTTGCATTGCGCTTTTTTAGTTCGAAATATTTACAATTAGATTTTTAATGATCAAAAAACGATTTTCAAAACTCGCTTATTTCACACTTTTCACCTATCCAACGTGTACGGATCTTCTACATCGGCGTTTGAGACAGAGTACTAAAATTCCCCTACTTGAATACAAATTCCCCTAAACTGCTACGTGTCGATGAATAAAGTTACTCTACCCCCGGGGAAATCTTGGTTTCTGGAAAAAAAACTGTCTTTCCGGCGGAGAGCCTAACCATTATGACCAAAAATTGTGTCACCAAAATATAAGGTCGCCATGTCCAAGGATTAGTCAAAATATTGATTTATTGATTTTTTAGGATCTCAAATATGGGAACAAAATTTCAGAGTTATCTTCACAGAATGATCTACTATCAAATCTAAAACTTTCTGTCGAGGCGTTTTTGCCGGAAAAATTTCCGGAAACAGTTACATCAATTACAAAAAAGTGTATTTCTCAGTTTTGCTTCGTTTTTTACACCGCCTACGTTGATGATATGGCTGTAAAACTTTGATCCAGGAGAAGTAGTCAAAATACTCACACATCCCCCACAGAGCGAATGCTGTCCGGTCTTGAAGGGGGAAGAAAGGTGAGATTTCCGGAACTGAATGGAATTTCCGAACTGTTTGGAAATGGTCCTGACTCGATCATATTGTGGTAAAAGGTGTGTTATGACTTACTGAGTATATATTTGCAATATGAAAGATCAAAGATGAAGTATCGATTTTTAGTGATCTCTATAATGAAACATTGTACCTCAAAAATGGTGCTACAAAATAGGGTTCTCTTTAGTCGTTCTGCTCTTAATTGTAAGATAGGATAGACTCGATAGTAAGGTGTTCAGATTTAAAAGCAAACACATTTCATCTTCCATGACAAGTCCCCTGTAAGCGTTTATAATCATCAACAAAACATTTCATTCATTTCGGTGGGGCACATGTTCAAAATATGATTACATCTCTGAGATTTGTGCATAAGATGCGCATGAAGAATTGAAACAGTTTGTATGTAACAGATTTTTGAATTTCTCAAAAATAATTTTTTAAGACCGTTTTTAAAAAAAAAAGTAGATATCGGGTAAGTACGTAAATCAACTGTTTGTCAATAATATGGTTTACTTATATTTTTGCCAATATCAAGTAAGTATTCTCAATACAATTCTACAATGAAAACACCGATTTTTACAACTTGTGTTTTTCATTTTCTGATGACGTCATCAAACAGTTGGAAAATCGAAAAAATTGCATAACTCTAAGAAGCATTTAGCTATTATAACCAAACTTGGTAAGTAACTTTTTACTCTGGATCTCCAACTTTTCATCGAAACACGAGACAGATTGCTTCACGGGAAAGTGGTTTTTCTGACCTTTGGCATTACCACCCTATACATAATCGTGTAAGGTCCCATAACGTGGAACCTCATGACATGATGACAAGATGCTCAATACGCCAAACCATGACAATGACTCCAAAGCGTTGCATTGCGCTTTTTTAGTTCGAAATATTTACAATTAGATTTTTAATGATCAAAAAACGATTTTCAAAACTCGCTTATTTCACACTTTTCACCTATCCAACGTGTACGGATCTTCTACATCGGCGTTTGAGACAGAGTACTAAAATTCCCCTACTTGAATACAAATTCCCCTAAACTGCTACGTGTCGATGAATAAAGTTACTCTACCCCCGGGGAAATCTTGGTTTCTGGAAAAAAAACTGTCTTTCCGGCGGAGAGCCTAACCATTATGACCAAAAATTGTGTCACCAAAATATAAGGTCGCCATGTCCAAGGATTAGTCAAAATATTGATTTATTGATTTTTTAGGATCTCAAATATGGGAACAAAATTTCAGAGTTATCTTCACAGAATGATCTACTATCAAATCTAAAACTTTCTGTCGAGGCGTTTTTGCCGGAAAAATTTCCGGAAACAGTTACATCAATTACAAAAAAGTGTATTTCTCAGTTTTGCTTCGTTTTTTACACCGCCTACGTTGATGATATGGCTGTAAAACTTTGATCCAGGAGAAGTAGTCAAAATACTCACACATCCCCCACAGAGCGAATGCTGTCCGGTCTTGAAGGGGGAAGAAAGGTGAGATTTCCGGAACTGAATGGAATTTCCGAACTGTTTGGAAATGGTCCTGACTCGATCATATTGTGGTAAAAGGTGTGTTATGACTTACTGAGTATATATTTGCAATATGAAAGATCAAAGATGAAGTATCGATTTTTAGTGATCTCTATAATGAAACATTGTACCTCAAAAATGGTGCTACAAAATAGGGTTCTCTTTAGTCGTTCTGCTCTTAATTGTAAGATAGGATAGACTCGATAGTAAGGTGTTCAGATTTAAAAGCAAACACATTTCATCTTCCATGACAAGTCCCCTGTAAGCGTTTATAATCATCAACAAAACATTTCATTCATTTCGGTGGGGCACATGTTCAAAATATGATTACATCTCTGAGATTTGTGCATAAGATGCGCATGAAGAATTGAAACAGTTTGTATGTAACAGATTTTTGAATTTCTCAAAAATAATTTTTTAAGACCGTTTTTAAAAAAAAAAGTAGATATCGGGTAAGTACGTAAATCAACTGTTTGTCAATAATATGGTTTACTTATATTTTTGCCAATATCAAGTAAGTATTCTCAATACAATTCTACAATGAAAACACCGATTTTTACAACTTGTGTTTTTCATTTTCTGATGACGTCATCAAACAGTTGGAAAATCGAAAAAATTGCATAACTCTAAGAAGCATTTAGCTATTATAACCAAACTTGGTAAGTAACTTTTTACTCTGGATCTCCAACTTTTCATCGAAACACGAGACAGATTGCTTCACGGGAAAGTGGTTTTTCTGACCTTTGGCATTACCACCCTATACATAATCGTGTAAGGTCCCATAACGTGGAACCTCATGACATGATGACAAGATGCTCAATACGCCAAACCATGACAATGACTCCAAAGCGTTGCATTGCGCTTTTTTAGTTCGAAATATTTACAATTAGATTTTTAATGATCAAAAAACGATTTTCAAAACTCGCTTATTTCACACTTTTCACCTATCCAACGTGTACGGATCTTCTACATCGGCGTTTGAGACAGAGTACTAAAATTCCCCTACTTGAATACAAATTCCCCTAAACTGCTACGTGTCGATGAATAAAGTTACTCTACCCCCGGGGAAATCTTGGTTTCTGGAAAAAAAACTGTCTTTCCGGCGGAGAGCCTAACCATTATGACCAAAAATTGTGTCACCAAAATATAAGGTCGCCATGTCCAAGGATTAGTCAAAATATTGATTTATTGATTTTTTAGGATCTCAAATATGGGAACAAAATTTCAGAGTTATCTTCACAGAATGATCTACTATCAAATCTAAAACTTTCTGTCGAGGCGTTTTTGCCGGAAAAATTTCCGGAAACAGTTACATCAATTACAAAAAAGTGTATTTCTCAGTTTTGCTTTCTCTGTAGTAAGCAAATCCTCCTTTTGTAACGGCGCTTGCACTTTGTAACGAGAAGTCCCGTTCCACGGCACGAGACTCCGTGCCACAGAACGGATTTGCTTACCCACTCCCTAAGCAAATCGAAAATAGTGAAGCCTTTTTCCGACTTTTTCTATTTTTCTGAAAGCTTACATGATTATGAAATCAAAACTTTTTTTTTCTTGATTATCACTTTTTGTTCTATATAATTCCTTGGTTGTTCTTAACTATGAGAATTCATCACTCAATCAAAGTATTCATCCAAAACAAGTTTTAAAGATAATGATCATAATTTTTACAAGTATTTAGTTGAGGTTAGCTATTAATTGTATGTCTATATTTCCAACAGGAATGGCCAATATGTAATTAGTGACTTAACGCACCTCTGGATACAATTATCACCTTGCACAGAACAAAAAACCATTCAAATTAGTTACTATGTCTCAAACTTTTCGAGTTTCGAGATCAATAGCGAAACTATTTCAAATCGAAACCAAGGAAACAACCTGAGTACCATGCATGTGATGACGTCACTGACAAACATGTTTACTTCATTCTATCCGTACAGAAGAGTCATTTTTTCTTTACAATTACCAAACAATATGACCAGTTAGAATATTTTAACAAAGCTACAATAAATCTTATGTTTCGAGATCAAACTATCGATCTTCTTCAATCCAATTAATAAAACAGTGAACTATCTTGATCATACCTTTTTTCATCCCTATCAAACAATTCTTCTTACTGTGAAGGAAAACAACTGACAAACGACCAAGTGCTGGTAAACATGTTTACTTCGAAGCACAGTCTGACAAGTCTGAGCGCATTATTCCGTCTTCTATAATTTCCATTCTTTTCATTATTCGAGTGATTTACAATGCCCAAGAGACCAAGCCGATCAAAATCAGCTATATCAGACCGTAATTTTCTGGAAGAGTTATACGGACCTCATCGTTTCGTCAAGCCAAGAAAACCACCCAAGTTGGTCGTCGAAAAAGATGACGATTATGGTGGGTGAACTTATCTGAATGTTGGTATCATTTTTTTAGTTTATAAAGGTTATGTTCATGTGTTCTACGTAATTTTTTTCACGTAAATGAGGTGAAATATTCAATTTTTTCACTTCAAAACTACCTGTAAAATAAGCAATTCGTTTTGTAGTTCAAAATATAACATTAAACTTCTTTGAATAGAATGCTTGTCACATTTCAAATGATACCTTAAGATTTTATAGTTCCTCCTGAACTGATGAAGAAAATTGTCGCTCGTGAAAAAGCCAGAGAAAGACGTTCCAAAACAGTTGATCATACCAATGCTGAGCGCCAGAAACGATGGAGAACTGCAAATCCCGGTAGCTTTATTATTCAGTTTTCAATGAAATAGAAATATAGAAAAATTAATGTGCAATTGAACGTCAATTTCTATAGAGTTAAATACAAATTGTAGAAATAATCACTATCTACTTCTGCAATTATGTTTTGAACTTATCAGGAAAATTTTTCCATAGTGATCATTCTATAAACTTCCGTCATTACTTGAGAACAGTATACTTGTAAATTGTGTAGTATTTTTCAGAAAGATTCAAATGGATCGACAGATGGAACTCATATGAAAAAAGAAATAAGTGGCATGGAGGTGGTCTGTACTGTTCTGATTGGTCTGATAAGGAGAAAAAAGAAGAAGGCGAGTTTTGTTCAAATTCTAAAAACATTTGTATTAGAAACATATCTATTTCTTTGATAATTCACCTATAATTGTTGTTCTGTTCATGTGAGAGAAAATTTTTCCGATTTTTCTGTTTTTTTTAAGTAATTGGCTTAATATACTGAATTATTACTCATTAATTGTTGGCAAATATACATGTCATGGTCTTGTTTTTCAGAAGAAAGGTTCTATCGGAAAAAGGACCAATGGTACGAAAATGACATACAGAAATCGGTTGAAGAAGAAAAAGAGGAAAAGAAAAGAAGAGGTCCCAAGAAAAGAGCACCACCTCCTCCGAAACATCTCGCCCATATGAGTTATAGAAATATCTATTTTTATCTACCTTATGACATTGACCATGAAATCGCCTGGATCGAGAGACGAATTAGGGGGCATCATCGTCATACTGCTGATTATAAAGAAATGCTAGCATACTTACAGTGGTATCAAAGCAAATGTTAAATTGTGGGTTTGCAGTGCTAATAAAGTTATTGTACTATGAGTTTTGTTCAAACTCTTCAGAAATCTCAAAGTAAATCATTTAAACTTGTTACGATTACATTGTTTTACAAAGGGACGATCACGTCAGATAAGATTCTGAAAGAAAAATGAACCAAGTTACAGTAGTTTTAAGTTTTAAGATCAAACCATCAATTGATGACGTCACATACCAAGTATTTCACTAGCAAAAAAGTCAAGTTCTTTTAATAAGTATCTCTCGAGCTTCCAACTATCGCAACACGTAATGTATACTCAAACGTGAAGACTTTATGAATTCTAAGCAACGACGAGTAATATTCAGAATGTCAGAAGACTTCAGAAATGAACTTCGCTCAAACTTTCTACAACTCTCAGAATTAGGAGGAAAAAGTCCAACAATGTTACGATTAAATTGTTTCACGAAGTGACGATCACGTCAGATAAGATTCTGAAGGCCAGATGACGTCAAGTCGTCAAACTACTCGAAGCTGTTTGAAACGTTCAAAAAAAAGTAAGAAACGTGATAACAACTCTAAATTAAGGTGCAAAACATAGCTAACATGCACGCTAGACGGGCACGCGGCGTGAGCCGCGTGACCGGCTAGTCACCACCCTATAGATAATCGTGTAAACTGACGTGACGGTACGGTACGGGATCCACTTTTTAACGATAACGACTAACCATCATGACCATCAATTATGTCACTAAAATCTAAGGTCGCGGTGTCTAAGGAAAATCAATGCTATCGATTTATTGATTTTTTAAGGCCTTAAGTTGGACAGTGAAATTTCGGAGATACTCCACATGAAAGCCTGTATTCTGAAGACAAATGTTTCCATCGAGCGCTTTTTGCCGGAAACGTTTCCGGAAACAGTTACATGAATTAGAAAAAAGTATAATTTTTTGCTACTTTCATTCCTCATACCGCGTATGTTGTAGACATGACCGTAAAATTTCTGGCTGGTTGAACTCTCCAGAAGTCCCTTCTATTGGCTCAATATCGTGGAAAATTTCGCAACTTCCTCCGGATTTGAGAAATTGCCGGAACTTTTTGAGATTTCCGAACTGTTTTAAATTGGTCCTCATCTGTTTATATTGTGATACAAGGTGTGTCATGACCTACTGAGTATACAATTGCAATATAAAAGTTCAAAGATGAAGTATCGATTTTTGGTGATCTCCGTTATGAAACGTAGTACCTCATAAATGAGGCTACAAAAGAAGGTTTCCATGAATTATTTGTCCTCTAATTTTCACAGTGTATAGAGTTGATTGTCAGGTACTCAACTTTATAAGCAATAAAACATTATATCATAGAACGGGTGTTCTGTAAGCGTTGATAAAAATCAACAAAAAATTTCTTTCATTTTGGTGGGGCACATGTTCAAAATGTGATTGAATCTCTGAGATTTGTGTATAAGATGCGCATAAAGAATTGAAAAAGTTTGTATGTGACAGATTTTTGAATTTCTCAAAAATAATTTTTTAAGACGTTTTTTTAGAAAAAAGTGAAACAGCCAAACTCATGCAGTATGACCCAAGTTTCGTCCATAGACGAAGGTCATTAGACCGGCAAAGATTGTGAAGAATGAAGCAAAACCATTCAGCCGTTCTCGAGTTATTCAAGTTTTAAAAGTCCAACCCGTACTATATACGGCGCAAATAGGCTCACTTTTAAGCTACCTCGGACTCAACATTTTCCCACGCCTCTCCTGACCGTCTAAATGATCGGAATGACTTGAAACTCATAGGGCAGGACCAATATTGGATAAAGATTGTACTGCCAGAGCATTAAGGTCAAAAGTCAACTATTGATTTTTTTAGCGCAATAAATATGATTTTGTGCTAAAACTGCTATGGAAATAGATGTAACTTCAAATTTAGTGTCATTGTATTTCACTACTCATGAACAATTCAAAAAGTCAAACACGGGGTACATCGGAGAAAAATGAACCAAGTTACAGTAGTTTTAAGTTTCAAGATCAAACCATCAATTGATGACGTCACATACCAAGCATTTCACTAGCAAAAAAGTCAAGTTCTTTCGAATGGTTTCTTTCAGGCTCCTAACTATCGCAACACGTAATGTATAGTCATACGTGAAGACTGTATGAATTCTAAGCAACGACGAGTAATATTCTGAATGTCAGAAGACGTCAGAAATGAACTTCGTTCAAACTTTCTGAAACTCTCAGAACAAGTAGGAAAGAGTCCAAAAATGTTACGACTGCATTGTTTCACGAAGTGACGATCACGTTAGATAAGATTCTGAAGGCCAGAAGACGTCAAGTCGTCAAACTACTCAAAGCAGTTTGAAACGTTCAAAAAAAAGTAAGAAACGTGATAACAACTGCAAGTAAAGTTGCAAAACATAGCTAACATGCACGCTAGACGGGCACGCGGCGTGAGCCGCGTGACCGGCTAGTCACCACCCTATAGATAATCGTGCTAAATGACGTAACGGTACGGTACGGTACGGGATCCATTTTTTAACGATAACGACTAACCATCATGACCATCAATTATGTCACTAAAATCTAAGGTCGTGGTGTCTAAGGAAAATCAATGCTATCGATTTATTGATTTTTTAAGGCCTTAAGATGGAGAGCGAATTTTTGGAGATACTCCACATGAAAGCCTGTATTCTGAAGCCAAATGTTTCCATCGAGCGCTTTTTGCCGGAAACGTTTCCGGAAACAGTTACATGAATTAGAAAAAAGTACAATTTTTTGCTACTTTCATTCCTCATACCGCTCATGTTGATGATATGACCTCAAATTTTCTAGCTGGTTGAACTCTCCAGAAGTCCCTTCTATTGGCTCAATATCGTGGAAAATTTCGCAACTTCCTGCGGATTTGAGAAATTTCCGGGACTTTTTGAGATTTCCGAACTGTTTTAAAATGATCCTCATCTGTTCATATTGTGGCACAAGATGTGTCATGACCAACTGAGTATATATTTGTAATATGAAAGATCAGAGATCAAGTATCGATTTTTGGTGATCTCCGTCATGAAATGTAGTACCTCATAAATGAGGCTACAAAAGAAGGTTCCCATGAACTATTTGTCTTCTTATTACTACAGTGTTTAGAGTTGATTGTCAGGTACTCTACTTTATGAGTAATAAACATTATCACATATAACGGGTGTTCTGTAAGCGTCGATAAAAATCAACAAAAAATTTCATTCATTTTGGTGGGGCATATGTTCAAAATGTGATTGAATCTCTGAGATTTGTGTATAAGATGCGCATAAAGAATTGAAACGATTTGTATGTAACAGATTTTTGAATTTCTCAAAAATAATTTTTTAAGACGTTTTTTTAGAAAAAAGTGAAACAGCCAAACTCATGCAGTATGACCCAAATTTTGTCCATAGACGAAGGTCAATAGACCGGCAAATATTGTAAAAAATTAGGCAAAACCATTCGGCCGTTCTCGAGATATTCAAGTTTTGAAAGTCTAACCCGTACTATATACGGCGCAAATAGGCTCACTTTTAAGCTACCTCGCACTCAACATTTTCCCACGCCTCTCCTGATCGTCTAAATGATCGGAACGACTTGAAACTCATAGGACAGGACCAGTATTGAATAAAGATTGTACTGCCAGAGCATTAAGGTCAAAGGTCAACTATTGATTTTTTTAGCGCAATAAATACGATTTTGGCCTAAAATTGCTATGGAAATAGATGTAACTTCAAACTTAGTGTCATTGTATTCCACTACTCATGAACAACTCAAAAAATCAAACACGGGATACATCGGAGAAAAATGAACCAAGTTACAGTAGTTTTAAGTTTCAAGATCAAACCATCAATTGATGACGTCACATACCAAGCATTTCACTAGCAAAAAAGTCAAGTTCTTTCGAATAACTTCTTTCAGGCTCCTAACGATCGCAACACGTAATGTATAGTCATAAGTGAAGATTATATGAATTCTAAGTAACGACGAGTAATATTCAGAATATCAGAAGACGTCAAATACAAACACGGCCATAGAGTATGGAAACTCTCAGAACAAGTACCATTAGTGACAACAATGTCATGACGACAATGTTTCACGATGTAACGTCAACGACACATAGGATTCTGAAGGCCAGAAGACGTCACAACCCAAGTTGTCATGGAACCAGAAAAGTTTATCTAAATAACTTGAAATGACTACACGCGTGGGGGGTCTGGGGGGTCTCCCCCCAGCTAGACGGGCACGCGGCGTGAGCCGCGTGACCGGCTAGTCACCACCCTAGAGAAAATCGTGCTAAATGACGTAACGTAACGGTACGGGACCCGGCACGGAACAAGCAGCACTAACCAGTATGACCATTAATTGTGTCACTAAAATTTAAGGTCGCGGTGTCTAAGGAAAATCAATGCTATCGATTTATTGATTTTTTTAAGCCTTAAGTTGGACAGTGAAATTTCGGAGATACTGCACATGAAAGCCTGTCTTCTGAAGACAAATGTTTCTGTCGAGCGCTTTTTGCCGGAAACGTTTCCGGAAACAGTTACATGAATTAGAAAAAAGTACAATTTTTTACTACTTTCATTCCTCATACCGCCCATGTTGATGATATGACCTTAAAATTTCTGGCTGGTTGAACTCTCCAGAAGTCCCTTCTATTGGCTCAGTATCGTTGAAAATTTCGCAACTTCCTCCGGATTTGAGAAATTTCCGGAACTTTTCGAGATTTCCGAACTGTTTTAAAATGGTCCTCATCTGTTCATATTGTGACACAAGATGTGTCAAGACCTACTGAGTATACATTTGTGATATGAAAGATCAAAGATCAAGTATCGATTTTTGGTGATCTCCGTTATGAAACATAGTACCTCATAAACGAGGCTACAAAAAAAGGTTCTCGTGAACTATTTGTCTTCTAATTTTCACAGTGTATAGTGTTGATTGTCAGGTACTCTACATCTTGAGCAATAAACATTATATCATAGAAAGGACATTCTGTGAGCGTTGATAAAAATCAACAAAAAATTTCATTCATTTTGGTGGGGCACATGTTCAAAATGTGATTGAATTTCTGAGATTTGTGTATAAGATGCGCATGAAGAATTAAAACAATTTGTATGTGACAGATTTTTGAATTTCTCAAAAATAATTTTTTAAGACGTTTTTTTAGAAAAAAGTGAAACAGCCAAACTCATGCAGTATGACCCAAATTTCGTCCGTAGACGAAGGTCAATAGACCGGCAAATATTCTAAAAAATTAAGCAAAACCATCCAGCCGTTCTCGAGTTATTCAAGTTTTAAAAGTCCAACCCGTACTATATACGGCGCAAATAGACTCACTTTTAAGCTACCTCGGACTCAACATTTTCCCACGCCTCTCCTGATCGTCTAAATGATCGGATCGACTTGAAACTTATAGGACAGGACCAGTATTGGATAATGATTGTACTGCCAAAGCATTAAGGTCAAAGGTCAACTATTGATTTTTTTAGCGCAATAAATATGATTTCGGCCTAAAATTGCTATGGAGATAGATGTAATTTCAAATTTAATGTCATTGTCTTCCACTACTCATGAACAACTCAAAAAGTCAAACACGGGGTACATCGGAGAAAAATGAGCCAAGTTACAGTAGTTTTAAGTTTCAAGATCAAACCATCAATTGATGACGTCATATACCAAGCATTTCACTAGCAAAAAAGTCAAGTTCTTTCGAGTAGTTTATTTCAGGCTCCTAACTACCGCAACTCGTAATGTATACTCAAACGTGAAAACTGCCTGAATTCTAAGCAACGACGAGTAATATTCAGAATGTCAGAAGACGTCAGAAATGAACTTCGTTCAAACTTTCTGAAATTCACAGAACAAGTAGGAAAGAGTCCAAAAATGTTACGATTACATTGTTTCACGAAGGGACGATCACGTCAGATAAGATTCTAAAGGCCAGGAGACGTCAAGTCGTCAAACTACTCGAAGCTGTTTGAAACGTTCAAAAAAAAGTAAGAAACGTGACAACAACTGTAAGTAAAGTTGCAAAACATAGCTAACATGCACGCTAGACGGGCACGCGGCGTGAGCCGCGTGACCGGCTAGTCACCACCCTATAGATAACTCGACTAAATGACGTAACGGTACGGTACGGTACGGGATCCACTTTTTAACGATAGCGACCTAACAGTATGACCATCAATTATGTCACTAAAATTTAAGGTCGCGGTGTCTAAGGAAAATCAATGCTATCGATTTATTGATTTTTTAAGGCCCTAAGTTGGACAGTGAAATTTCGGAGATACTGCCCATGAAAGCCTGTATTCTGAAGACAAATGTTTCCATCGAGCGCTTTTTGCCGGAAACGTTTCCGGAAAGAGTTACATGAATTAGAAAAAAGTATAATTTTTTGCTACTTTCATTCCTCATACCGCGTATGTTGTAGATATGACCTTAAAATTTCTGGCTGGTTGAACTCTCCAGAAGTCCCTTCTATTGGCTCAGTATCGTTGGAAATTTCGCAACATCCTCCGGATTTGAGAAATTTCCGGAACATTTTGAGATTTCCGAACTGTTTTAAAATGGTCCTCATCTGTTCATATTGTGACACAAGATGTGTCATGACCTACTGAGTATACATTCGCAATATGAGAGATCAAAGATCAAGTATCGATTTTTGGTGATCTCCGTTATGAAACGTAGTACCTCATAAATGAGGCTACAAAAGAAGGTTCCCATCAACTATTTGTCTTCTAATTTTCACAGTGTATAGAGTTGATTGTCAGGTACTCAACTTTATAAGTAATAAACATTATCGCATATAACGGGTGTTCTGTAAGCGTCGCTTAAAATCAACAAAAAATTTCATTCATTTTGGTGGGGCACATGTTCAAAAAGTGATTGAATCTTTGAGATTTGTGTATAAGATGCGCATAGAGAATTAAAACAATTTGTATGTGACAGATTTTTGAATTTCACAAAAATAATTTTTTAAAACGTTTTTTTAGAAAAAAGTGAAACAGCCAAACTCATGCAGTATGACCCAAATTTTGTCCATAGACGAAGGTCAATAGACCGGCAAACATTGTGAAAAATTAAGCAAAACCATTAAGCCGTTCTCGAGTTATTCAAGTTTTAAAAGTCGAACCCGTACTATATACGGCGCAAATAGACTCACTTTTAAGCTACCTAGGACTCAACATTTTCCCACGCCTCTCCTGACCGTCTAAATGATCGGAACGACTTGAAACTCATAGGACAGGACCAGTGGTAAATAAAGATTGTACTGCCAGAGGGATAAGGTCAAAGGTCAACTATTGATTTTTTAGCGCATTAAATATGATTTTGTGCTAAAATCGTTACGGATGCAGATGTAATTTCAATTTTAGTGTCATTGTGTTCCACTACTCATGAACAACTCAGAAAGTCAAACACGAGGCAGATCGGAAAGAAATGAACCAAATTATAGTAGTTTTAAGTTTCAAGATCAAACCATCAATTGATGACGTCACATACCAATCATTTCACTAGCAAAAAAGTCAAGTTCTTTGAAATAGTTTCTCTCGGGCTTCAAGCTATTGCAAACCGTAGATCATACTCATACGTGAATACTTTATGAATTCTAAGCAACGACGAGTAATATTCAGAATGTCAGAAGACGTCAGAAATGAACTTCGTTCAAACTTTCTGAAACTCTCAGAACAAGGAGAAAAGAGTCCAACAATGTTACGATTACATTGTTTCACGAAGTCACGATCACGTCAGATAAGATTCTGAAGGCCAGATGAGGTCAAGTTATTTAACTACTCGAAGCTGTTTGAAACGTTCAAAAAAAAGTAAGAAACGTGTTAACAACTTTAAATAAAGTTGCAAAACATAGCTAACATGCACGCTAGACGGGCACGCGGCGTGAGCCGCGTGACCGGCTAGTCACCACCCTATAGATAATCGTGCTAAATGACGTGACGGTACATAACGTAACGTAACGTAACGGGATCCACTTTTTAATGATAGCGACCTAACAGTATGACCATCAATTATGTCACTAAAATCTAAGGTCGTGGTGTCTAATGAAAATCAATGATATCGATTTATTGATTATTTAAGGCCTTAAGTTGGATAGCGAAATTTCAGAGATACTGCACATGAAAGCCTGTATTCTGAAGTTGATTGTTTCTGTCGAGCGCTTTTTGCCGGAAACGTTTCCGGAAACAGTTACATGAATTAGAAAAAAGTACAATTTTTTGCTACTTTCATTCCTCATACCGCTCATGTTGATGATATGACCTCAAATTTTCTAGCTGGTTGAACTCTCCAGAAGTCCCTTCTATTGGCTCAATATCGTGGAAAATTTCGCAACTTCCTCCGGTTTTGAGAAATTTCCGGAACATTTTGAGATTTCCCAACTGTTTTAAAATGGTCCTCATCTGTTCATATTGTGGCACAAGATGTGTCATGACCTACTGAGTATACATTCGCAATATGAAAGATCAAAGATCAAGTATCGATTTTTGGTGATCTCCAGTATGAAACGTAGTACCTCATAAATGAGGCTACAAAAGAAGGTTCCCATGAACCATTTGTCTTCTAATTCCTATACTGTATAGAGTTGATTGTCAGGTGTTCAACTTCATAAGCAATAAACATTCTATCATATACCGAGTGTTCTGTAAGCGTTGATAAAAATGAACAAAAAAATTCTTTCATTTTGGTGGGGCACATGTTCAAAATGTGATTGAATCTTCAAGATTTGTGTATAAGATGCGCATAAAAAATTAAAACAATTTGTATGTGACAGATTTTTGAATTTCTCAAAAATAATTTTTTAATACGTTTTTTTAGAAAAAAGTGAAACAGCCAAACTCATGCAGTATGACCCAAATTTTGTCCATAGACGGAGGGTAATAGACCGGCAAACATTGTAAAATATTAAGCAAAACCATTCAGCCGTTCTCGAGTTATTCGAGTTTTAAAAGTCCAACCCGTACTATATACGGCGCAAATAGGCTCACTTTTAAGCTACCTCGGACTCAATATTTTCCCACGCCTCTCCTGACCGTCTAAATGATGGGAACGACTTGAAACTCATAGGACAGGACCAGTATTGGATAAAGATTGTACTGCCAGAACATTAAGGTCAAAGGTCAATTATTGATTTTTTTAGCGCATTAAATATGATTTTGACCTAAAATCGTTGTGAAGATAGATGTAATTTCAAATTTAGTGTCATTGTGTTCCACTACTCATGAACAACTCAAAGAATCAAACACGGGATACATCGGAGCAAAATGAACCAAGTTACAATAGTTTTAAGTTTCAAGATCAAACCATCAATTGATGACGTCACATACCAAGCATTTCACTAGCAAAAAAGTCAAGTTCTTTTTAATAGTTTCTCTTGGGCTCCAAGCTATTGGAAACCGTAGATCATACTCATAGGTGAAGACTATATGAATTCTAAGTAACGACGAGTAATATTCAGAAGGCTAGAAGACGTCAGAAATGAACTTCGTTCAAACTTTCTGAAACTCTCAGAACAAGTAGGAAAGAGTCCAAAATTGTTACGATTACATTGTTTCACGAAGTGACGATCACGTCAGATAAGATTCTGAAGGCCAGAAGGCGTCAAGTCGTTAAACTACTCGAAGCTGTTTGGAACGTTCAAAAAAAGTAAGAAACGTGGTAACAATATTGAATAATGGTGCGAAACATAGCTAACATGCACGCTAGACGGGCACGCGGCGTGAGCCGCGTGACCGGCTAGTCACCACCCTATACATAACTCGACTAAATGACGTGACGGGACGGTACGAGACCCTGACCTGAACGATGAGCACTAACCAGTATGACCATCAATTATGTCACTAAAATCTAAGGTCGTGGTGTCTAAGGAAAATTAATGATATTGATTTATTGATTTTTTAAGGCCTTAAGTTGGAGAGTGAAATTTCGGAGATACTGCACATGAAAGCCTGTATTCTGAAGACAAATGTTTCTGTCGAGCGCTTTTTGCCGGAAACGTTTCCGGAAACAGTTACATGAATTAGAAAAAAGTATAATTTTTTGCTACTTTCATTCCTCATACCGCCCATGTTGATGATATGACCTCAAATTCTCCAGCTGGTTGAACTCTCCAGAAGTCCCTTCTATTGGCTCAATATCGTGGAAAATTTCGCAACTTCCTCCGGATTTGAGAAATTTCCGGAACATTTTGGGATTTCCGAACTGTTTCAAAATGGTCCTTATCTATTCATATTCCGGCACAAGATGTGTCATGACCTACTGAGTATACATTTGTAATATGAAAGATCAAAGATCAAGTATCGATTTTTGGTGATCTCCGTTATGAAACATAGTACCTCATAAATGAGGCTACAAAAGAAGGTTCCCATCAATTATATGTCTTCATATTTCTATACTGTATAGAGTTGATTGTCAAATATTTTACTTCTCGAGCAATGAACATTACAGCATATAATGGGTGTTCTGTAAGCGTTGATAAAAATCAACAAAAAATTTCATTCATTTCGGTGGGGCACATGTTCAAAATGTGATTGAATCTCTGAGATTTGTACATAAGATGCGCATAACAACTTAAAACAATTTGTATGTGACAGATTTTTGAATTTCTCAAAAATAATTTTTTAAGACGTTTTTTTAGAAAAAAGTGAAACAGCCAAACTCATGCAGTATGACCCAAATTTCGTCCATAGACGAAGGTCAATAGACCGGCAAATATTGTAAAAAATTAGGCAAAACCATTCAGCCGTTCTCGAGTTATCCAAGTTTTAAAAGTCCAACCCGTACTATATACGGCGCAAATAGGCTCACTTTTAAGCTACCTCGGACTCAACATTTTCCCACGCCTCTCCTGACCGTCTAAATGATCGGAATGACTTGAAACTCATAGGGCAGGACCAGTATTGGATGAAGATTGTACTGCCAAAGCATTAAGGTCAAAGGTCAATTATTGATTTTTTGAGCGCATTAAATATGATTTTGGCCTAAAATTGCTATGGAGATACATAAAATTACTAGCTTAATGTCATTGTATTCCACTACTCATGAACAACTCAAAAAATCAAACACGGGATACATCGGAGCAAACTGAACCAAGTTACAGTAGTTTTAACTTTCAAGATCAAACCATCAATTGATGACGTCACATACCAAGCATTTCACTAGCAAAAAAGTCAAGTTCTTTCGAATAACTTCTTTCAGGCTCCTATCTACCGCAACACGTAATGTATACTCATACGTGAAAACTATGTAAATTCTAAGTAACGACGAGTAATATTCAGAAGGCTAGAAGACGTCAAAAATGAACTTCGTTCAAACTTTCTGAAACTCTCAGAACAAGGAGGAAAAAGTCCAACAATGTTACGATTACATTGTTTCACGAAGTGACGATCACGTCAGATAAGATTCTGAAGGCCAGAAGACGTCAAGTCATCAAACTACTCAAAGCAGTTTGAAACGTTCAAAAAAAAGTAAGAAACGTGGTAACAACTTTGAATAAAGGTGCAAAACATAGCTAACATGCACGCTAGACGGGCACGCGGCGTGAGCCGCGTGACCGGCTAGTCACCACCCTATACATAACTCGACTAAATAACGGGACGGTACGTAACGGTACGGTCGCCTGTTGAACGATCAGCACTAACCAGCATGACCATCAATTGTGTCACTAAAATCTAAGGTAGCGGTGTCTAAGGAAAATCAATGCTATCGATTTATTGATTTTTTAAGGCCTTAAGTAGGAGAGTGAAATTTCGGAGATACTGCACATGAAAGCCTGTATTCTGAAGACAAATGTTTCTGTCGAGCGCTTTTTGCCGGAAACGTTTCCGGAAACAGTTACATGAATTAGAAAAAAGTATAATTTTTTGCTACTTTCATTCCTCATACCGCCCATGTTGATGATATGACCTTAAAATTTCTGGCTGGTTGAACTCTTCAGAAGTCCCTTCTGTTGGCTCAATATCGTGGAAAATTTCGCAACATCCTCCGGATTTGAGAAATTTCCGGAACTTTTTGAGATTTCCGAACTGTTTTAAAATGGTCATCATCTGTTCATATTGTGGCACAAGATGTGTCATGACCTACTGAGTATACATTCGCAATATGAAAGATCAAAGATCAAGTATCGATTTTTGGTGATCTCCGTTATGAAACATAGTACCTCATAAATGAAGCTACAAAAGAAGGTTCCCATGAATCATTTGTCTTCTTATTTCTATAGTGTATAGAGTTGATTGTCAGGTACTCTACTTTATAAGTAATGAACATTATCTCGAACAACGTGTGTTCTGTAAGCGTTGATAAAAATCAACAAAAAATTTCATTCATTTCGGTGGGGCACATGTTCAAAATGTGATTGAATCTCTGAGATTTGTGTATAAGATGCGCATAAAGAATTGAAACAATTTGTATGTAACAGATTTTTGAATTTCTCGAAAATAATTTTTTAATACGTTTTTTTAGAAAAAAGTGAAACAGCCAAACTCATGCAGTATGACCCAAATATTGTCCATAGACGAAGGTCAATAGACCGGCAAATATTGTGAAAAATTAAGCAAAACCGTTCAGCCGTTCTCGAGTTATTCAAGTTTTAAAAGTCCAACCCGTACTATATACGGCGCAAATAGGCTCACTTTTAAGCTACCTCGGACTCAACATTTTCCCACGCCTCTCCTGACCGTCTAAATGATCGGAACGACTTGAAAGTTATAGGACAGGACCAGTATTGAATAAAGATTGTACTGCCAGAGCATTAAGGTCAAAGGTCAACTATTGATTTTTTTAGCGCAATAAATATGATTTTGGCCTAAAATTGCTATGGAAACAGATGTAACTTCAAACTTAGTGTTACTGTATTCCACTACTCATGAACAACTCAAAAAATCAAACACGGGATACATCGGAGAAAAATGAACCAAGTTACAGTAGTTTTAAGTTTCAAGATCAAACCATCAATTGAAGACGTCACATACCAAGCATTTCACTAGCAAAAAAGTCAAGTTCTTTTTAATAGTTCCTCTTGGGCTCCAAGCTACTTCAAACCGTAGATCATACTCATAGGTGAAGACTATATGAATTCTAAGTAACGACGAGTAATATTCAGAATGTCAGAAGACGTCAGAAATGAACTTCGTTCAAACTTTCTGAAACTCTCAGAACAAGTAGAAAAGAGTCCAAAAATGTTACGATTACATTGTTTCACGAAGTGACGATCACGTTAGATAAGATTCTGAAGGCCAGAAGATGTCAAGTCGTCAAACTACTCAAAGCAGTTTGAAACGTTCAAAAAAAAGTAAGAAATGTGACAACAACTGTAAGTAAAGTTGCAAAACATAGCTAACATGCACGCTAGACGGGCACGCGGCGTGAGCCGCGTGACCGGCTATCACCACCCTATACATAACTCGACTAAATAACGTGACGTGACGGTACGTAACGGTACGGTCGCCTGTTGAACGATCAGCACTAACCAGCATGACCATCAATTATGTCACTAAAATCTAAGGTAGTGGTGTCTAAGGAAAATCAATGCTATCGATTTATTGATTTTTTAAGGCCTTAAGTAGGAGAGTGAAATTTCGGAGATACTCCATATGAAAGCCTGTATTCTGAAGACAAATGTTTCCATCGAGCGCTTTTTGCCGGAAACGTTTCCGGAAACAGTTACATGAATTAGAAAAAAGTATAATTTTTTGCTACTTTCATTCCTCATACCGCGTATGTTGTAGATATGACCTTAAAATTTCTGGCTGGTTGAACTCTCCAGAAGTCCCTTCTATTGGCTCAGTATCGTTAAAAATTTCGCAATATCCTCCGGATTTGAGAAATTTCCGGAACATTTTGAGATTTCCGAACTGTTTTAAAATGGTCCTCATCTGTTCATATTGTGACACAAGATGTGTCAAGACCTACTGAGTATACACTCGCAATATGAGAGATCAAAGATCAAGTATCGATTTTTGGTGATCTCCGTTATGAAACGTAGTACCTCATAAATGAGGCTACAAAAGAAGGTTCCCATCAACTATTTGTCTTCTAATTTTCACAGTGTATAGAGTTGATTGTCAGGTACTCAACTTTATAAGTAATAAACATTAGCGCATATAACGGGTGTTCTGTAAGCGTCGCTAAAAATCAACAAAAAATTTCATTCATTTTGGTGGGGCACATGTTCAAAAAGTGATTGAATCTTTGAGATTTGTGTATAAGATGCGCATAGAGAATTAAAACAATTTGTATGTGACAGATTTTTGAATTTCTCAAAAATAATTTTTTAAGACGTTTTTTTAGAAAAAAGTGAAACAGCCAAACTTATGCAGTATGACCCAAATTTTGTCCATAGACGGAGGTCAATAGACCGGCAAATATTGTAAAAAATGAAGCAAAACCATTCAGCCGTTCTCGAGTTATTCAAGTTTTAAAAGTCCAACCCGTACTATATACGGCGCAAATAGGCTCACTTTTAAGCTACCTCGGACTCAACATTTTCCCACGCCTCTCCTGACCGTCTAAATGATCGGAATGACTTGAAACTCATAGGGCAGGATCAGTATTGGATAAAGATTGTACTGCCAGAGCATTAAGGTCAAAGGTCAACTATTGATTTTTTTAGCGCAATAAATATGATTTTGTGCTAAAACTGCTATGGAAATAGATGTAACTTCAAACTCAGTGTCATTGTATTCCACTACTCATGATCAACTCAATAAGTCAAACACGGGGTACACCGGAGAAAAATGAACCAAGTTACAGTAGTTTTAAATTTCAAGATCAAACCATCAATTGATGACGTCACATACCAAGCATTTCACTAGCAAAAAAGTCAAGTTCTTTCGAATAGTTTCTTTCAGGCTCCTAACTATCGCAACACATAATGTATAGTCATACGTGAAGATTATGTAAATTCTAAGCAACGACGAGTAATATTCAGAATGTCAGAAGACGTCAGAAATGAACTTCGTTCAAAATTTCTGAAACTCTCAGAACAAGTAGAAAAGAGTCCAAAAATGTTACGATTACATTGTTTCACGAAGTGACGATCACGTCAGATAAGATTCTGAAGGCCAGAAGACGTCAATTCGTCAAACTACTCGAAGCTGTTTGAAACGTTCAAAAAAAGTAAGTAACGTGGTAACAACTTTGAAAAAAAGGTGCAAAACATAGCTAACATGCACGCTAGACGGGCACGCGGCGTGAGCCGCGTGACCGGCTAGTCACCACCCTAGAGAAAATTGTGCTAAATGACGTAACGTAACGGTACGGGACCCGGCACGGAACAAGCAGCACTAACCAGTATGACCATTAATTGTGTCACCAAAATTTAAGGTCGCGGTGTCTAAGGAAAATCAATGCTATCGATTTATTGATTTTTTAAAGCCTTAAGTTGGACAGTGAAATTTCGGAGATACTGCACATGAAAGCCTGTCTTCTGAAGACAAATGTTTCTGTCGAGCGCTTTTTGCCGGAAACGTTTCCGGAAACAGTTACATGAATTAGAAAAAAGTATAATTTTTTGCTACTTTCATTCCTCATACCGCGTATGTTGTAGATATGACCTTAAAATTTCTGGCTGGTTGAACTCTCCAGAAGTCCCTTCTATTGGCTCAGTATCGTTGAAAATTTCGCAACATCCTCCGGATTTGAGAAATTTCCGGAACATTTTGAGATTTCCGAACTGTTTTAAAATGGTCCTCATCTGTTCATATTGTGACACAAGATGTGTCATGACCTACTGAGTATACATTCGCAATATGAGAGATCAAAGATCGAGTATCGATTTTTGGTGATCTCCGTTATGAAACATAGTACCTCATAAATGAGGCTACAAAAGAAGGTTCCCATCAATTATATGTCTTCAAATTTCTATACTGTATAGAGTTGATTGTAAGGTACTTTACAACTCGAGCAATGAACAATACAGCATATAATGGGTGTTCTGTAAGCGTTGATAAAAATCAACAAAAAATTTCCTCCATTTTGGTGGGGCACATGTTCAAAATGTGATTGAATCTCTGAGATTTGTGTATAAGATGCGCATAAAGAATTAAAACAATTTGTATGTGACAGATTTTTGAATTTCTCAAAAATAATTTTTTAAGACGTATTTTTAGAAAAAAATGAAACAGCCAAACTCATGCAGTATGTGCCAAATTTTGTCCATAGACAAAGGTCAATAGACCGGCAAATATTGTGAAAAATAAAGGGAAACCATCCAGCCGTTCTCGAGTTATTCAAGTTTTAAAAGTCGAACCCGTACTATATACGGCGCAAATAGACTCACTTTTAAGCTACCCTGGACTGAACATTTTCCCACGCCTCTCCTGATCGTCTAAATGATCGGAACGACTTGAAATTCATAGGACAGGACCAGTATTGGATAAAGATTGTACTGCCAGAACATTAAGGTCAAAGGTCAATTATTGATTTTTTTAGCGCATTAAATATGATTTTGACCTAAAATCGTTGTGAAGATAGATGTAACTTTAAATGTACTGTTATTGTATTCCACTACTCATGAACAACTCGAAAAGTCAAACACGGGGTACATCGGAGAAAAATGAACCAAGTTACAGTGGTTTTAAGTTTCAAGATCAAACCATCAATTGATGACGTCACATACCAAGCATTTCACTAGCAAAAAAAGTCAAGTTCTTTCGATCAGTTTCTTTTAGGCTCCTAACTATCGCAACACGTAGTTTATAGTCATATGTGAAGATTATGTAAATTCTAAGTAACGACGAGTAATATTCAGAAGGCTAGAAGACGTCAAATACAAACAATGCCATAGAGTATTGAAACTCTCAAAACAAGTACCATTAGTGACAATGATGTAATGACAACAATGTTTTACGAGGTAACGTCAACGACACATAGGATTCTGAATGCCAGAAGACGTCACGACCCAAGTTGTCATGGAACCAAAAAGTTAATCTAAACAACTTGAAATGACTACACGCGTGGGGGGTCTGGGGGGTCTCCCCCCAGCTAGACGGGCACGCGGCGTGAGCCGCGTGACCGGCTAGTCACCACCCTATACATAATATGACTAAATGACGTGACGGGACGGGACGGGACGGGACGGTACGAGACCCTGACCTGAACGATGAGCACTAACCAGTATCACCATCAATTATGTCACTAAAATCTAAGGTCGCGGTGTCTAAGGAAAATCAATGTTATCGATTTATTGATTTTTTAAGGCCTTAAGTTGAAGAGTAAAATTTCAGAGATACTCCACATGAAAGCCTGTATTCTGATGACAAATGTTTCCATCGAGCGCTTTTTGCCGGAAATGTTTCCTGAAACAGTTACATGAATTAGAAAAAAGTACAATTTTTTGTTACTTTCATTCCTCATACTGTGTATGTTGTAGATATGACCATGAAATTTTTGGCTGGTTGAACTCTCCAGAAGTCCCTTCTATTGGCTCAATATCGTCAAGAATTTCGCAACTTCCTCCGGATTTGAGAAATTTCCGGAACTTTTCGAGATTTCCGAACTGTTTTAAAATGGTCCTCATCTGTTCATATTGTGACATAAGATGTGTCATGACCTACTGAGTATACATTCGCAATATGAAAGATCAAAGATCAAGTATAGATTTTTGGTGATCTCTGTTATGAAACATAGTACCTCATAAATGAGGCTACAAAAGAAGGTTCCCATTAATTATTTGTCTTCTAACTTCCATATTGTTTAGAGTAGATTGTCAGGTACTTAACTTCTTGAGCAATAAACTTTATCTTATATGACGGATGTTCTGTAAGCGTTGATAAAAATCAACAAAACGTTTCATTCATTTTGGTGGGGCACATGTTCAAAATGTGATTGAATCTCTGAGATTTGTGTATAAGATGCGCATAAAGAATTTAAACAGTTTGTATGTGACAGATTTTTGAATTTCTCAAAAATAATTTTTTAAGACGTTTTTTTAGAAAAAAGTGAAACAGCCAAACTCATGCAGTATGTGCCAAATTCTGTCCATAGACGAAGGTCAGTAGACCGGCAAATATTGTGAAAAATTAAGCAAAACCATTCAGCCGTTCTCGAGTTATTCAAGTTTCAAAAGTCCAACCCGTACTATATACGGCGCAAATAGGCTCACTTTTAAGCTACCTCGGACTGAACATTTTCCCACGCCTCTCCTGATCGTCTAAATGATCCGAATGACTTGAAACTCATAGGACAGGACCAGTATTAGATAAAGATTGTACTGCCAGAGCATTAAGGTCAAAGGTGAACTATTGATTTTTTTAGCGCATTAAATATGATTTTGGCCTAAAATTGCTATGGAAATAGAGGTAACTTTAAACTTAGTGTCATTGTATTCCACTACTCATGAACAACTCAAAATATCAAACACGGGGCACATCGGAGGAGAATGAACCAAGTTACAGTAGTTTTAACTTTCAAGATCAAACCATCAATTGATGACGTCACATACCAAGCATTTCACTAGCAAAAAAAGTCAAGTTCTTTCGAATAGTTTCTTTCCGGCTCCTAACTATCGCAACATGTAATGTATACTCATACGTGAAGACTATGTAAATTCTAAGTAACGACGAGTAATATTCAGAATGTCAGAAGACGTCAGAAATGAACTTCGTTCAAACTTTCTGAAACTCTCAGAACAAGTAGAAAAGAGTCCAAAAATGTTACGATTACATTGTTTCACGAAGTGACGATCACGTTAGATAAGATTCTGAAGGCCAGAAGATGTCAAGTCGTCAAACTACTCAAAGCAGTTTGAAACGTTCAAAAAAAAGTAAGAAACGTGTTAACAACTTTAAATTAAGGTGCAAAACATAGCTAACATGCACGCTAGACGGGCACGCGGCGTGAGCCGCGTGACCGGCTAGTCACCACCCTATACATAACTCGACTAACTGACGGGACGGTACGGGACCCGGCACGGAACAATCAGCACTAACCAGTATGACCATCAATTATGTCACTAAAATCTAAGGTCGCGGTGTCTAAGGAAAATCAATGCTATCGATTTATTGATTTTTTAAGGCCTTAAGTTGGACACTGAAATTTTGGAGATACTCCACATGAAAGCCTGTATTCTGAAGCTAAATGTTTCCATCGAGCGCTTTTTGCCGGAAACGTTTCCGGAAAGAGTTACATGAATTAGAAAAAAGTGTAAATTTTTGTTACTTTTGTTCCTCATACCGCGTATGTTGTAGATATGACCTTAAAATTTCTGGCTGGTTGAACTCTTCAGAAGTCCCTTCTATTGGCTCAGTATCGTTGAAAATTTCGCAACATCCTCCGGATTTGAGAAATTTCCGGAACATTTTGAGATTTCCGAACTGTTTTAAAATGGTCCTCATCTGTTCATATTGTGACACAAGATGTGTCATGACCTACTGAGTATACATTTGCAATATGAAAGATCAGAGATCAAGTATCGATTTTTGGTGATCTCTATTATGAAACGTAGTACCTCATAAATGAGGCTACAAAAGAAGGTTTCCATGAATTATTTGTCTTCTTATTTTCACAGTGTATAGAGTTGATTGTCAGGTACTCAACTTCATAAGCAATAAAACATTATATCATAGAAGGGGTGTTCTGTAAGCGTTGATAAAAATCAACAAAAAAATTCTTCCATTTTGGTGGGGCACATGTTCAAAATGTGATTGAATCTCTGAGATTTGTGTATAAGATGCGCATAAAGAATTAAAATAATTTGTATGTGACAGATTTTTGAATTTCTCAAAAATAATTTTTTAAGACGTTTTTTTAGAAAAAAGTGAAACAGCCAAATTCATGCAGTATGACCCAAATTTTGTCCATAGACGAAGGTCAATAGACCGGCAATTATTGTGGAAAATAAAGCAAAACCGTTCAGCCGTTCTCGAGTTATTCAAGTTTTAAAAGTTCAACCCGTACTATATACGGCGCAAATAGGCTCACTTTTAAGCTACCTTGGACTTAACATTTTCCCACGCCTCTCCTGATCGTCTGAATGATCGCAACGACTTGAAACTTCTAGGGCAGGACCAGTATTGGATAAAGATTGTACTGCCAAAGCATTAAGGTCAAAGGTCAACTATTGATTTTTTTAGCGCAATAAATATGATTTTGGCCTAAAATTGCTATGGAATTAGATATAACTTCAAACTTAGTGTCATTGTGTTCCACTACTCATGAAAAACTCAAAAAATCAAACACGGGATACATCGGAATAAAATGAACCAAGTTACAGTAGTTTTAAGTTTCAAGATCAAACCATCAATTGATGACGTCACATACCAAGCATTTCACTAGCAAAAAAGTCAAGTTCTTTTTAATAGTTCCTCTTGGGCTCTAAGCTATTGCAAACCGTAGATCATACTCATAGGTAAAGACTATATGAATTCTAAGTAACGACGAGTAATATTCAGAAGGCTAGAAGACGTCAGAAATGAACTTCGTTCAAACTTTCTGAAACTCTCAGAACAAGTAGGAAAGAGTCCAAAATTGTTACGATTACATTGTTTCACGAAGTGACGATCACGTCAGATAAGATTCTGGAGGCCAGAAGGCGTCAAGTCGTCAAACTACTCGAAGCTGTTTGGAACGTTCAAAAAAAGTAAGAAACGTGGTAACAATATTGAATAATGGTGCGAAACATAGCTAACATGCACGCTAGACGGGCACGCGGCGTGAGCCGCGTGACCGGCTAGTTACCACCCTATAGATAATCGTGCTATGTCCCATAACGTGGGACCTCATGACATGATCACAAGATGCTCAATATGCTAAACCATGACAATGACTCCGAAGCGTTGCTTTGCGCTTTTTTAGTTCGAAATATTTACAATTAGATTTTTAATGATCAAAAAACGATTTTCAAAACTCGCTTATTTCACACTTTTCACCTATTCAACGTGTACGGATCTTCTACATCGGCGTTTGAGACAGAGTACTAAAATTCCTCTACTTGAATACAAATTCCCCTAAACTGCTACGTGTCGATGAATAAAGTTACTCTACCCCCGGGGAAATCTTGGTTTCTGGAAAAAAAACTGTCTTTCCGGCGGAGAAATTTTACTCTTCAACTTAAGGCCTTAAAAAATCAATAAATCGATAACATTGATTTTCCTTAGACACCGCGACCTTAGATTTTAGTGACATAATTGATGGTGATACTGGTTAGTGCTCATCGTTCAGGTCAGGGTCTCGTACCGTCCCGTCCCGTCCCGTCCCGTCACGTCATTTAGTCATATTATGTATAGGGTGGTGACTAGCCGGTCACGCGGCTCACGCCGCGTGCCCGTCTAGCTGGGGGGAGACCCCCCAGACCCCCCACGCGTGTAGTCATTTCAAGTTATTTAGATAAACTTTTTTGGTTCCATGACAACTTGGGTTGTGACGTCTTCTGGCCTTCAGAATCCTATGTGTCGTTGACGTTACATCGTGAAACATTGTCGTCATGACATCTTTGTCACCAGCGGTACTTGTTCTGAGAGTTTCAATACTCTATGACATGGTTTGTATTTGACGTCTTCTAGCCTTCTGAATATTACTCGTCGTTACTTAGAATTCATATAGTCTTCACCTATGAGTATGATCTACGGTTTGCAATAGCTTGGAGCCCAAGAGGAACTATTAAAAAGAACTTGACTTTTTTGCTAGTGAAATGCTTGGTATGTGACGTCATCAATTGATGGTTTGATCTTAAAACTTAAAACTACTGTAACTTGGTTCATTTTTTTCCGATGTATCCCGTGTTTGATTTTTTGAGTTGTTCATGAGTAGTGGAATACAATGACTCTAAGTTTGAAGTTACATCTATTTCCATAGCAATTTTAGGCCAAAATCATATTTAATGCGCTAAAAAAATCAATAGTTGACCTTTGACCTTAATGCTTTTGCAGTACAATCTTTATTCATTACTGGTCCTGTCCTATGAGTTTCAAGTCGTTCCGATCATTTAGACGATCAGGAGAGGCGTGGGAAAATGTTGAGTCCGAGGTAGCTTAAAAGTGAGCCTATTTGCGCCGTATATAGTACGGGTTGGACTTTTAAAACTTGAATATCTCGAGAACGGCTGAATGGTTTTGCTTAATTTTCCACAATATTTGCCGGTCTATTGACCTTGGTCTATGGACAAAATTTGGGTCATACTGCATGAGTTTGGCTGTTTCACTTTTTTCTAAAAAAACGTCTTAAAAAATTATTTTTGAGAAATTCAAAAATCTGTCACATACAAACTGTTTCAATTCTTCATGCGCATCTTATACACAAATCTCAGAAATTCAATCACATTTTGAACATGTGCCCCACCAAAATGGAGGAAATTTTTTGTTGATTTTTATCAACGCTTACAGAACACCCATCACATGATAGAATGTTTATTGCTTATAAAGTTAAGTATTTGACAATCAACTCTATACACTATAGAGATTAGAAGACAAATGATTCATGGGAACCTTCTTTTGTAGCCTCTTTTATGAGGTACTACATTTCATAACGGAGATCACCAAAAATCGATACTTGATCTTTGATCTTTCATATTACAAATGTATACTCGGTAGGTCATGACACATCTTGTGTCACAATATGAACAGATGAGGACCATTTTAAAACAGTTCGGAAATCTCAAAATGTTCCGGAAATTTCTCAAATCCGGAGGATGTTGCGAAATTTTCAACGACACTGAGCCAATAGAAGGGACTTCTGGAGAGTTCAACCAGCCAGAAATTTTGAGGTCATATCTACAACATACGCGGTATGAGGAATGAAAGTAGCAAAAAATTATAGTTTTTTCTAATTCATGTAACTCTTTCCGGAAACGTTTCCGGCAAAAAGCGCTCGATGGAAACATTCGGCTTCAGAATACAGGCTTTCATGTGGAGTATCTCCAGAATTTCACTCTCCAACTTAAGGCCTTAAATAATCAATAAATCGATAACATTGATTTTCCTTAGACACCACGACCTTAGATTTTAGTGACATAATTGATGGTCATACTGGTTAGTGCTCATTGTTCAGGTCATGGTCTCGTACCGTCCCGTCCCGTCCCGTCATTTAGTCATATTATGTATAGGGTGGTGATTTACTTACAGTTGTTGTCACGTTTCTTACTTTTTTTTGAACGTTTCAAACAGCTTCGAGCAGTTTGACGACTTAACGCCTTCTGGCCTTCAGAATCTTATCTGACGTGATCGTTACTTCGTGAAACAATGCAATCGTAACATTTTTCGACTCTTTCCTACTTGTTCTGAGAGTTTCAGAAAGTTTGAACGAAGTTCATTTCTGACGTCTTCTAGCCTTCTGAATATTACTCGTCGTTACTTAGAATTCATATAATCTTCACGTATGACTATACATTACGTGTTGCGATCGTTAGGAGCCTGAAAGAAGTTATTCGAAAGAACTTGACTTTTTTGCTAGTGAAATGCTTGGTATGTGACGTCATCAATTGATGGTTTGATCTTGAAACTTAAAACTACTGTAACTTGGTTCATTTTTCTCCGATGTATCCCGTGTTTGATTTTTTGAGTTGTTCATGAGTAGTGGAATACAATGACACTAAGTTTGAAGTTACATCTATTTCCGTAGCAATTTTAGGCCAAAATCGTATTTATTGCGCTAAAAAAATCAATAGTTGACCTTTGACCTTAATGCTCTGGCAGTACAATCTTTATTCAATACTGGTCCTGTCCTATGAGTTTCAAGTCGTTCCGATCATTTAGACGATCAGGAGAGGCGTGGGAAAATGTTGAGTGCGAAGTAGCTTAAAAGTGAGCCTATTTGCGCCGTATATAGTACGGGTTAGACTTTCAAAACTTGAATATCTCGAGAACGGCCGAATGGTTTTGCCTAATTTTTCACAATATTTGCCGGTCTATTGACCTTCGTCTATGGACAAAATTTGGGTCATACTGCATGAGTTTGGCTGTTTCACTTTTTTCTAAAAAAACGTCTTAAAAAATTATTTTTGAGAAATTCAAAAATCTGTTACATACAAATCGTTTCAATTCTTTTTGCGCATCTTATACACAAATCTCAGAGATTCAATCACATTTTGAACATGTGCCCCACCAAAATGAATGAAATTTTTTGTTGATTTTTATCAACGCTTACAGAATACCCGTTCTATGATATAATGTTTTATTGCTTAAAAAGTTAAGTACCTGACAATCAACTCTATACACTGTAGAAATTAGATGACAAATAGTTCATGGGAACCTTCTTTTGTAGCCTCATTTATGAGGTACTATGTTTCATAACGGAGATCACCAAAAATCGATACTTGATCTTTGATCTTTCATATTACAAATTTATACTTGGTGGGTCATGACACATCTTGTGTCACAATATGAACAGATGAGGACCATTTTAAAACAGTTCGGAAATCTCAAAAAGTTCCGGAAATTTCTCAAACCCGGAGGAAGTTGTGAAATTTTCCACGATAGTGAGCCAATAAAAGGGACTTCTGGTGAGTTCAACCAGCCAAAAATTTTAAGGTCATATCATCAACATGGGCGGTATGAGGAATGAAAGTAGTAAAAAATTGTACTTTTTTCTAATTCATGTAACTGTTTCCGGAAACGTTTCCGGCAAAAAGCGCTCGACAGAAACAATCAACTTCAGAATACAGGCTTTCATGTGCAGTATCTCCGAAATTTCACTGTCCAACTTAAGGCCTTAAAAAATCAATAAATCGATAGCATTGATTTTCCTTAGACACCGCGACCTTAGATTTTAGTGACATAATTGATGGTCATACTGTTAGGTCGCTATCGTTAAAAAGTGGATCCCGTACCGTACCGTACCGTTACGTCATTTAGTCATATTATCTATAGGGTGGTGACTAGCCGGTCACGCGGCTCACGCCGCGTGCCCGTCTAGCGTGCATGTTAGCTATGTTTTGCACCTTTATTTAAAGTTGTTACCTTGTTACTTACTTTTTTTGAACGTTTCAAACAGCTTCGAGTAGTTTGACGACTTGACGTCTTCTGGCCTTCAGAATCTTATCTGACGTGATCGTCACTTCGTGAAACAATGTAATCGTAACACTTTTGGATTCTTTCCTACTTGTTCTGAGAGTTTCAGAAAGTTTGAACGAAGTTCATTTCTGACGTCTTCTGACATTCTGAATATTACTCGTCGTTGCTTAGAATTCATACAGTCTTCACGTATGAGTATGATCTACGGTTTACAATAGCTTGAAGCTTGAAATGAACAATTCAAAAGAACTTGACTTTTTTTGCTAGTGAAATGCTTGGTATGTGACGTCATCAATTGATGGTTTGATCTTGAATTTTAAAACTACTGTAACTTGGTTCATTTTTTTCCGATGTATCCCGTGTTTCATTTTTTGAGTTGTTCATGAGTAGTGGAATACAATGACACTAAATTTGAAGTTACATCTATTTCCATAGCAATTTTAGGCCAAAATCATATTTATTGCGCTAAAAAAATCAATAGTTGACCTTTGACCTTGATGCTTTGGCAGTACAATATTTATCCAATACTGGTCCTGTCCTATAAGTTTCAAGTCGTTCCCATCATTTAGACGGTCAGGGGAGGCGTGGGAAAATGTTGAGTTCGAGGTAGCTTAAAAGTGAGCCTATTTGCGCCGTATATAGTACGGGTTGGACTTTTAAAACTTGAATAACTCGAGAACGGCTGAATGGTTTTGCTTTATTTTACACAGTGTTTGCCGGTCTACTGACCTTCGTCTATGGACAAAATTTGGGTCATACTGCATGAGTTTGGTTGTTTCACTTTTTTCTAAAAAAACGTCTTAAAAAATTAATTTTGAGAAATTCAAAAATCTGTCACATACAAATTGTTTTAATTTTTTATGCGCATCTTATTCACAAATCTCAGAGATTCAATCACATTTTGAACATGTGCCCCACCGAAATGAATGAAATTTTTTGTTGACTTCTATCAATGCTCACAGAACACCCATCATATGATGAAATGTTTACTGCTCATAGAGTTAAATACCTGACAATCAACTCTATACAATATGAAAATTAAAGGACAAATAGTTCATGGGAACCTTCTTTTGTAGCCTCATTTATGAGGTACTACGTTTCATAACGGAGATCACCAAAAATCGATACTTGATCTTTGATCTCTCATATTACAGACTTATACTCAGTAGGTCATGACACATCTTGTGTCACAATATGAACAGATGAGGACCATTTTAAAACAGTTCGGAAATCTCGAAAAGTTCCGGAAATTTCTCAAATCCGGAGGAAGTTGCGAAATTTTCCACGATATTGAGCCAGAAGAAGGGACTTCTGGAGAGTTCAACCAGCCAGAAAGGTTGAGGTCATATCATCAACATACGCGGTATGAGGAATGAAAGTAGCAAAAAATTGTACTTTTTTCTAATTCATGTAACTGTTTCCGGAAACGTTTCCGGCAAAAAGCGCTCGACAGAAACAATCAACTTCAGAAGACAGGCTTTCATGTGCAGTATCTCCGAAATTTCACTGTCCAACTTAAGGCCTTAAAAAATCAATAAATCGATAACATTGATTTTCCTTAGACACCACGACCTTAGATTTTAATGACACAATTAATGGTCATACTGGTTAGTACTGATTGTTCCGTGCCGGGTCCCGTTACGTACCGTCACGTCAGTATACGCGATTATGTATAGGGTGGTGACTAGCCGGTCCCGCGGCTAACGCCGCGGGCCCGTCTACCTGGGGGGGAGACCCCCCCAGACCCCCCTACGCTCACAGTTGTTCAGTAGTTTGTAAAATGAAACAATTTGTTGAATTTACTGTAGGTCATAAAAACTCAATAAATCGATATTATCGATTTTCCTCAGACACCACAACCTTAGATGTCTCTGGTAGTTCTTACCTCCAAGTATCAAAGCTATTACGGATAACCTGACTTTTTTGCTAGTGAAATGCTTGGTATGTGACGTCATCAATTGATGGTTTGATCTTGAAACTTAAAACTACTGTAACTTGGCTCATTTTTCTCGGATGTACCCCTTGTTTGACTTTTTGAGTTGTTCATGAGTAGTGGAATACAATTACATTAAGTTTGAAGTTTTATCTATTTCCATAGCAATTTTAGGCCAAAATCATATTTATTGCGCTAAAAAAATCAATAGTTGACCTTTGACCTTAATGCTCTGGCAGTACAATCTTTATCCAATACTGGTTCTGCCCTATGAGTTTCAAGTCGTTCCGATCATTTAGACGGCCAGGAGAGGCGTGGGAAAATGTTGAGTCCGAGGTAGCTTAAAAGTGAGCCTATTTGCGCCGTATATAGTACGGGTTGAACTTTTAAAACTTGAATAACTCGAAAACGGCTGAATGGTTTTGCTCAATTTTCCACAATATTTGCCGGTCTATTGATCTTCGTCTATGGACAAAATTTGGGTCATACTGCATGAGTTTGGCTGTTTCACTTTTTTCTAAAAAAACGTCTTAAAAAATTATTTTTGAGAAATTTTAAAATCTGTTACATACAAATTGTTTCAATTGTTTATGCACATCTTATACACAAATCTCAGAGATTCAATCACATTTTGAAGATATGCCCCACCAAAATGAATGAAATTTTTTTGTTGATGTTTATGAACGCTTATAGAACACCTGTCCTACGATATAATGTTTATTGTTTATGAAGGTAAGTACCTGACAATCAATTGTCTACAATATGAAAATTAGAGAACAAATGGTTAATGGGAACCTCCTTTTGTAGCCTTCTTTTTGAGGTACTATGTTTCATTCTGGAGATCACCAAAAATCGATACTTGATCTTTGATCCTTCATATTGCGAATGTATACTCAGTAGGTCATGACACATCTCGTGCCACAATATGAGAAGATGAGGACCATTTTAAAACAGTTCGGAAATCCCAGACTGTTCCGGAAATTTCTCAAATCCGGAGGAAATTGCGAAATTCCTGACGATATTGAGCCAATAGTCACGCCTTATGAGGAGTTCAACCAGCCAGAAATTTTAAGGTCATATCATCAACATGGGCGGTATGAGGAATGAAAGTAGTAAAAAATTGTACTTTTTTCTAATTCATGTAACTCTTTCCGGAAACGTTTCCGGCAAAAAGTGATCGATAGAAACATTTGTCTTCAGAAGACAGGCTTTCATGTGGAGTATCTCTGAAATTCTGCTCTCCAACTTAAGGCCTTAAAAAATCAATAAATCGATAGCATTGATTTTCCTTAGACACCGCGACCTTAGATTTTAGTGACATAATTTATGGTCATGATTAGAAGTTGTTTAGGAACAAAAGTTGGGCGTCCCGTACCGTTACGTACCGTACCGTTATATTAGCATGTATAGTATAGTAAGGGTGACTAGCCGGTCACGCGGCTCACGCCGCGTGCCCGTCTAGCGTGCATGTTAGCTATGTTTTGCAACTTTACTTACAGTTGTTGTCACGTTTCTTACTTTTTTTTGAACGTTTCAAACAGCTTCGAGTAGTTTGACGACTTGACGTCTCCTGGCCTTTAGAATCTTATCTGACGTGATCGTCCCTTCGTGAAACAATGTAATCGTAACATTTTTGGACTCTTTCCTACTTGTTCTGTGAATTTCAGAAAGTTTGAACGAAGTTCATTTCTGACGTCTTCTGACATTCTGAATATTACTCGTCGTTGCTTAGAATTCAGGCAGTTTTCACGTTTGAGTATACATTACGAGTTGCGGTAGTTAGGAGCCTGAAATAAACTACTCGAAAGAACTTGACTTTTTTGCTAGTGAAATGCTTGGTATATGACGTCATCAATTGATGGTTTGATCTTGAAACTTAAAACTACTGTAACTTGGCTCATTTTTCTCCGATGTACCCCGTGTTTGACTTTTTGAGTTGTTCATGAGTAGTGGAAGACAATGACATTAAATTTGAAATTACATCTATCTCCATAGCAATTTTAGGCCGAAATCATATTTATTGCGCTAAAAAAATCAATAGTTGACCTTTGACCTTAATGCTTTGGCAGTACAATCATTATCCAATACTGGTCCTGTCCTATAAGTTTCAAGTCGATCCGATCATTTAGACGATCAGGAGAGGCGTGGGAAAATGTTGAGTCCGAGGTAGCTTAAAAGTGAGTCTATTTGCGCCGTATATAGTACGGGTTGGACTTTTAAAACTTGAATAACTCGAGAACGGCTGGATGGTTTTGCTTAATTTTTTAGAATATTTGCCGGTCTATTGACCTTCGTCTACGGACGAAATTTGGGTCATACTGCATGAGTTTGGCTGTTTCACTTTTTTCTAAAAAAACGTCTTAAAAAATTATTTTTGAGAAATTCAAAAATCTGTCACATACAAATTGTTTTAATTCTTCATGCGCATCTTATACACAAATCTCAGAAATTCAATCACATTTTGAACATGTGCCCCACCAAAATGAATGAAATTTTTTGTTGATTTTTATCAACGCTCACAGAATGTCCTTTCTATGATATAATGTTTATTGCTCAAGATGTAGAGTACCTGACAATCAACACTATACACTGTGAAAATTAGAAGACAAATAGTTCACGAGAACCTTTTTTTGTAGCCTCGTTTATGAGGTACTATGTTTCATAACGGAGATCACCAAAAATCGATACTTGATCTTTGATCTTTCATATCACAAATGTATACTCAGTAGGTCTTGACACATCTTGTGTCACAATATGAACAGATGAGGACCATTTTAAAACAGTTCGGAAATCTCGAAAAGTTCCGGAAATTTCTCAAATCCGGAGGAAGTTGCGAAATTTTCAACGATACTGAGCCAATAGAAGGGACTTCTGGAGAGTTCAACCAGCCAGAAATTTTAAGGTCATATCATCAACATGGGCGGTATGAGGAATGAAAGTAGTAAAAAATTGTACTTTTTTCTAATTCATGTAACTGTTTCCGGAAACGTTTCCGGCAAAAAGCGCTCGACAGAAACATTTGTCTTCAGAAGACAGGCTTTCATGTGCAGTATCTCCGAAATTTCACTGTCCAACTTAAGGCTTAAAAAAATCAATAAATCGATAGCATTGATTTTCCTTAGACACCGCGACCTTAAATTTTAGTGACACAATTAATGGTCATACTGGTTAGTGCTGCTTGTTCCGTGCCGGGTCCCGTACCGTTACGTTACGTCATTTAGCACGATTTTCTCTAGGGTGGTGACTAGCCGGTCACGCGGCTCACGCCGCGTGCCCGTCTAGCTGGGGGGAGACCCCCCAGACCCCCCACGCGTGTAGTCATTTCAAGTTATTTAGATAAACTTTTCTGGTTCCATGACAACTTGGGTTGTGACGTCTTCTGGCCTTCAGAATCCTATGTGTCGTTGACGTTACATCGTGAAACATTGTCGTCATGACATTGTTGTCACTAATGGTACTTGTTCTGAGAGTTTCCATACTCTATGGCCGTGTTTGTATTTGACGTCTTCTGATATTCTGAATATTACTCGTCGTTACTTAGAATTCATATAATCTTCACTTATGACTATACATTACGTGTTGCGATCGTTAGGAGCCTGAAAGAAGTTATTCGAAAGAACTTGACTTTTTTGCTAGTGAAATGCTTGGTATGTGACGTCATCAATTGATGGTTTGATCTTGAAACTTAAAACTACTGTAACTTGGTTCATTTTTCTCCGATGTATCCCGTGTTTGATTTTTTGAGTTGTTCATGAGTAGTGGAATACAATGACACTAAGTTTGAAGTTACATCTATTTCCATAGCAATTTTAGGCCAAAATCGTATTTATTGCGCTAAAAAAATCAATAGTTGACCTTTGACCTTAATGCTCTGGCAGTACAATCTTTATTCAATACTGGTCCTGTCCTATGAGTTTCAAGTCGTTCCGATCATTTAGACGATCAGGAGAGGCGTGGGAAAATGTTGAGTGCGAGGTAGCTTAAAAGTGAGCCTATTTGCGCCGTATATAGTACGGGTTAGACTTTCAAAACTTGAATATCTCGAGAACGGCCGAATGGTTTTGCCTAATTTTTTACAATATTTGCCGGTCTATTGACCTTCGTCTATGGACAAAATTTGGGTCATACTGCATGAGTTTGGCTGTTTCACTTTTTTCTAAAAAAACGTCTTAAAAAATTATTTTTGAGAAATTCAAAAATCTGTTACATACAAATCGTTTCAATTCTTTATGCGCATCTTATACACAAATCTCAGAGATTCAATCACATTTTGAACATATGCCCCACCAAAATGAATGAAATTTTTTGTTGATTTTTATCGACGCTTACAGAACACCCGTTATATGTGATAATGTTTATTACTCATAAAGTAGAGTACCTGACAATCAACTCTAAACACTGTAGTAATAAGAAGACAAATAGTTCATGGGAACCTTCTTTTGTAGCCTCATTTATGAGGTACTACATTTCATGACGGAGATCACCAAAAATCGATACTTGATCTCTGATCTTTCATATTACAAATATATACTCAGTTGGTCATGACACATCTTGTGCCACAATATGAACAGATGAGGATCATTTTAAAACAGTTCGGAAATCTCAAAAAGTCCCGGAAATTTCTCAAATCCGCAGGAAGTTGCGAAATTTTCCACGATATTGAGCCAATAGAAGGGACTTCTGGAGAGTTCAACCAGCTAGAAAATTTGAGGTCATATCATCAACATGAGCGGTATGAGGAATGAAAGTAGCAAAAAATTGTACTTTTTTCTAATTCATGTAACTGTTTCCGGAAACGTTTCCGGCAAAAAGCGCTCGATGGAAACATTTGGCTTCAGAATACAGGCTTTCATGTGGAGTATCTCCAAAAATTCGCTCTCCATCTTAAGGCCTTAAAAAATCAATAAATCGATAGCATTGATTTTCCTTAGACACCACGACCTTAGATTTTAGTGACATAATTGATGGTCATGATGGTTAGTCGTTATCGTTAAAAAATGGATCCCGTACCGTACCGTACCGTTACGTCATTTAGCACGATTATCTATAGGGTGGTGACTAGCCGGTCACGCGGCTCACGCCGCGTGCCCGTCTAGCGTGCATGTTAGCTATGTTTTGCAACTTTACTTGCAGTTGTTATCACGTTTCTTACTTTTTTTTGAACGTTTCAAACTGCTTTGAGTAGTTTGACGACTTGACGTCTTCTGGCCTTCAGAATCTTATCTAACGTGATCGTCACTTCGTGAAACAATGCAGTCGTAACATTTTTGGACTCTTTCCTACTTGTTCTGAGAGTTTCAGAAAGTTTGAACGAAGTTCATTTCTGACGTCTTCTGACATTCAGAATATTACTCGTCGTTGCTTAGAATTCATACAGTCTTCACGTATGACTATACATTACGTGTTGCGATAGTTAGGAGCCTGAAAGAAACCATTCGAAAGAACTTGACTTTTTTGCTAGTGAAATGCTTGGTATGTGACGTCATCAATTGATGGTTTGATCTTGAAACTTAAAACTACTGTAACTTGGTTCATTTTTCTCCGATGTACCCCGTGTTTGACTTTTTGAATTGTTCATGAGTAGTGAAATACAATGACACTAAATTTGAAGTTACATCTATTTCCATAGCAGTTTTAGCACAAAATCATATTTATTGCGCTAAAAAAATCAATAGTTGACTTTTGACCTTAATGCTCTGGCAGTACAATCTTTATCCAATATTGGTCCTGCCCTATGAGTTTCAAGTCATTCCGATCATTTAGACGGTCAGGAGAGGCGTGGGAAAATGTTGAGTCCGAGGTAGCTTAAAAGTGAGCCTATTTGCGCCGTATATAGTACGGGTTGGACTTTTAAAACTTGAATAACTCGAGAACGGCTGAATGGTTTTGCTTCATTCTTCACAATCTTTGCCGGTCTAATGACCTTCGTCTATGGACGAAACTTGGGTCATACTGCATGAGTTTGGCTGTTTCACTTTTTTCTAAAAAAACGTCTTAAAAAATTATTTTTGAGAAATTCAAAAATCTGTCACATACAAACTTTTTCAATTCTTTATGCGCATCTTATACACAAATCTCAGAGATTCAATCACATTTTGAACATGTGCCCCACCAAAATGAAAGAAATTTTTTGTTGATTTTTATCAACGCTTACAGAACACCCGTTCTATGATATAATGTTTTATTGCTTATAAAGTTGAGTACCTGACAATCAACTCTATACACTGTGAAAATTAGAGGACAAATAATTCATGGAAACCTTCTTTTGTAGCCTCATTTATGAGGTACTACGTTTCATAACGGAGATCACCAAAAATCGATACTTCATCTTTGAACTTTTATATTGCAATTGTATACTCAGTAGGTCATGACACACCTTGTATCACAATATAAACAGATGAGGACCAATTTAAAACAGTTCGGAAATCTCAAAAAGTTCCGGCAATTTCTCAAATCCGGAGGAAGTTGCGAAATTTTCCACGATATTGAGCCAATAGAAGGGACTTCTGGAGAGTTCAACCAGCCAGAAATTTTACGGTCATGTCTACAACATACGCGGTATGAGGAATGAAAGTAGCAAAAAATTATACTTTTTTCTAATTCATGTAACTGTTTCCGGAAACGTTTCCGGCAAAAAGCGCTCGATGGAAACATTTGTCTTCAGAATACAGGCTTTCATGTGGAGTATCTCCGAAATTTCACTGTCCAACTTAAGGCCTTAAAAAATCAATAAATCGATAGCATTGATTTTCCTTAGACACCGCGACCTTAGATTTTAGTGACATAATTGATGGTCATGATGGTTAGTCGTTATCGTTAAAAAGTGGATCCCGTACCGTACCGTCACGTCAGTTTACACGATTATCTATAGGGTGGTGACTAGCCGGTCACGCGGCTCACGCCGCGTGCCCGTCTAGCGTGCATGTTAGCTATGTTTTGCACCTTAATTTAGAGTTGTTATCACGTTTCTTACTTTTTTTTGAACGTTTCAAACAGCTTCGAGTAGTTTGACGACTTGACGTCATCTGGCCTTCAGAATCTTATCTGACGTGATCGTCACTTCGTGAAACAATTTAATCGTAACATTGTTGGACTTTTTCCTCCTAATTCTGAGAGTTGTAGAAAGTTTGAGCGAAGTTCATTTCTGAAGTCTTCTGACATTCTGAATATTACTCGTCGTTGCTTAGAATTCATAAAGTCTTCACGTTTGAGTATACATTACGTGTTGCGATAGTTGGAAGCTCGAGAGATACTTATTAAAAGAACTTGACTTTTTTGCTAGTGAAATACTTGGTATGTGACGTCATCAATTGATGGTTTGATCTTAAAACTTAAAACTACTGTAACTTGGTTCATTTTTCTTTCAGAATCTTATCTGACGTGATCGTCCCTTTGTAAAACAATGTAATCGTAACAAGTTTAAATGATTTACTTTGAGATTTCTGAAGAGTTTGAACAAAACTCATAGTACAATAACTTTATTAGCACTGCAAACCCACAATTTAACATTTGCTTTGATACCACTGTAAGTATGCTAGCATTTCTTTATAATCAGCAGTATGACGATGATGCCCCCTAATTCGTCTCTCGATCCAGGCGATTTCATGGTCAATGTCATAAGGTAGATAAAAATAGATATTTCTATAACTCATATGGGCGAGATGTTTCGGAGGAGGTGGTGCTCTTTTCTTGGGACCTCTTCTTTTCTTTTCCTCTTTTTCTTCTTCAACCGATTTCTGTATGTCATTTTCGTACCATTGGTCCTTTTTCCGATAGAACCTTTCTTCTGAAAAACAAGACCATGACATGTATATTTGCCAACAATTAATGAGTAATAATTCAGTATATTAAGCCAATTACTTAAAAAAAACAGAAAAATCGGAAAAATTTTCTCTCACATGAACAGAACAACAATTATAGGTGAATTATCAAAGAAATAGATATGTTTCTAATACAAATGTTTTTAGAATTTGAACAAAACTCGCCTTCTTCTTTTTTCTCCTTATCAGACCAATCAGAACAGTACAGACCACCTCCATGCCACTTATTTCTTTTTTCATATGAGTTCCATCTGTCGATCCATTTGAATCTTTCTGAAAAATACTACACAATTTACAAGTATACTGTTCTCAAGTAATGACGGAAGTTTATAGAATGATCACTATGGAAAAATTTTCCTGATAAGTTCAAAACATAATTGCAGAAGTAGATAGTGATTATTTCTACAATTTGTATTTAACTCTATAGAAATTGACGTTCAATTGCACATTAATTTTTCTATATTTCTATTTCATTGAAAACTGAATAATAAAGCTACCGGGATTTGCAGTTCTCCATCGTTTCTGGCGCTCAGCATTGGTATGATCAACTGTTTTGGAACGTCTTTCTCTGGCTTTTTCACGAGCGACAATTTTCTTCATCAGTTCAGGAGGAACTATAAAATCTTAAGGTATCATTTGAAATGTGACAAGCATTCTATTCAAAGAAGTTTAATGTTATATTTTGAACTACAAAACGAATTGCTTATTTTACAGGTAGTTTTGAAGTGAAAAAATTGAATATTTCACCTCATTTACGTGAAAAAAATTACGTAGAACACATGAACATAACCTTTATAAACTAAAAAAATGATACCAACATTCAGATAAGTTCACCCACCATAATCGTCATCTTTTTCGACGACCAACTTGGGTGGTTTTCTTGGCTTGACGAAACGATGAGGTCCGTATAACTCTTCCAGAAAATTACGGTCTGATATAGCTGATTTTGATCGGCTTGGTCTCTTGGGCATTGTAAATCACTCGAATAATGAAAAGAATGGAAATTATAGAAGACGGAATAATGCGCTCAGACTTGTCAGACTGTGCTTCGAAGTAAACATGTTTACTAGCACTTGGTCGTTTGTCAGTTGTTTTCCTTCACAGTAAGAAGAATTGTTTGATAGGGATGAAAAAAGGTATGATCAAGATAGTTCACTGTTTTATTAATTGGATTGAAGAAGATCGATAGTTTGATCTCGAAACATAAGATTTATTGTAGCTTTGTTAAAATATTCTAACTGGTCATATTGTTTGGTAATTGTAAAGAAAAAATGACTCTTCTGTACGGATAGAATGAAGTAAACATGTTTGTCAGTGACGTCATCACATGCATGGTACTCAGGTTGTTTCCTTGGTTTCGATTTGAAATAGTTTCGCTATTGATCTCGAAACTCGAAAAGTTTGAGACATAGTAACTAATTTGAATGGTTTTTTGTTCTGTGCAAGGTGATAATTGTATCCAGAGGTGCGTTAAGTCACTAATTACATATTGGCCATTCCTGTTGGAAATATAGACATACAATTAATAGCTAACCTCAACTAAATACTTGTAAAAATTATGATCATTATCTTTAAAACTTGTTTTGGATGAATACTTTGATTGAGTGATGAATTCTCATAGTTAAGAACAACCAAGGAATTATATAGAACAAAAAGTGATAATCAAGAAAAAAAAAGTTTTGATTTCATAATCATGTAAGCTTTCAGAAAAATAGAAAAAGTCGGAAAAAGGCTTCACTATTTTCGATTTGCTTAGGGAGTGGGTAAGCAAATCCGTTCTGTGGCACGGAGTCTCGTGCCGTGGAACGGGACTTCTCGTTACAAAGTGCAAGCGCCGTTACAAAAGGAGGATTTGCTTACTACAGAGAAAGCAAAACTGAGAAATACACTTTTTTGTAATTGATGTAACTGTTTCCGGAAATTTTTCCGGCAAAAACGCCTCGACAGAAAGTTTTAGATTTGATAGTAGATCATTCTGTGAAGATAACTCTGAAATTTTGTTCCCATATTTGAGATCCTAAAAAATCAATAAATCAATATTTTGACTAATCCTTGGACATGGCGACCTTATATTTTGGTGACACAATTTTTGGTCATAATGGTTAGGCTCTCCGCCGGAAAGACAGTTTTTTTTCCAGAAACCAAGATTTCCCCGGGGGTAGAGTAACTTTATTCATCGACACGTAGCAGTTTAGGGGAATTTGTATTCAAGTAGGGGAATTTTAGTACTCTGTCTCAAACGCCGATGTAGAAGATCCGTACACGTTGGATAGGTGAAAAGTGTGAAATAAGCGAGTTTTGAAAATCGTTTTTTGATCATTAAAAATCTAATTGTAAATATTTCGAACTAAAAAAGCGCAATGCAACGCTTTGGAGTCATTGTCATGGTTTGGCGTATTGAGCATCTTGTCATCATGTCATGAGGTTCCACGTTATGGGACCTTACACGATTATGTATAGGGTGGTAATGCCAAAGGTCAGAAAAACCACTTTCCCGTGAAGCAATCTGTCTCGTGTTTCGATGAAAAGTTGGAGATCCAGAGTAAAAAGTTACTTACCAAGTTTGGTTATAATAGCTAAATGCTTCTTAGAGTTATGCAATTTTTTCGATTTTCCAACTGTTTGATGACGTCATCAGAAAATGAAAAACACAAGTTGTAAAAATCGGTGTTTTCATTGTAGAATTGTATTGAGAATACTTACTTGATATTGGCAAAAATATAAGTAAACCATATTATTGACAAACAGTTGATTTACGTACTTACCCGATATCTACTTTTTTTTTTAAAAACGGTCTTAAAAAATTATTTTTGAGAAATTCAAAAATCTGTTACATACAAACTGTTTCAATTCTTCATGCGCATCTTATGCACAAATCTCAGAGATGTAATCATATTTTGAACATGTGCCCCACCGAAATGAATGAAATGTTTTGTTGATGATTATAAACGCTTACAGGGGACTTGTCATGGAAGATGAAATGTGTTTGCTTTTAAATCTGAACACCTTACTATCGAGTCTATCCTATCTTACAATTAAGAGCAGAACGACTAAAGAGAACCCTATTTTGTAGCACCATTTTTGAGGTACAATGTTTCATTATAGAGATCACTAAAAATCGATACTTCATCTTTGATCTTTCATATTGCAAATATATACTCAGTAAGTCATAACACACCTTTTACCACAATATGATCGAGTCAGGACCATTTCCAAACAGTTCGGAAATTCCATTCAGTTCCGGAAATCTCACCTTTCTTCCCCCTTCAAGACCGGACAGCATTCGCTCTGTGGGGGATGTGTGAGTATTTTGACTACTTCTCCTGGATCAAAGTTTTACAGCCATATCATCAACGTAGGCGGTGTAAAAAACGAAGCAAAACTGAGAAATACACTTTTTTGTAATTGATGTAACTGTTTCCGGAAATTTTTCCGGCAAAAACGCCTCGACAGAAAGTTTTAGATTTGATAGTAGATCATTCTGTGAAGATAACTCTGAAATTTTGTTCCCATATTTGAGATCCTAAAAAATCAATAAATCAATATTTTGACTAATCCTTGGACATGGCGACCTTATATTTTGGTGACACAATTTTTGGTCATAATGGTTAGGCTCTCCGCCGGAAAGACAGTTTTTTTTCCAGAAACCAAGATTTCCCCGGGGGTAGAGTAACTTTATTCATCGACACGTAGCAGTTTAGGGGAATTTGTATTCAAGTAGGGGAATTTTAGTACTCTGTCTCAAACGCCGATGTAGAAGATCCGTACACGTTGGATAGGTGAAAAGTGTGAAATAAGCGAGTTTTGAAAATCGTTTTTTGATCATTAAAAATCTAATTGTAAATATTTCGAACTAAAAAAGCGCAATGCAACGCTTTGGAGTCATTGTCATGGTTTGGCGTATTGAGCATCTTGTCATCATGTCATGAGGTTCCACGTTATGGGACCTTACACGATTATGTATAGGGTGGTAACTAGCCGGTCACGCGGCTTACGCCGCGTGCCCGTCTAGCTGGGGGGAGACCCCCCAGACCCCCCACGCGTGTAGTCATTTCAAGTTATTTAGATAAACTTTTTTGGTTCCATGACAACTTGGGTTGTGACGTCTTCTGGCCTTCAGAATCCTATGTGTCGTTGACGTTACATCGTGAAACATTGTCGTCATGACATCGTTGTCACCAACGGTACTTGTTCTGAGAGTTTCAATACTCTATGGCATTGTTTGTATTTGACGTCTTCTAGCCTTCTGAATATTACTCGTCGTTACTTAGAATTCATATAGTCTTCACCTATGAGTATAATCTACGGTTTGCAATAGCTTAGAGCCCAAGAGGAACTATTAAAAAGAACTTGACTTTTTTGCTAGTGAAATGCTTGGTATGTGACGTCATCAATTGATGGTTTGATCTTGAAACTTAAAACTACTGTAACTTGGCTCATTTCTCTCCGATGTACCCCGTGTTTGACTTTTCGAGTTGTTCATGAGTAGTGGAATACAATGACACTAAGTTTGAAGTTACACCTGTTTCCATAGCAATTTTAGGCCAAAATCATATTTATTGCGCTAAAAAAATCAATAATTGACCTTTGACCTTAATGCTCTGGCAGTACAATCTTTATTCAATACTGGTCCTATCCTGTGAGTTTCAAGTCGTTCCGATCATTTAAACGATCAGGAGAGGCGTGGGAAAATGTTGAGTTCGAGGTAGCCTAAAAGTGAGCCTATTTGCGCCGTATATAGTACGGGTTTGACTTTTAAAACTTGAATAACTCGAGAACGGCTGGATGGTTTTGCTTAATTTTTCACAATATTTGCCGGTCTATTGACCTTCGTCTATGGACAAAATTTGGGTCAAACTGCATGAGTTTGGCTGTTTTACTTTTTTCTAAAAAAACGTCTTAAAAAATTATTTTTGAGAAATTCAAAAATCTGTTACATACAAATCGTTTCAATTCTCTATGCGCATCTTATACACAAATCTCAGAGATTCAATCACATTTTGAACATGTGCCCCACCGAAATGAATGAAATTTTTTGTTGATTTTTATCGACGCTTACAGAACACCCGTTATATGCGATAATGTTTATTACTCATAAAGTAGAGTACCTGACAATCAACTCTATACACTGTAAAAATAAGAAGACAAACAGTTCATGGGAACCTTCTTTTGTAGCCTCATTTATGAGGTACTATGTTTCATAACGGAGATCACCAAAAATCGATACTTGATCTTTGATCTCTCATATTGCGAATGTATACTCAGTAGGTCATGACACATCTTGTGTCACAATATGAACAGATGAGGACCATTTTAAAACAGTTCGGAAATCTCAAAATGTTCCGGAAATTTCTCAAATCCGGAGGATGTTGCGAAATTTCCAACGATACTGAGCCAATAGAAGGGACTTCTGGAGAGTTCAACCAGCCAGAAATTTTAAGGTCATATCTACAACATACGCGGTATGAGGAATGAAAGTAGCAAAAAATTATACTTTTTTCTAATTCATGTAACTCTTTCCGGAAACGTTTCCGGCAAAAAGCGCTCGATGGAAACATTTGTCTTCAGAATACAGGCTTTCATGGGCAGTATCTCCGAAATTTCACTGTCCAACTTAGGGCCTTAAAAAATCAATAAATCGATAGCATTGATTTTCCTTAGACACCGCGACCTTAAATTTTAGTGACATAATTGATGGTCATACTGTTAGGTCGCTATCGTTAAAAAGTGGATCCCGTACCGTACCGTACCGTTACGTCATTTAGTCATATTATCTATAGGGTGGTGACTAGCCGGTCACGCGGCTCACGCCGCGTGCCCGTCTAGCGTGCATGTTAGCTATGTTTTGCACCTTTTTTTAAAGTTGTTACCACGTTACTTACTTTTTTTTGAACGTTTCAAACAGCTTCGAGTTGTTTGACGACTTGACGTCTTCTGGCCTTCAGAATCTTATCTGACGTGATCGTCACTTCGTGAAACAATGTAATCGTAACATTTTTGGACTCTTTTCTACTTGTTCTGAGAGTTTCAGAAAGTTTGAACGAAGTTCATTTCTGACGTCTTCTGACATTCTGAATATTACTCGTCGTTGCTTAGAATTTACATAATCTTCACGTATGACTATACATTACGTGTTGCGATAGTTAGGAGCCTGAAATAAACTATTCGAAAGAACTTGACTTTTTTGCTAGTGAAATGCTTGGTGTGTGACGTCATCAATTGATGGTTTGATCTTGAAATTTAAAACTACTGTAACTTGGTTCATTTTTCTCCGATGTACCCCGTGTTTGACTTTTTGAGTTGATCATGAGTAGTGGAATACAATGACACTGAGTTTGGAGTTACCTCTATTTCCATAGCAATTTTAGGCCAAAATCATATTTAATGCGCTAAAAAAATCAATAGTTGACCTTTGACCTTAATGCTCTGGCAGTACAATCTTTATTCAATACTGGTCCTGTCCTATGAGTTTCAAGTCGTTCCGATCATTTAGACGATCAGGAGAGGCGTGGGAAAATGTTCAGTCCGAGGTAGCTTAAAAGTGAGCCTATTTGCGCCGTATATAGTACGGGTTGGACTTTTAAAACTTGAATAACTCGAGAACGGCTGAATGGTTTTGCCTAATTTTTCACAATATTTGCCGGTCTATCGACCTTCATCTACGGACAAAATTTGGGTCATACTGCATAAGTTTGGCTGTTTCACTTTTTTCTAAAAAAACGTATTAAAAAATTATTTTTGAGAAATTAAAAAATCTGTCACATACAAATCGTTTTAATTTGTTATGCGCATCTTATACACAAATCTCAGAGATTCAATCACATTTTGAACATGTGCCCCACCAAAATGAATAAAATTTTCTGTTAACTTTTATCAACGCTTACAGAACACCAGTCATATGATATAATGCTTATTGCTTATAAAGTTGACTACCTGACAATCAACTCTATACAGTATAGGAATTAGAAGACAAATGGTTCATGGGAACCTTCTTTTGTAGCCTCATTTATGAGGTACTACGTTTCCTACTGGAGATCACCAAAAATCGATACTTGATCTTTGATCTTTCATATTGCGAATGTATACTCAGTAGGTCATGACACATCTTGTGCCACCATATGAACAGATGAGGACCATTTTAAAACAGTTCGGAAATCTCAAAATGTTCCGGAAATTTCTCAAATCCGGAGGATGTTGCGAAATTTTCCACGATATTGAGCCAAAAGAAGGGACTTCTGGAGAGTTCAACCAGCCAGAAATTTTAAGGTCATATCATCAACATGGGCGGTATGAGGAATGAAAGTCGCAAAAAATTGTACTTTTTTCTAATTCATGTAACTCTTTCCAGAAACGTTTCCGGCAAAAAGCGCTCGATGGAAACATTTGTCTTCAGAATACAGGCTTTCATGTGCAGTATCTCCAAAATTTCGCTCTCCAACTTTAGGCCTTAAAAAATCAATAAATCGATAGCATTGATTTTTCTTAGACACCACGACCTTAGATTTTAGTGACATAATTGATGGTCATACTGTTAGGTCGCTATCGTTAAAAAGTGGATCCCGTACCGTACCGTACCGTCACGTCATTATACACGATTATGTATAGGGTGGTGACTAGCCGGTCACGCGGCTCACGCCGCGTGCCCGTCTAGCTGGGGGGAGACCCCCCAGACCCCCCACGCGTGTAGTCATTTCAAGTTATTTAGATTAACTTTTTTGGTTCCATGACAACTTGGGTTGTGACGTCTTCTGGCCTTCAGAATCCTATGTGTCGTTGACGTTACATCGTGGAACAATCTTGTCATGACATCGTTGTCACTAATGGTACTTGTTCTGAGAGTTTCAATACTCTATGGCATTGTTTGTATTTGACGTCTTCTAGCCTTCTGAATATTACTCGTTGTTACTTAGAATTCATATAGTCTTCACGTGTAGGTATGATTTACGGTTTGCAGTAGCTTCAAGCTTAAAATACACTGTTAAAAAGAACTTGACTTTTTTGCTAGTGAAATGCTTGGTATGTGACGTCATCAATTGATGGTTTGATCTTGAAACTTAAAACTACTGTAACTTGGTTCATTTTTCTCTGATGTGTCCCGTGTTTGATTTTTTGAGTTGTTCATGGGTAGTGGAATACAATGACACTAAGTTTGAAGTTACATCTATTTTCATAGCAATTTTAGCACAAAATCATATTTATTGCGCTAAAAAAATCAATAGTTGACCTTTGACCTTAATGCTCTGGCAGTACAATCTTTATTCAATACTGGTCCTGTCCTATGAGTTTCAAGACGTTCCGATCATTTAGACGGTCAGGAGAGGCGTGGGAAAATGTTGAGTCCGAGGTAGCTTAAAAGTGAGCCTATTTGCGCCGTATATAGTACGGGTTGGACTTTTAAAACTTGAATAACTCGAGAACGGCTGAATGGTTTTGCTTAATTTTTCACAATATTTGCCGGTCTATCGACCTTCATCTATGGACAAAATTTGGGTCATACTGCATAAGTTTGGCTGTTTCACTTTTTTCTAAAAAAACGTATTAAAAAATTATTTTTGAGAAATTAAAAAATCTGTCACATACAAATCGTTTTAATTTGTTATGCGCATCTTATACACAAATCTCAGAGATTCAATCACATTTTGAACATGTGCCCCACCAAAATGAATGAAATTTTCTGTTAACTTTTATCAACGCTTACAGAACACCAGTCATATGATATAATGCTTATTGCTTATAAAGTTGACTACCTGACAATCAACTCTATACAGTATAGGAATTAGAAGACAAATGGTTCATGGGAACCTTCTTTTGTAGCCTCATTTATGAGGTACTACGTTTCCTACTGGAGATCACCAAAAATCGATACTTGATCTTTGATCTTTCATATTGCGAATGTATACTCAGTAGGTCATGACACATCTTGTGTCACAGTATGAACAGATGAGGACCATTTTAAAACAGTTCGGAAATCTCGAAAAGTTCCGGAAATTTCTCAAATCCGGAGGATGTTGCGAATTTTTCCATGATATTGAGCCAAAAGGAGGGACTTCTGGAGAGTTCAACCAGCCAGAAATTTAAAGGTCATATCATCAACATGGGCGGTATGAGGAATGAAAGTAGCAAAAAATTGTACTTTTTTCTAATTCATGTAACTGTTTCCGGAAACGTTTCCGGCAAAAAGCGCTCGATGGAAACATTTGGCTTCAGAATACAGGCTTTCATGTAGAGTATCTCCGAAAATTTGCTCTCCATCTTAAGGCCTTAAAAAATCAATAAATCGATAGCATTGATTTTCCTTAGACACCGCGACTTTAGATTTTAGTGACATAATTGATGGTCATGCTGGTTAGTCGTTATCTTTAAAAAGTGGATCCCGTTATGTACCGTCACGTCATTTAGTCGTATTATGTATAGGGTGGTGACTAGCCGGTCACGCGGCTCACGCCGCGTGCCCGTCTAGCTGGGGGGAGACCCCCCAGACCCCCCACGCGTGTAGTCATTTCAAGTTATTTAGATAAACTTTTCTGGTTCCATGACAACTTGGGTTGTGACGTCTTCTGGCCTTCAGAATCCTATGTGTCGTTGACGTTACATCGTGAAACATTGTCGTCATGACATTGTTGTCACTAATGGTACTTGTTCTGAGAGTTTCCATACTCTATGGCCGTGTTTGTATTTGACGTCTTCTGATATTCTGAATATTACTCGTCGTTACTTAGAATTCATATAATCTTCACTTATGACTATACATTACGTGTTGCGATCGTTAGGAGCCTGAAAGAAGTTATTCGAAAGAACTTGACTTTTTTGCTAGTGAAATGCTTGGTATGTGACGTCATCAATTGATGGTTTGATCTTGAAACTTAAAACTACTGTAACTTGGTTCATTTTTCTCCGATGTATCCCGTGTTTGATTTTTTGAGTTGTTCATGAGTAGTGGAATACAATGACACTAAGTTTGAAGTTACATCTATTTCCATAGCAATTTTAGGCCAAAATCGTATTTATTGCGCTAAAAAAATCAATAGTTGACCTTTGACCTTAATGCTCTGGCAGTACAATCTTTATTCAATACTGGTCCTGTCCTATGAGTTTCAAGTCGTTCCGATCATTTAGACGATCAGGAGAGGCGTGGGAAAATGTTGAGTGCGAGGTAGCTTAAAAGTGAGCCTATTTGCGCCGTATATAGTACGGGTTAGACTTTCAAAACTTGAATATCTCGAGAACGGCCGAATGGTTTTGCCTAATTTTTTACAATATTTGCCGGTCTATTGACCTTCGTCTATGGACAAAATTTGGGTCATACTGCATGAGTTTGGCTGTTTCACTTTTTTCTAAAAAAACGTCTTAAAAAATTATTTTTGAGAAATTCAAAAATCTGTTACATACAAATCGTTTCAATTCTTTATGCGCATCTTATACACAAATCTCAGAGATTCAATCACATTTTGAACATATGCCCCACCAAAATGAATGAAATTTTTTGTTGATTTTTATCGACGCTTACAGAACACCCGTTATATGTGATAATGTTTATTACTCATAAAGTAGAGTACCTGACAATCAACTCTAAACACTGTAGTAATAAGAAGACAAATAGTTCATGGGAACCTTCTTTTGTAGCCTCATTTATGAGGTACTACATTTCATGACGGAGATCACCAAAAATCGATACTTGATCTCTGATCTTTCATATTACAAATATATACTCAGTTGGTCATGACACATCTTGTGCCACAATATGAACAGATGAGGATCATTTTAAAACAGTTCGGAAATCTCAAAAAGTCCCGGAAATTTCTCAAATCCGCAGGAAGTTGCGAAATTTTCCACGATATTGAGCCAATAGAAGGGACTTCTGGAGAGTTCAACCAGCTAGAAAATTTGAGGTCATATCATCAACATGAGCGGTATGAGGAATGAAAGTAGCAAAAAATTGTACTTTTTTCTAATTCATGTAACTGTTTCCGGAAACGTTTCCGGCAAAAAGCGCTCGATGGAAACATTTGGCTTCAGAATACAGGCTTTCATGTGGAGTATCTCCAAAAATTCGCTCTCCATCTTAAGGCCTTAAAAAATCAATAAATCGATAGCATTGATTTTCCTTAGACACCACGACCTTAGATTTTAGTGACATAATTGATGGTCATGATGGTTAGTCGTTATCGTTAAAAAATGGATCCCGTACCGTACCGTACCGTTACGTCATTTAGCACGATTATCTATAGGGTGGTGACTAGCCGGTCACGCGGCTCACGCCGCGTGCCCGTCTAGCGTGTATGTTAGCTATGTTTTGCAACTTTATTTAAAGTTCTTACCACGTCACTTACTTTTTTTTGAACGTTTCAAACAGCTTCGAGTAGTTTGACGACTTGACGTCTTCTGGCCTTCAGAATCTTATCTGACGTGATCGTCACTTCGTGAAACAATGCAATCGTAACATTTTTGGACTCTTTCCTACTTGTTCTGAGAGTTTCAGAAAGTTTGAACGAAGTTCATTTCTGACGTCTTCTGACATTCTGAATATTACTCGTCGTTGCTTAGAATTCATACAGTCTTTACGTTTGGGTATACACTACGTGTTGCGGTAGTTAGGAGCCTGAAATGAACTATTCGAAAGAACTTGACTTTTTTGCTAGTGAAATGCTTGGTATGTGACGTCATCAATTGATGGTTTGATCTTGAAACTTAAAACTACTATAACTTGGTTCATTTTTCTCCTATGTGCCCCGTGTTTGACTTTTTGAGTTGTTCATGAGTAGTGGAATACAATGACACTAAGTTTGAAGTTACATCTATTTCCATAGCAATTTTAGGCCAAAATCATATTTATTGCTCTAAAAAAATCAATAGTTGACCTTTGACCTTAATGCTCTGGCAGTACAATCTTTATTCAATACTGGTCCTGTCCTATGAGTTTCAAGTCGTTCCGATCATTTAGACGATCAGGAGAGGCGTGGGAAAATGTTGAGTCCGAGGTAGCTTAAAAGTGAGCCTATTTGCGCCGTATATAGTACGGGTCGGACTTTTAAAACTTGAATAACTCGAGAGCGGCTGAATGGTTTCGCTTAATTTTTTACAATGTTTGCCGGTCTATCACCCTCCGTCTATGGACAAAATTTGGGTCATACTGCATGAGTTTGGCTGTTTCACTTTTTTCTAAAAAACCGTCTTAAAAAATTATTTTTGAGAAATTCAAAAATCTGTTACATACAAATTGTTTCAATTTTTTATGCGCATCTTATACACAAATCTCAGATATTCAATCACATTTTGAACATGTGCCCCACCAAAATGAAAGAATTTTTTTGTTCATTTTTATCAACGCTTACAGAACACCCATTATATGCTGTATTGTCTATTGCTCGTGAAGTAAAGTACCTGACAATCAACTCTATACAGTATAGAAATTTGAAAACATATAATTGATGGAAACCGTCTTTTGTAGCCTCATTTATGAGGTACTATGTTTCATAACGGAGATCACCAAAAATCGATACTTGATCTTTGATCTTCCATATTGAAAATGTATACTCAGTAGGTCATGACACATCTTGTGCTGCAATATGAACAGGTGAGGACCATTTTCAAACAGTTCGGAAATCCCAAAAAGTTCCGGAAATTTCTCAAATCCGGAGGAAGTTGCGAAATTTTCCACGATATTGAGCCAAAAGAAGGCACTTCTGGAGAGTTCAACCAGCTAGAAATTTTAAGGTCATATCATCAACATGGGCGGTATGAGGAATGAAAGTAGTAAAAAATTGTACTTTTTTGTAATTCATGTAACTGTTTCCGGAAACGTTTCCGGCAAAAAGCGCTCGATGGAAACATTTGTCTTCAGAATACAGGCTTTCATGTGGAGTATCTCCAAAATTTCACTGTCCAACTTAAGGCCTTAAAAAATCAATAAATCGATAGCATTGATTTTCCTTAGACACCGCGACCTTAGATTTTAGTGACATAATTGATGGTCATACTGGTTAGTGCTCATCGTTCAGGTCAGGGTCTCGTACCGTCCCGTCACGTCATTTAGTCGAATTATGTATAGGGTGGTGACTAGCCGGTCCCGCGGCTGACGCCGCGGGCCCGTCTACCTGGGGGGGAGACCCCCCCAGACCCCCCTACGCTCACAGTTATTTAGTAGGTTGCAAAATGTAACATATTTTTCGAATTTATTGTAGGTCATAAAAAATCAATAAATCGATATTATCGATTTTACCTAATTAGAAGTCATGTTTATTTTTGGAGGTGTACACACTCCATAAGTTTCATGACAATTGGTCAAGTCGTTCTCAAATGGCAGAGGGCACAAAATCCTTACTGTCAATTGAAAAACATCATAAAAAATCGATAAGTCGATATAAAATGAATCGCCTGGATGGAAACTTTTTGTTTGTTTAGTAGTATCACTTACTTCGATATCGTGGCAATCGAGCAAATTTGAAAATTTCAGAACTGACTTTTTCATTTAGTAAGGGTGATGCCAAAGGTCAGAAAAACCACTTTCCCGTGAAGCAATCTGTCTCGTGTTTCGATGAAAAGTTGGAGATCCAGAGTAGAAAGTTACTTACCAAGTTTGGTTATGATAGCTAAATGCTTCTTAGAGTTATGCAATTTTTTCGATTTTCCAACTGTTTGATGACGTCATCAGAAAATGAAAAACACAAATTGTAAAAATCGGTTTTTTCATTGTAGAATTGTATTGAGAATACTCACTTGATATTGGCAAAAAGATAAGTAAACTATATTATTGACAAACAGTTGATTTACGTACTTACCCGATATCTATTTTTTTTCTAAAAAAACGTCTTAAAAAATTATTTTTGAGAAATTCAAAAATCTGTCACATACAAACTGTTTCAATTCTTTATGCGCATCTTATACACAAATCTCAGAGATGTAATCACATTTTGAACATGTGCCCCACCGAAATGAATGAAATGTTTTGTTGATGATTATAAACGCTTACAGGGGACTTGTCATGGAAGATGAAATGTATTTGCTTACAAATCTGAACACCTTACTATTGAGTCTATCTTATCTTACAATTGAGAACGGAACGACTAATGATAACCCTATTTTGTAGCACCATTTTTGAGGTACAATGTTTCATTATAGAGATCACTAAAAATCGATACTTGATCTTTGATCTTTCATATTGCCAAAGTATACTCAGTTGGTCATGACACACCTTTTGCCACAATTTGATCGAGTCAGGACCATTTTCAAACAGTTCGGAAATTCCGTTCAGTTCCGGAAATCTCACCTTCCTTCCCCCTTCAAAACCGGATAGCTTTCTCTTTGTGGGGAATGTGTGAGTGTCTCGACTTATTCTCATGGATCGAAGTTTGACAACCATATCATCAACGTAGGCGGTATAAGAAACGAAAAAAACTGAGAAATACACTTTTTTGTAATTGCTGTAACTGTTTGCGGAAATTTTTCCGGCAAAAACGCCTCGACAGAAAGTCTTAGATTTGATAGTAGATCATTCTGTGAAGATAACTCTGAAATTTTGTTCCCATATTTGAGATCATAAAAAATCAATAAATCAATATTTTGACTAATCCTTGGACACGGCGACCTTATATTTTGGTGACACAATTTTTGGTCATAATGGTTAGGCTCTCCGCCGGAAAGTCAGTTTTTTTTCCAGAAACCAAGATTTCCCCGGGGGTAGAGTAACTTTATTCATCGACACGTAGCAGTTTAGGGGAATTTGTATTCAAGTAGGGAAATTTTAGCACTCTGTCTCAAACGCCGATGTAGAAGATCCGTACACGTTGAATAGGTGAAAAGTGTCAAATAAGCGAGTTTTGAAAATCGTTTTTTGATCATTAAAAATCTAATTGTAAATATTTCGAACTAAAAAAGCGCAATGCAACGCTTTGGAGTCATTGCCATGGTTTGGCGTATTGAGCATCTTGTCATCATGTCATGAGGTTCCACGTTATGGGACCTTACACGATTATGTATAGGGTGGTAATGCCAAAGGTCAGAAAAACCACTTTCCCGTGAAGCAATCTGTCTCGTGTTTCGATGAAAAGTTGGAGATCCAGAGTAGAAAGTTACTTACCAAGTTTGGTTATGATAGCTAAATGCTTCTTAGAGTTATGCAATTTTTTCGATTTTCCAACTGTTTGATGACGTCATCAGAAAATGAAAAACACAAATTGTAAAAATCGGTTTTTTCATTGTAGAATTGTATTGAGAATACTCACTTGATATTGGCAAAAAGATAAGTAAACTATATTATTGACAAACAGTTGATTTACGTACTTACCCGATATCTATTTTTTTTCTAAAAAAACGTCTTAAAAAATTATTTTTGAGAAATTCAAAAATCTGTCACATACAAACTGTTTCAATTCTTTATGCGCATCTTATACACAAATCTCAGAGATGTAATCACATTTTGAACATGTGCCCCACCGAAATGAATGAAATGTTTTGTTGATGATTATAAACGCTTACAGGGGACTTGTCATGGAAGATGAAATGTATTTGCTTACAAATCTGAACACCTTACTATTGAGTCTATCTTATCTTACAATTGAGAACGGAACGACTAATGATAACCCTATTTTGTAGCACCATTTTTGAGGTACAATGTTTCATTATAGAGATCACTAAAAATCGATACTTGATCTTTGATCTTTCATATTGCCAAAGTATACTCAGTTGGTCATGACACACCTTTTGCCACAATTTGATCGAGTCAGGACCATTTTCAAACAGTTCGGAAATTCCGTTCAGTTCCGGAAATCTCACCTTCCTTCCCCCTTCAAAACCGGATAGCTTTCTCTTTGTGGGGAATGTGTGAGTGTCTCGACTTATTCTCATGGATCGAAGTTTGACAACCATATCATCAACGTAGGCGGTATAAGAAACGAAAAAAACTGAGAAATACACTTTTTTGTAATTGCTGTAACTGTTTGCGGAAATTTTTCCGGCAAAAACGCCTCGACAGAAAGTCTTAGATTTGATAGTAGATCATTCTGTGAAGATAACTCTGAAATTTTGTTCCCATATTTGAGATCATAAAAAATCAATAAATCAATATTTTGACTAATCCTTGGACACGGCGACCTTATATTTTGGTGACACAATTTTTGGTCATAATGGTTAGGCTCTCCGCCGGAAAGTCAGTTTTTTTTCCAGAAACCAAGATTTCCCCGGGGGTAGAGTAACTTTATTCATCGACACGTAGCAGTTTAGGGGAATTTGTATTCAAGTAGGGAAATTTTAGCACTCTGTCTCAAACGCCGATGTAGAAGATCCGTACACGTTGAATAGGTGAAAAGTGTCAAATAAGCGAGTTTTGAAAATCGTTTTTTGATCATTAAAAATCTAATTGTAAATATTTCGAACTAAAAAAGCGCAATGCAACGCTTTGGAGTCATTGCCATGGTTTGGCGTATTGAGCATCTTGTCATCATGTCATGAGGTTCCACGTTATGGGACCTTACCTTACACGATTATGTATAGGGTGGTAATGCCAAAGGTCAGAAAAACCACTTTCCCGTGAAGCAATCTGTCTCGTGTTTCGATGAAAAGTTGGAGATCCAGAGTAGAAAGTTACTTACCAAGTTTGGTTATGATAGCTAAATGCTTCTTAGAGTTATGCAATTTTTTCGATTTTCCAACTGTTTGATGACGTCATCAGAAAATGAAAAACACAAATTGTAAAAATCGGTTTTTTCATTGTAGAATTGTATTGAGAATACTCACTTGATATTGGCAAAAAGATAAGTAAACTATATTATTGACAAACAGTTGATTTACGTACTTACCCGATATCTATTTTTTTTCTAAAAAAACGTCTTAAAAAATTATTTTTGAGAAATTCAAAAATCTGTCACATACAAACTGTTTCAATTCTTTATGCGCATCTTATACACAAATCTCAGAGATGTAATCACATTTTGAACATGTGCCCCACCGAAATGAATGAAATGTTTTGTTGATGATTATAAACGCTTACAGGGGACTTGTCATGGAAGATGAAATGTATTTGCTTACAAATCTGAACACCTTACTATTGAGTCTATCTTATCTTACAATTGAGAACGGAACGACTAATGATAACCCTATTTTGTAGCACCATTTTTGAGGTACAATGTTTCATTATAGAGATCACTAAAAATCGATACTTGATCTTTGATCTTTCATATTGCCAAAGTATACTCAGTTGGTCATGACACACCTTTTGCCACAATTTGATCGAGTCAGGACCATTTTCAAACAGTTCGGAAATTCCGTTCAGTTCCGGAAATCTCACCTTCCTTCCCCCTTCAAAACCGGATAGCTTTCTCTTTGTGGGGAATGTGTGAGTGTCTCGACTTATTCTCATGGATCGAAGTTTGACAACCATATCATCAACGTAGGCGGTATAAGAAACGAAAAAAACTGAGAAATACACTTTTTTGTAATTGCTGTAACTGTTTGCGGAAATTTTTCCGGCAAAAACGCCTCGACAGAAAGTCTTAGATTTGATAGTAGATCATTCTGTGAAGATAACTCTGAAATTTTGTTCCCATATTTGAGATCATAAAAAATCAATAAATCAATATTTTGACTAATCCTTGGACACGGCGACCTTATATTTTGGTGACACAATTTTTGGTCATAATGGTTAGGCTCTCCGCCGGAAAGTCAGTTTTTTTTCCAGAAACCAAGATTTCCCCGGGGGTAGAGTAACTTTATTCATCGACACGTAGCAGTTTAGGGGAATTTGTATTCAAGTAGGGAAATTTTAGCACTCTGTCTCAAACGCCGATGTAGAAGATCCGTACACGTTGAATAGGTGAAAAGTGTCAAATAAGCGAGTTTTGAAAATCGTTTTTTGATCATTAAAAATCTAATTGTAAATATTTCGAACTAAAAAAGCGCAATGCAACGCTTTGGAGTCATTGCCATGGTTTGGCGTATTGAGCATCTTGTCATCATGTCATGAGGTTCCACGTTATGGGACCTTACACGATTATGTATAGGGTGGTAACTAGCCGGTCACGCGGCTCACGCCGCGTGCCCGTCTAGCGTGCATGTTAGCTATGTTTTGCAACTTTACTTACAGTTGTTGTCACGTTTCGTACTTTTTTTGAACGTTTCGAACAGCTTCGAGTAGTTTGGCGACTTGACGTCTTCTGGCCTTTAGAATCTTATATGACGTGATCGTCACTTCGTGAACCAATGTAATCGTAACATTTTTGGACTCTTTCCTACTTGTTCTGAGAGTTTCAGAAAGTTTTAACGAAGTTCATTTCTGACGTCTTCTGACATTCTGAATATTACTCGTCGTTACTTAGAATTCATATAGTCTTCACGTATAAGTATGATCTACGGTTTGCAATGGCTTTAAGCTTGAAATAAACTATTCGAAAGAACTTGACTTTCTTGCTAGTGAAATGCTTGGTATGTGACGTCATCAATTGATGGTTTGATCTTGAAACTTAAAACTACTGTAGCTTGGTTCATTTTTCTCAGATGTACGCCGTGTTTGACTTTTCGCGTTGTTCATGAGTAGTGGAATACAATGACTTTAAGCTTGTGAATTTATCCATTTCCATAACGATTTTAGGCCAAAATCATATTCAATGCGCTGAAAAAATCAATAGTTGACCTTTGACCTTAATGCTCTGGCAGTACAATCTTTATCCAATACTGGTCCGTTCCTATGAGTTTCAAGTCGTTCCCATCATTTAGACGGTTAGGAGAGGCGTGGGAAAATGTTGAATCCGAGGTAGCTGAAAAGTGAGCCTATTTGCACCGTATATAGTACGGGTCGGACCTTTAAAACTTGAATAACTCGAGAACGGCTGAATGGTTTTGCCTAATTTTCCACATTATTTGCCGGTCTATTGACCTCCGTCTATGGACAAAATTTGGGACATACTGCATGAGTTTGGCTGTTTCACTTTTTTCTAAAAAAAACGTCTTAAAAAATTATTTTTGAGAAATTCAAAAATATGTCACATACAAACTGTTTCAACTCTTCATGCGCATCTTATACACGAATCTCAGAGTTTCAATCACATTTTGAACATATGTTCCACCAAAATGAATGAAATTTTTTGTTGCTTTTTATTGACGCTTACAGAACACCCGTTATATGCGATAATGTTTATTACCCATAAAGTAGAGTACCTCACAATTAACTCCATACACTATAGGAATTAGAAGACAAATAGTTCACGGGAACCTTCTTTTGTAGCCTCATTTATGAGGTACTACGTTTCATAACGGAGATCACCAAAAATCGATACTTGATCTTTGATCTTTCATATTGCTAATGTATACTCAGTACGTCATGACACATCTTGTGCCACAACATGAAAAGATGAGGACCATTTTAAAACAGTTCGGAAATCCCAAAATATTCCGGAAATTTCTCAAATCCGGAGGAAGTTGGGAAATTTTCCACGATATTGAGCCAATAGTAGCGACTTCTGAAGAGTTCAACCAGCCAGAAATTTTACGATCATATCTACAACATACGCGGTATGAGGAATGAAAGTAGCAGAAAATTGTACTTTTTTCTAATTCATGTAACTGTTTCCGGAAACGTTTCCGGCAAAAAGCCTTCCATGGAAACTTTCGTCTTCAGTAGACAGGCTTTCAGGTGCAGTAACTCCAAAAATTCACTCTCCAACTTAAGGCCTTAAAAAATCAATAAATCGATAACATTGATTTTCCTTAGACACCGCGACCTTAGATTTTAGTGACATAATTGATGGTCATGGTGGTTAGGGCTGATCGTTCCATGAAAAGTCCCGTACCGTTACGTCATTTAGTCGAGTTCGGTATGGGGTGGTGACTAGCCGGTCACGCGGCTCACGCCGCGTGCCCGTCTAGCTGGGGGGAGACCCCCCAGACCCCCCACGCGTGTAGTCATTTCAAGTTATTTAGATAAACTTTTCTGGTTCCATGACAACTTGGGTTGTGACGTCTTCTGGCCTTCAGAATCCTATGTGTCGTTGACGTTACATCGTGAAACATTGTCGTCATGACATTGTTGTCACTAATGGTACTTGTTCTGAGAGTTTCCATACTCTATGGCCGTGTTTGTATTTGACGTCTTCTAGCCTTCTGAATATTACTCATCGTTACTTAGAATTCATATAGTCTTCACCTATGAGTATGATCTACGGTTTGCAATAGCTTGGAGCCCAATAGGAACTATTAAAAAGAACTTGACTTTTTTGCTAGTGAAATGCTTGGTATGTGACGTCATCATTTGATGGTTTGATCTTGAAATTTAAAACTACTGTAACTTGGTTCATTTTTCTCCGATATGCCCCGTGTTTGACTTTTTGAGTTGTTCATGAGTAGTGGAATACAATGACACTAAGTTTGAAGTTACATCTATTTCCATAGCAATTTTAGCACAAAATCATATTTATTGCGCTAAAAAAATCAATAGTTGACCTTTGACCTTAATGCTCTGGCAGTACAATCTTTATTCAATACTGGTCCTGTCCTATGAGTTTCAAGACGTTCCGATCATTTAGACGGTCAGGAGAGGCGTGGGAAAATGTTGAGTCCGAGGTAGCTTAAAAGTGAGCCTATTTGCGCCGTATATAGTACGGGTTTGACTTTTAAAACTTGAATAACTCGAGAACGGATTAATGGTTTTACTTAATTTTTTACAGTATTTGCCGGTCTATTGACCTCCGTCTATGGACAGAATTTGGGTCATACTGCATGAGTTTGGCTGTTTCACTTTTTTCTAAAAAACCGTCTTAAAAAATTATTTTTGAGAAATTCGAAAATCTGTTACATACAAATCGTTTCAATTCTCTATGCGCATCTTATACACAAATCTCAGAGATTCAATCACATTTTGAACATGTGCCCCACCGAAATGAATGAAATTTTTTGTTGATTTTTATCGACGCTTACAGAACACCCGTTATATACGATAATGTTTATTACTCATAAAGTAGAGTACCTGACAATCAACTCTATACACTGTAAAAATTAGAAGACAAACAGTTCATGGGAACCTTCTTTTGTAGCCTCATTTATGAGGTACTATGTTTCATAACGGAGATCACCAAAAATCGATACTTGATCTTTGATCTTTCATATTGCGAATGTATACTCAGTAGGTCATGACACATCCTGTGTCACAATATGAACAGATGAGGACCATTTTAAAACAGTTCGGAAATCTCAAAATGTTCCGGAAATTTCTCAAATCCGGAGGATGTTGCGAAATTTCCAACGATACTGAGCCAATAGAAGGGACTTCTGGAGCCAGAAAATTTGAGGTCATATCATCAACATACGCGGTATGAGGAATGAAAGTAGCAAAATATTGTACTTTTTTCTAATTCATGTAACTCTTTTCGGAAACGTTTCCGGCAAAAAGCGCTCGATGGAAACATTTGGCTTCAGAATACAGGCTTTCATATGGAGTATCTCCGAAAATTCGCTCTCCATCTTAAGACCTTAAAAAATCAATAAATCGATAGCATTGATTTTCCTTAGACACCGCGACCTTAAATTTTAGTGACATAATTGATGGTCATACTGTTAGGTCGCTATCGTTAAAAAGTGGATCCCGTACCGTACCGTACCGTTACGTCATTTAGTCGAGTTATCTATAGGGTGGTGACTAGCCGGTCACGCGGCTCACGCCGCGTGCCCGTCTAGCTGGGGGGAGACCCCCCAGACCCCCCACGCGTGTAGTCATTTCAAGTTATTTAGATAAACTTTTCTGGTTCCATGACAACTTGGGTTGTGACGTCTTCTGGCCTTCAGAATCCTATGTGTCGTTGACGTTACATCGTGAAACATTGTCGTCATGACATTGTTGTCACTAATGGTACTTGTTCTGAGAGTTTCCATACTCTATGGCCGTGTTTGTATTTGACGTCTTCTGATATTCTGAATATTACTCGTCGTTACTTAGAATTCATATAATCTTCACTTATGACTATACATTACGTGTTGCGATCGTTAGGAGCCTGAAAGAAGTTATTCGAAAGAACTTGACTTTTTTGCTAGTGAAATGCTTGGTATGTGACGTCATCAATTGATGGTTTGATCTTGAAACTTAAAACTACTGTAACTTGGTTCATTTTTCTCCGATGTATCCCGTGTTTGATTTTTTGAGTTGTTCATGAGTAGTGGAATACAATGACACTAAGTTTGAAGTTACATCTATTTCCATAGCAATTTTAGGCCAAAATCGTATTTATTGCGCTAAAAAAATCAATAGTTGACCTTTGACCTTAATGCTCTGGCAGTACAATCTTTATTCAATACTGGTCCTGTCCTATGAGTTTCAAGTCGTTCCGATCATTTAGACGATCAGGAGAGGCGTGGGAAAATGTTGAGTGCGAGGTAGCTTAAAAGTGAGCCTATTTGCGCCGTATATAGTACGGGTTAGACTTTCAAAACTTGAATATCTCGAGAACGGCCGAATGGTTTTGCCTAATTTTTTACAATATTTGCCGGTCTATTGACCTTCGTCTATGGACAAAATTTGGGTCATACTGCATGAGTTTGGCTGTTTCACTTTTTTCTAAAAAAACGTCTTAAAAAATTATTTTTGAGAAATTCAAAAATCTGTTACATACAAATCGTTTCAATTCTTTATGCGCATCTTATACACAAATCTCAGAGATTCAATCACATTTTGAACATATGCCCCACCAAAATGAATGAAATTTTTTGTTGATTTTTATCGACGCTTACAGAACACCCGTTATATGTGATAATGTTTATTACTCATAAAGTAGAGTACCTGACAATCAACTCTAAACACTGTAGTAATAAGAAGACAAATAGTTCATGGGAACCTTCTTTTGTAGCCTCATTTATGAGGTACTACATTTCATGACGGAGATCACCAAAAATCGATACTTGATCTCTGATCTTTCATATTACAAATATATACTCAGTTGGTCATGACACATCTTGTGCCACAATATGAACAGATGAGGATCATTTTAAAACAGTTCGGAAATCTCAAAAAGTCCCGGAAATTTCTCAAATCCGCAGGAAGTTGCGAAATTTTCCACGATATTGAGCCAATAGAAGGGACTTCTGGAGAGTTCAACCAGCTAGAAAATTTGAGGTCATATCATCAACATGAGCGGTATGAGGAATGAAAGTAGCAAAAAATTGTACTTTTTTCTAATTCATGTAACTGTTTCCGGAAACGTTTCCGGCAAAAAGCGCTCGATGGAAACATTTGGCTTCAGAATACAGGCTTTCATGTGGAGTATCTCCAAAAATTCGCTCTCCATCTTAAGGCCTTAAAAAATCAATAAATCGATAGCATTGATTTTCCTTAGACACCACGACCTTAGATTTTAGTGACATAATTGATGGTCATGATGGTTAGTCGTTATCGTTAAAAAATGGATCCCGTACCGTACCGTACCGTTACGTCATTTAGCACGATTATCTATAGGGTGGTGATAGCCGGTCACGCGGCTCACGCCGCGTGCCCGTCTAGCGTGCATGTTAGCTATGTTTTGCAACTTTACTTACAGTTGTTGTCACATTTCTTACTTTTTTTTGAACGTTTCAAACAGCTTCGCATAGTTTGACGACTTGACGTCTTCTGGCCTTCTGATCTTATCTGACGTGATCGTCACTTCGTGAAACAATGTAATCGTAACATTTTTGGACTCTTTCCTACTTGTTCTGAGAGTTTCAGAAAGTTTGAACGAAGTTCATTTCTGACGTCTTCTGACATTCTGAATATTACTCGTCGTTACTTAGAATCCATATAGTCTTCACCTATGAGTATGATCTACGGTTTGAAGTAGCTTGGAGCCCAAGAGGAACTATTAAAAAGAACTTGACTTTTTTGCTAGTGAAATGCTTGGTATGTGACGTCATCAATTGATGGTTTGATCTTGAAACTTAAAACTACTGTAACTTGGTTCATTTTTTTCCGATGTATCCCGTGTTTGATTTTTTGAGTTGTTCATGAGTAGTGGAATACAGTAAAACTAAATTTGAAGTTACATTTGTTTCCATAGCAATTTTAGGCCAAAATCATATTTAATGCGCTAAAAAAATCAATAATTGACCTTTGACCTTAATGCTCTGGCAGTACAATCTTTATTCATTACTGGTCCTGTCCTATAACTTTCAAGTCGTTCCGATCATTTAGACGGTCAGGAGAGGCGTGGGAAAAGATTGAGTCCGAGGTAGCTTAAAAGTGAGCCTATTTGCGCCGTATATAGTACGGGTTGGACTTTTAAAACTTGAATAACTCGAGAACGGCTGAATGGTTTTGCTTAATTTTTCACAATCTTTGCCGGTCTAATGACCTTCGTCTATGGACAAAATTTGGGTCATACTGCATGAGTTTGGCTGTTTCACTTTTTTCTAAAAAAACGTCTTAAAAAATTATTTTTGAGAAATTCAAAAATCTGTCACATACAATTTGTTTTAATTCTTTATGCGCATCTTATACACAAATCTCAGAGATTCAATCACATTTTGAACATGTGCCCCACCAGAATGAATGAAATTTTTTGTTGATTTTTATCAACGCTCACAGAACACCCATCACATGATAGAATGTTTATTGCTTATGAAGTTAAGTACCTGACAATCAACTCTATACAGTATAGAAATTTGAAGACATATAATTGATGGAAACCTTCTTTTGTAGCCTCATTTATGAGGTACTATGTTTCATAACGGAGATCACCAAAAATCGATACTCGATCTTTGATCTCTCATATTGCGAATGTATACTCAGTAGGTCATGACACATCTTGTGTCACAATATAAACAGATGAGGACCATTTTAAAACAGTTCGGAAATCTCAAAATGTTCCGGAAATTTCTCAAATCCGGAGGAAGTTGCGAAATTTTCCACGATATTGAGCTAAAAGAAGGGACTTCTGGAGAGTTCAACCAGCCAGAAATTTTAAGGTCATATCATCAACATGGGCGGTATGAGGAATGAAAGTAGCAAAATATTGTACTTTTTTCTAATTCATGTAACTCTTTCCGGGAACGTTTCCGGCAAAAAGCGCTCGATGGAAACATTTGGCTTCAGAAGACAGGCTTTCATATGGAGTATCTCCGAAAATTCGCTCTCCATCTTAAGGCCTTAAAAAATCAATAAATCGATAGCATTGATTTTCCTTAGACACCACGACCTTAGATTTTAGTGACATAATTGATGGTCATACTGTTAGGTCGCTATCGTTAAAAAGTGGATCCCGTACCGTACCGTACCGTTACGTCATTTAGTCATATTATCTATAGGGTGGTGACTAGCCGGTCGCGCGGCTACCGCCGCGCGCCCGTCTAGCGGCTCTTAGTAACCAGCTTGCAACTTTTTCGTTTTCAACTTTTTTGGAAAGTTTCAGACTGTATTAAGTAAGTTGGATACTTGACGTCTTCTTTTCTCCAGAATCTAACTCGTCGTGAACTCGAAATGATGATTTGACGTCAATATGATGTTTTTGCCACTCGTTACACTCGTTCTGGGAATTTCAGACAGTTTTGAGCAACTTCACAATTTGACGTCTTCAGAATTTCAGAATCTAACTCGTCGTCACATGTTACTTACTAAATGAAGTTTACGTTACATTCCATGTCTGAAAAACGCGTTCTGAGGCCGTTTCATTCATTTAACTCAAAGTTGAAAAATCAGCTATGACGTCATCATGGTGGTTTGATCTTGAGATTTTAAAACTCGTATAAAATGAAAAGTTATGCATATTTTTCTTCGATCTAAGTGTTGTTGGATTGCTCATACTCAGTAGGATTGGTTCAGAAACTTCCAAGAGTACAACTCAGAAACTCTTATTTCTGTAGGTCAAAAATCTACCATCGATCGATAACTGATCTTTGATTTTTGTCCGTTCGGCTCCGAGCTCGTTTGATTATTACGTATCATTACTGAAAATTTCAGCTTTGCACGATGATTTAGAAAGCCGGGAGAGACGTTACAAGTTGAGTCGGTCGAAACATCTTAAAAATAGGTCTATTTGCGCCGTATATAGTACGGGTTTGGACTAAAACTCGTATAACTTCCGTGAAAATGAATATTTCTTTAAAATTTGTTTTGCATTCCTAATCTCAAGTAAGCGTGCATCTACTGACGTCAAATCGTAATTCTCAGCTTATTTTAAAGTTTCAAGTTTTAATAAAAAAATGTTTTATACAAAAACGCGTCGACGAATTTTTTTTACTTCAATACTACTTTTTACATATCTCTACGAGTTCTATCATCTGAGTGAATTAGAAAAAAATCGTTCGAGCCGTTTTTGAGATCTGAAAATAATTTTTTGCCGATTTTCTGGCTTCACTCAAAAATCAATATACAGAAATATGTTATTTTCAACACTATTTTTGTGTACCGGACATTATGTTTGTTACAACCTAGAAGGTTGAGATCATAGCGTCTACGTTAACATGGTATTTTCGAGTAATTTCGGAGGTACCAATTTTGATGATTTTGCTGGGAAAAATCGATAAATGATCTTTGATCTTTAAAACTCGGGCAGGTCATCTGGTATGATAAAATACATCTACACTGAACATTTGGTCCAATTTGGACTCGTTTGAACAGTTTGGAAAATCTAAGAAATTTCCCAAACTTTGTAGAACTTGGCGGCTATTGCAAAATTTCAATCGATATTTTGATGATAGTAGATAGAGATGTTGTTGTTTGTTACTCTCAAGTTTCAGACAATTCCATGGACTATACGCGGTATGCTAATACAAAATATGTCGAAAATTGTCAATTTTTGGAACATCATAAAAATGTTTAAAGGCAAAAACAAAAAAATGACATCTCTTAAAAAACTTTAAATCTGCCAAGGTACCACATACTGAAATTACAGAGTCGAATTCGCACTTTAGTAATTTTATATTTTAGGTCATATAAAATCAATAAATCGATATTATCGATTTTGGTTAGGGTCATTACCTTAGTTACGCAGCAGCAGTTCTTCCCTTGAAGTATCGTCGTTTTTTGGGGTCCAAACTTAAGGCCCTAACGTAGCCATCGTTATACGTTAGCGAAATTCCTTAGACACCACAACTTTTTTTTTCGGTGACACACATGTTAGATAAGGTTTGAAAGGGTTGCTGGCTGTTTGAGCGTACCGTACCGTACCGTACCGTACCGTACCGTGATCTTTCACGATTTGGTATAGTAATGCAGAACGTTACATTCCATGTCTGAAAAACGCGTTCTGAGGCCGTTTCATTCATTTAACTCAAAGTTGAAAAATCAGCTATGACGTCATCATGGTGGTTTGATCTTGAGATTTTAAAACTCGTATAAAATGAAAAGTTATGCATATTTTTCTTCGATCTAAGTGTTGTTGGATTGCTCATACTCAGTAGGATTGGTTCAGAAACTTCCAAGAGTACAACTCAGAAACTCTTATTTCTGTAGGTCAAAAATCTACCATCGATCGATAACTGATCTTTGATTTTTGTCCGTTCGGCTCCGAGCTCGTTTGATTATTACGTATCATTACTGAAAATTTCAGCTTTGCACGATGATTTAGAAAGCCGGGAGAGACGTTACAAGTTGAGTCGGTCGAAACATCTTAAAAATAGGTCTATTTGCGCCGTATATAGTACGGGTTTGGACTAAAACTCGTATAACTTCCGTGAAAATGAATATTTCTTTAAAATTTGTTTTGCATTCCTAATCTCAAGTAAGCGTGCATCTACTGACGTCAAATCGTAATTCTCAGCTTATTTTAAAGTTTCAAGTTTTAATAAAAAAATGTTTTATACAAAAACGCGTCGACGAATTTTTTTTACTTCAATACTACTTTTTACATATCTCTACGAGTTCTATCATCTGAGTGAATTAGAAAAAAATCGTTCGAGCCGTTTTTGAGATCTGAAAATAATTTTTTGCCGATTTTCTGGCTTCACTCAAAAATCAATATACAGAAATATGTTATTTTCAACACTATTTTTGTGTACCGGACATTATGTTTGTTACAACCTAGAAGGTTGAGATCATAGCGTCTACGTTAACATGGTATTTTCGAGTAATTTCGGAGGTACCAATTTTGATGATTTTGCTGGGAAAAATCGATAAATGATCTTTGATCTTTAAAACTCGGGCAGGTCATCTGGTATGATAAAATACATCTACACTGAACATTTGGTCCAATTTGGACTCGTTTGAACAGTTTGGAAAATCTAAGAAATTTCCCAAACTTTGTAGAACTTGGCGGCTATTGCAAAATTTCAATCGATATTTTGATGATAGTAGATAGAGATGTTGTTGTTTGTTACTCTCAAGTTTCAGACAATTCCATGGACTATACGCGGTATGCTAATACAAAATATGTCGAAAATTGTCAATTTTTGGAACATCATAAAAATGTTTAAAGGCAAAAACAAAAAAATGACATCTCTTAAAAAACTTTAAATCTGCCAAGGTACCACATACTGAAATTACAGAGTCGAATTCGCACTTTAGTAATTTTATATTTTAGGTCATATAAAATCAATAAATCGATATTATCGATTTTGGTTAGGGTCATTACCTTAGTTACGCAGCAGCAGTTCTTCCCTTGAAGTATCGTCGTTTTTTGGGGTCCAAACTTAAGGCCCTAACGTAGCCATCGTTATACGTTAGCGAAATTCCTTAGACACCACAACTTTTTTTTTCGGTGACACACATGTTAGATAAGGTTTGAAAGGGTTGCTGGCTGTTTGAGCGTACCGTACCGTACCGTACCGTACCGTACCGTGATCTTTCACGATTTGGTATAGTAATGCAGACTAGCCGGTCGCGCGGCTACCGCCGCGCGCCCGTCTAGCGGTTCTTAGTAACCGTCATGCAACTTTTTCGTTTTCAACTTTTATGGAAAGTTTCAGATTGTTTTGAGTAAGTTTGATACTTGACGTCTTCTATTCTCCAGAATCTAACTCGTCGTGAACTCGAAATGATGATTTGACGTCAATATGATGTTTTTGCCACTCGTTACACTCGTTCTGGGAATTTCAGACAGTTTTGAGCAACTTCACAATTTGACGTCTTCAGAACTTCAGAATCTAACTCGTCGTCACATGTAATATATCGAGTGAGGTTTACGTTACATCCCATGTCTGAAAAACGCGTCCTGAGGTCGTTTCATTCATTCAACTCAAAGTTGAAAAATCAGCTATGACGTCATCATAATGGTTTGATCTTGAGATTTTAAAACTCGTATAAAATGAAAAGTTATGAATATTTTTCTTAGATCCAAATGTTGTTGGATTGCTCATACGTAGTAGGATTGGTTCAGAAACTTCCAAGAGTACAACTCAGAAACTCTTATTTCTGTAGGTCAAAATTCTACCATCGATCGAGAATTGATCTTTGATCTTTGTCCGTTCGGCTCCGAGTTCGTTTGATTATTACCTATCATTACTGAAAATTTCAGCTTTCTACGATAATTTAGAAAGCCGGGAGAGACGTTACAAGTTGAGTCGGTCGAAACATCTTAAAAATAGGTCTATTTGCGCCGTATATAGTACGGGTTTGGACTAAAACTCGTATAACTTCCGTGAAAATGAATATTTCTTTATAATTTGTTTTGCATTCCTAATCTCTAGTAAGCGTGCATCTACTGACGTCAAATCGTAATTCCAAGTTTATTTTAAAGTTTCAAGTTTTAATAAAAAAATGTTTTATACAAAAACGCGTCGAAGAATTTTTTACTTCAATATTACTTTTTACATATCTCCACGAGTTCTATCATCTGAGTGAATTAGAAAAAAATCGTTCGAGCCGTTTTTGAGATCTGAAAATAATTTTTTGCCGATTTTCTGGCTTCACTCAAAAATCAATATACAGAAATATGTTATTTTCAACATTATTTTTGTGTACCGGACATTATGGTTGTTACAACACAAAAGATTGAGATCATAGCGTCTACGTTAACATGGTATTTTCGAATCATTTTGTAGGTACCAATTTTCATGAATTTATTGGGAAAAATCGATAAATGATCTTTGATCTTTAAAACTCGGGCAGGTCATGTGTTATGATAAAATACATCTACACTGAACATTTGGTCCAATTCGGACTCGTTTGAACAGTTTGGAAAATCTAAGAAATTTCTCAAAGTTTGTAGAACTCGGCAACTATTGCGAAATTTCAATCGATATTTTGGTGGCAGTAAACAGAGATGTTGTTGTTTGTTACTTTCAAGTTTCAGACAATTCCATTGAATCTACGCGGTATGCTGATGCAAAATATGTCAAAATATGTCGATTTTTTGAACATCATAAAAATGTTTAAAGGCAAAAACAAAAAAATGACATCTCTTAAAAAACTTCAAATCTGCCAAGGTACCACATATTGGAATTACAGAGCCGAATTCGCATTTTAGGAACTTCATATTTTGGGTCATATAAAATCAATAAATCGATATTATCGATTTTTGTTAGGGTCATTACCTTAGTTACGTGGCGGCAGTTCTTACCTTGAAGTATCGTCGTTTTTTGGGGTTCAAACTTAAGGCCCTAACGTAGCCGTCGTTATACGTTAGCGAAATTCCTTAGACACCACAACTTTTTTTTTCGGTGACACACATGTTAGATAAGGTTTGAAGGGGTTGCTGGCTGTTTGAGCGTACCGTACCGTACCGTGATCTTTCACGATTTGGTATAGTAATGCAGACCAGAATCTAACTCGTCGTGAACTTGAAATGATGATTTGACGTCAATATGATGTTTTTGCCACTCGTTACACTCGTTCTGCGAATTTCAGACAGTTTTGAGCAATTTCACAATTTGACGTCTTCAGAACTTCAGAATCTAACTCGTCGTCATATGTTACTTATTAAATGATGTTTACGTTACATCCCATGTCTGAAAAACGCGTCCTGAGGTCGTTTAATTCGTATAATGCAAAGTTGAAAAATTAGCTATGACGTCATCATGGTGGTTTGATCTTGAGATTTTAAAACTCGTATAAAATGAAAAGTTACGCATATTTTTCCTAGATCTAAATGTTGTTGGGTTGCTCATACTCAGTAGTATTCGCTCAGAAAGTTCCAAGAGTACAACTCATAAAATCTTATTTCTGTAGGTCAAAAATCTACCATCAATCGATAATTGATCTTTGATCTTTGTCCGTTCGGCTCTGAGCTCGTTTGATTATTACGTATCATTACTGAAAATTTCAGCTTTCTACCGTCATTTAGAAGTCCGGGAGACACGTTACAAGTTGAGTCGGTCGAAACATCTTAAAAACAGGTCTATTTGCGCCGTATATAGTACGGGTTTGGACTAAAACTCGTATAACTTCCGCAAAAATGAACATTTTCCTATAATTCTTTTTGCATTATTAATCTCAAGTGAGCGTGCATCTACTGACGTCAAATCAAATTTCCAAGTTTATTTTAAAGTTTTAAGTTTTAATAAAAAAAGTTTTATACAAAAACGCGTCGAAGAATTTTTTTACTTCAATATAACTTTTCATATATCTCTACGAGTTCTATCATTTGAATAGATTAGAAAAAAATCGTTCGAGCCGTTTTCGAGATCTGAAAATAATTTTTGGCCGATTTTAAGGCTTCACTCAAAAATCAATATACAAACTTTTGTCTTTATTGACATTATCAATGGACAGCGGACATTATGTTTGTTCTAACACAGAAGTTAGAGATCAGAAAGTCTACGTTAACACGGTATTTTCGAATCATTTTGGAGGTACCAATTTTCATGATTTTGCTGGGAAAAATCGATAAATGATCTTTGATTTCTGAAACTTGAACAGGTTACTTGGTATGAGTAAATACATTTACACTGAACATTTGGTACAATTCGGACTCGTCTGAACAGTTTGGAAAATCGCAAAAAATTCCCAAAGTTTGTAGAACTCGGCGGCTATTGCGAAATTTCAATCGATATTTTGGCGGTAGTAGATAAAGATGTTGTTGTTTGTTACTTTCAAGTTTCAGTCAATTCCATTGACTATACGCGGTATGCTGATGGAAAATACCTCGAAAATATTCGATTTTTTGAACATCATAAAAATGTTTAAAGGCAAAAATAAAAAAATTACATCTCTTAAAAAACTTTAAATCTGCCAAGGTACCACATATTGGAATTACAGAGCCGAATTCACACTTTACCAATTTCATATTTTGAGTCATATAAAATCAATAAATCGATATTATCGATTTTGGTTAGGGTCATTACCTTAGTTACGCAGCATCAGTTCTTCCCTCAAAATATCGACGTTTTTTGGGGTTCAAACTTAAGGCCCTAACGTAATCGTCGTTACACGTTAGCGAAATTCCTTAGACACCACAACTTTTTTTTTCGGTGACTGACATGTTAGATTGGGTTAGATATGGCTTACTCAAAGTTTAAGGCGTTACGTTACGTACCGTACCGTACCGTACCGTCATCTTTCACGATTTGGTATAGTAATGCAGACTAGCCGGTCGCGCGGCTACCGCCGCGCGCCCGTCTAGCGGTTCTTTGTAACCGTCATGCAACTTTTTCATTTTCAACTTTTTTGAAAAGTTTCAGATTGTTTTGAGTAAGTTGGATACTTGACGTCTTCTATTCTTCAGAATCATACTCGTCATGAACTCGGTAATATGATTTGACGTCAATAAAACGTTCTCACTCTTCTTTACACTCGTTCTGGGAATTTCAGACAGTTTTGAGCAACTTCATAATTTGACGTCTTCAGAATTTCAGAATCTAACTCGTCGTCACATGTTACTTACTTAATGAAGTTTACGTTACATTCCATGTCTGAAAAACGCGTCCTGAGATCGTTTCATTCATTTGAAACAAAGTTGAAAAATCAGCTATGACGTCATCATGGTGGTTTGATCTTGAAATTTTAAAACTCGTATAAAATGAAAAGTTACGCATATTTTTCTTAGATCTAAGTGTTGTTGGGTTGCTCATACTCAGTAGTATTGGCTCAGAAACTTCCAAGAGTACAACTCGAAAAATCTCATTTCTGTAGGTCAAAATTCTACCATCGATCGATAATTGATCTTTGATCTTTGTCCGTTCGGCTCCGAGCTCGTTTGATTATTACCTATCATTACTGAAAATTTCAGCTTTCTACGATAATTTAGAAAGCCGGGAGAGACGTTACAAGTTGAGTCGGTCGAAACACCTTAAAAATAGGTCTATTTGCGCCGTATATAGTACGGGTTTGGACTAAAACTTGTATAACTTCCGTAAAAATGAATATTTTTCCATAATCTTTTCTGAATTCTTGATGTCAGGTAAGCGTGCATCTACTGACGTCAAATCAACATTCCAAGTTTATTTTAAAGTTTCAAGTTTTAATAAAAAAATCTTTTATACAAAAACGCGTCGAAGAATTTTTTTACTTCAATGATACTTTTTACGTATCTCTACGAGTTCTATCATTTGCGTTGATAACAGAAAAATCGGTCTTACTGTTTTCGAGATCTGAAAATATTTTTTTTCCAATTTTCTGACTTCACTCAAAAATCAATATACAACAATATGTTTTTTTTAACATTATTTTTGTGTAGCGGATAATATGTTCGTTACAATATGGAAGATTGAGATCAGAAAGTCTACGTTAACATGGTATTTTCGAGTCATTTTGGAGGTACCAATTTTCATGATTTCGCTGGGAAAAATCGATAAATGATCTTTGATCTCTGAAACTTGAACAGGTTACTTGGTATGAGTAAATACATCTACACTGAACATTTGGTCCAATTCGGACTCGTTTGAACAGTTTGGAAAATCTAAGAAATTTCTCAAAGTTTGTAGAACTCGGCGGCTATTGCGAAATTTCAATCGATATTTTGGCGGTAGTAAATAGAGATATAGTTGTTTGTTACTTCGAAGTTTCAGATAATTCCATTGAATCTACGCGGTATGCTGATGGAAAATATGTCAAAATAGGTCGATTTTTTGAACATCATAAAAATGTTTGAAGGCAAAAACAAAAAAATTACATCTCTTAAAAAACTTCAAATCTGCCAAGGTATCACATACTAAATTTCCAGAACCGAATTCGCATTCTACGAACTTCATATTTTGAGTCATAAAAAATCAATAAATCGATATTATCGATTTTTGTTAGGGTCATTACCTTAGTTGCGTTGCAGCAGTTCTTCCCTCGAAATATCGACGTTTTTTGGGGTTCAAACTTAAGGCCCTAACGTAATCGTCGTTACACGTTAGCGAAATTCCTTAGACACCACAACTTTTTTTTTCGGTGACTGACATATTAGATTGGGTTAGATATGGCTTACTCAAAGTTTAAGGCGTTACGTTACGTACCGTACCGTACCGTACCGTCATCTTTCACGATTTGGTATAGTAATGCAGACTAGCCGGTCGCGCGGCTACCGCCGCGCGCCCGTCTAGCGGTTCTTTGTAACCAGCTTGCAACTTTTTCGTTTTCAACTTTTTTGGAAAGTTTCAGATTGTTTTGAGTAAGTTTGATACTTGACGTCTTCTATCCTCCAGAATCTTACTTGTCATGAGCTCGGTAATATGATTCGACGTCAATAGAGTGTTCTCACTCCTTTTTAGACCCGTTCTATTATTTTTAGACAGTTTTGAGCAACTTCACAATTTGACGTCTTCAGAACTTCAGAATCTAACTCGTCGTCACATGTAATATATCGAGTGAGGTTTACGTTACATCCCATGTCTGAAAAACGCGTCCTGAGGTCGTTTCATTCATTCAACGCAAAGTTGAAAAATTAGCTATGACGTCATCATGGTGGTTTGATCTTGAGATTTTAAAACTCGTATAAAATGAAAAGTTACGCATATTTTTCCTAGATCTAAATGTTGTTGGGTTGCTCATACTCAGTAGTATTCGCTCAGAAACTTCCAAGAGTACAACTCAGAAACTCTTATTTCTGTAGGTCAAAAATCTACCATCGATCGATAATTGATCTTTGATCTTTGTTCGTTCGGCTCCGAGCTCGTTTGATTATTACGTATCATTACTGAAAATTTCAGCTTTCTACGATAGTTTAGAGAGCCGGGAGAGACGTTACAAGTTGAGTCGGTCGAAACATCTTAAAAATAGGTCTATTTGCGCCGTATATAGTACGGGTTTGAACTAAAACTCGTATAACTTCCGTGAAAATGAATATTTCTTCATAATTTGTTTTGCATTCCTAATCTCAAGTAAGCGTGCATCTACTGACGTCAAATCGTAATTCCAAGTTTATTTTAAAGTTTCAAGTTTTAATAAAAAAATGTTTTATACAAAAACGCGTCGAAGAATTTTTTTACTTCAATACTACTGTTTACATATCTCTACGAGTTCTATCATTTGAGTGAATTAGAAAAAAATCGTTCGAGCGGTTTTTGAGATCTGAAAATAATTTTTTGTCGATTTTTAGACTTCACTCAAAAATCAATATACACACTTTTGTCTTTATTGACAATATCAATGGACAGCGGACATTATGTTTGTTACAACACAGAAGATAGAGATCAGAAAGTCTACGTTAACATGATATTTTCGAATCATTTTATAGGTACCAATTTTCATGAATTTGCTGGGAAAAATCGATAAATGATCTTTGATCTCTGAAACTTGGACAGAATACTTGGTATGAGTAAATACATCTACACTGAACATTTGGTCCAAATCTGACTCGTTTGAACAGTTTGGAAAATCTAGGAAATTTCCCAAAGTTCGTAGAACTCGGCGGCTATTGCGAAATTTCAATCGATATTTTGGCGGTAGTAGATAGAGATGTTGATGTTTGTCACTTCCAAGTTTCAGACAATTCCATTTTATCTACACGGTATGCTGATACAAAATATGTCAAAATTTGTCGATTTTTTGAACATCATAAAAATGTTTAAAGGCAAAAACAAAAAAATGACATCTCTCAAAAAACTTTAAATCTGTTAAGGTACCACATACTGAAATTCCAGAGCCGAATTCGCATTTTAGCAACTTCATAGTTTCGATCATAAAAAATCAATAAATCGATATTATCGATTTTTGTTAGGGTCATTACCTTAGTTGCGTTGCAGCAGTTCTTCCCTTGAAGTATCGTCGTTTTTTGGGGTTCAAAACTAAGGCCCTAACGTAGCCGTCGTTATACGTTTGGGATTTTCGTTAAATCCATAGACGTTTTTGAACGGTGACACACATGTTAGATAAGGTTTGAAGAGGTTGCTGACTGTTTGAGCGTACCGTACCGTGATCCTACGTGATTTGGTATAGTAATGCAGACTAGCCGGTCGCGCGGCTACCGCCGCGCGCCCGTCTAGCGGTTCTTAGTAACCGTCATGCAACTTGTTCGTTTTCAACTTTTTTGGAAAGTTTCAGATTGTTTTGAGTAAGTTGGTTACTTGACGTCTTTTATTCTCCAGAATCTAACTCGTCGTGAACTCGAAATGATGACTTGACGTCAATATGATGTTTTTGCCACTCGTTACACTCGTTCTGGGAATTTCAGACAGTTTTGAGCAACTTCACAATTTGACGTCTTCAGAACTTCAGAATCTAACTCGTCGTCACATGTTACTTATTAAATGATGTTTACGTTACATTCTCAGTCTGATTAATGCGTTCCGAGTTTGTTTCATTCATTCAACGCAAAGTTGAAAAATCAGCTATGACGTCATCATGGTGGTTTGATCTTGAGATTTTAAAACTCGTATAAAATGAAAAGTTATGAATATTTTTCTTGGATCCAAGTGTTGTTGGATTGCTCATACGTAGTAGGATTGGTTCAGAAACTTCCAAGAGTACAACTCAGAAACTCTTATTTCTGTAGGTCAAAATTCTACCATCGATCGATAATTGATCTTTGATCTTTGTCCGTTCGGCTCCGAGTTCGTTTAATTATTACCTATCATTACTGGAAATTTCAGCTTTCTACCGTCATTTAGAAGTCCGGAAGACACGTTACAAGTTGAGTCGGTCGAAACATCTTAAAAACAGGTCTATTTGCGCCGTATATAGTACGGGTTTGGATTAAAACTCGTATAACTTCCGCAAAAATGAACATTTTTCTATAATTCTTTTTGCATTCTTGATCTCAAGTGAGCGTGCATCTACTGACGTTAAATCAAATTTCCAAGTTTATTTTAAAGTTTTAAGTTTTAATAAAAAAATCTTTTATACAAAAACGCGTCGAAGAATTTTTTTACTTCAATAATACTTTTTACGTATCTCTACGAGTTTCATCATCTGCGTTGATAACAAAGAAATCGGTTTTACTGTTTTCGAGATCTGAAAATATTTTTTTTCCAATTTTCTGACTTCACTCAAAAATCAATATACAACAATATGTTTCTTTAAACATTATTTTTGTGTAGAGGATAATATGTTCGTTACAATATGGAAGATTGAAATCAGAAAGTCTACGTTAACATGGTATTTTCGAGTCATTTTGGAGGTACCAATTTTCATGATTTTGCTGGGAAAAATCGATAAATGATCTTTGATCACTGAAACTTAGGCAGGTCACTCGGCATGAGTAAATACATCTACACTGAACATTTGGTCCAAATCGGACTCGTTTGAACAATTTGGAAAATCTAAGAAATTTCCCAAAGTTTGTAGAACTCGGCGGCTATTGCGAAATTTCAGTCGATATTTTGACGGTAGTAGACAGAGATGTTGTTGTTTATTACGTTGAAGTTTCAAACAATTTCATTGAATCTACGCGGTATGCTGATGCAAAATATGTCAAAATATGTCAATTTTTTGAACATCATAAAAATGTTTAAAGGCAAAAACAAAAAAATTACATCTCTTAAAAAACTTCAAATCTGCCAAGGTACCACATACTGGATTTCCAGAGCCGAATTCGTACTTTAGCAATTTCATATTTTGAGTCATATAAAATCAATAAATCGATATTATCGATTTTGGTTAGGGTCATTACCTTAGTTGCGTAGCGGCAGTTCTTACCTCGAAGTATCGACGTTTTTTGGGGTTCAAAACTAAGGCCCTAACGTAGCCGTCGTTATACGTTAAGAAGTCTCCTTAGTGCCACACGTGTTTTTGAACAGTGACACACATGTTAGATAGGGTTAGATATGGCTTACTCAAAGTTTAAGGCGTTACGTACCGTACCGTGATCCTACGCGATTTGGTATAGTAATGCAGACTAGCCGGTCGCGCGGCTACCGCCGCGCGCCCGTCTAGCGGTTCTTAGTAACCAGCTTGCAACTTTTCGTTTTCAACTTTTTTGGAAAGTTTCAGATAGTTTTGAGTAAGTTGGATACTTGACGTCTTCTATCCTTCAGAATCTTACTTGTCATGAGCTCGGTAATATGATTTGACGTCAATAGAGTGTTCTCACTCCTTTTTAGACCCGTTCTATTATTTTTAGACAGTTTTGAGCAACTTCACAATTTGACGTCTTCAGAACTTCAGAATCTAACTCGTCGTCACATGTAACTTGTTAAATGACGTTTACGTTACATTCTTAGTCTGATTAATGCGTCCTGAGTTTGTTTCATTCGTTCAACGCAAAGTTGAAAAATCAGCTATGACGTCATCATGGTGGTTTGATCTTGAGATTTTAAAACTCGTATAAAATAAAAAGTTATGAATATTTTTCTTAGATCCAAAAGTTGTTGGATTGCTCATACATAGTAGGATTGGTTCAGAAACTTCCAAGAGTACAACTCAGAAACTCTTATTTCTGTAGGTCAAAATTCTACCATCGATCGATAATTGATCTTTGATCTTTGTCCGTTCGGCTCCTAGTTCGTTTGATTATTACCTATCATTACTGTGAATTTCAGCTTTCTACGATAATTTAGAAAGCCGGGAGAGACGTTACAAGTTGAGTCGGTCGAAACATCTTAAAAATAGGTCTATTTGCGCCGTATATAGTACGGGTTTGGACTAAAACTCGTATAACTTCCGTAAAAATGAATATTTTTTTATGATTTTTTTCGCATTCCTGATTGCAAGTGAGCGTGCATCTACTGACGTCAAATCGCATTTCCAAGTTTATTTTAAAGTTTTAAGTTGTAATAAAAAAATGTTTTATACAAAAACGCGTCGAAGAATTTTTTTACTCCAATACTACTTTTTACGTATCTCTACGAGTTCTATCATCTGAGTGAATTAGAAACAAATCGCTCGAGTCGTTTTTGAGATCTGAAAATAATTTTTTGCCGATTTTCTGGCTTCACTCAAAAATCAATATACAGAAATATGTTATTTTCAACATTATTTTTGTGTACCGGACATCATGTTTGTTACAACACAGAAGATTGAGATCATAGCGTCTACGTTAACATGGTTTTTTCGAGTCATTTCGGAGGTACCAATTTTCATGAATTTGCTGGGAAAAATCGATAAATGATCTTTGATCTTTCATATTGCAAATATATATATTCAGTAAGTCTTGACACATCTCGTGTCACAATATGAACGGATGAGGACCATTTTAAAACAGTTCGGAAATCTCAAAATGTTCCGGAAATTTCTCAAATCCTGAGGAAGTTGCGAAATTCTTAACGATATTGAGCCAGTAGTGGTGGCTTCTGAAGATTTCAACCGGATAAAAGTTTGACGGTCATATCGTTAACATGGGCGGTATGAGGAATGAAAGTAGTGAAAAATTACACTTTTTTCTAATTCATGTAACTCTTTCCGGAAACGTTTCCGGCAAAAAGCGCTCGATGGAAACATTTGTCTTTAGAAGACATGCTCTCAGGTGCAATATCTCCGAAATTTCGCTCTCCAACTTTAGGTCATAAAAAATCAATAAATCGATATTATCGATTTTGGTTAGGGTCATTACCTTAGTTGCATAGCGACAGTTCTTACCTCGAAGTATCGACGTTTTTTGGGGTTCAAACTTAAGGCCCTAACGTAGCCGTCGTTATACGTTAGCGAGTTTCCTTAGTGCCACACATGTTTTTGAACGGTGACACACATGTTAGATAGGGTTTGAACTCGGTTGCTCAAAGTTTAAGGCGTTACGTTACGTCATTAATCGTGATTTGGTATAGTAATGCAGACGGTGTGACCCTAAAAAACCACTTTCCCGTAGGGCGCTCGGTTCCTTCTTTCTCCAAAACTTGTATCCTGATGATAAAAGGGTTGTGGCCAAGTTTGGAAAAAAATCATCTTCCCGTACCTGAGTTATTGGAAATCAGTCAAAAACTGATGACGTCATCAGAGGAATTTCAAAAAAAAATATACGTGTTTTATTGAACTGCCATTATGAGGCATTAGTTTCTCTGAGTTCAGGAAAAATAAAACGAATCAATATTATTGAAACATTTTCAAGATATAAACGTGACGTCTTCGATTTTAGGGGGAAATTCCATAACGTATAACTCAGGAATGACTTAACTTTTTTTCGAGCTTTTTTCATATTTAGCTTAAAGTGATCAATGACTAATCACATTGTGAAACTTGTATCAATTGAACCATTTTGAAAGTGTTGGAAAATTTTGAAAATTAATTTTTTGGAAAACGGTCCACGAACCATGTTTTTTTATAGGCTCATATTGTTCACTTATCTATTACATGGTTCATATAAATGTATGAGAAAAATCGTTCGGAACGTTTTCACGAAACAGTTGAAGTTTTCTCAACTTAACATCCATTCATAACTAATCAATAAATCGATATTATCGATTTTTGGCAATTGAAAGCGGTGTGACCCTAAAAAACCACTTTCCCGTAGGGCGCTCGGTTCCTTCTTTCTCCAAAACTTGTATCCTGATGATAAAAGGGTTGTGGCCAAGTTTGGAAAAAAATCATCTTCCCGTACCTGAGTTATTGGAAATCAGTCAAAAACTGATGACGTCATCAGAGGAATTTCAAAAAAAAATATACGTGTTTTATTGAACTGCCATTATGAGGCATTAGTTTCTCTGAGTTCAGGAAAAATAAAACGAATCAATATTATTGAAACATTTTCAAGATATAAACGTGACGTCTTCGATTTTAGGGGGAAATTCCATAACGTATAACTCAGGAATGACTTAACTTTTTTTCGAGCTTTTTTCATATTTAGCTTAAAGTGATCAATGACTAATCACATTGTGAAACTTGTATCAATTGAACCATTTTGAAAGTGTTGGAAAATTTTGAAAATTAATTTTTTGGAAAACGGTCCACGAACCATGTTTTTTTATAGGCTCATATTGTTCACTTATCTATTACATGGTTCATATAAATGTATGAGAAAAATCGTTCGGAACGTTTTCACGAAACAGTTGAAGTTTTCTCAACTTAACATCCATTCATAACTAATCAATAAATCGATATTATCGATTTTTGGCAATTGAAAGTCCTATTCATTTATCAAATATGATCTATTGCTGAAGTTTGATCCAAATCCATGAAGCCGTTCGATCAGGACAGACATAGTGAAAATTGGTTTTTTACATGAAAATTGTAATAAAAATGTTTAAACTGATTTAGAAGCTAATCCCCTCGATCAATTTGGTCAATAGTCGTAGTAGTATTTGATGCTATAATTCCAAGACATTCCGACCAGTTTGATCTTCCACCTCGTCCAAAATGGGAATTTCATAGCGGATCGATAAATCGATATATTGATTTTTTAACGTCATCACATTGTAGGGCTTTATGAGTTAGATGGTTGTTACCAATTAGGTAGCATTCCATTCAGGCGTTGGCTCACAATAAGCAAAAGAAATTTTCATGAATTTCATAAATTGAGGTCTCAAAAAATTGTAAGGCCCTAACTCAAAAATCGTACGGGTCATTTGTCTTAGATCATTGTCTGTTATGCATGGTTAAAATTACGGACTAATCGTAACAACTTTTCTATCATCTTATCATGTGTGGTATAGGTGTGGTGACTAGCCGGTCCCGCGGCTGACGCCGCGGGCCCGTCTACCTGGGGGGGAGACCCCCCCAGACCCCCCTACGCTCACAGTTATTTATCAAGTTGCAAAATGTAACAATTTTTTGATTTTACTGTAGGTCATGAAAAATCAATAAATCGATATTATCGATTTTCCTCAGACACCACAACCTTAGATTTCTATGGTAGTTCTTACCTCCAAGTATCGAAGTTATTACGGATAACCTGACTTTTTTGCTAGTGAAATGCTTGGTATGTGACGTCATCAATTGATGGTTTGATCTTGAAAGTTGAAACCACTGTAACTTGGTTCATTTTTCTCCGATGTATCCCGTGTTTGACTTGCTGAGTTGTTCATGAGCAGTGAAATTCAATGACACTAAGCTTGTAATTTTATCCATCTCCATAACGATTTTAGCGTAAAATCATATTAAATGCGCTAAAAAAATCAATACTTGACCTTTGACCTTAATTTTTTGGCAATACAATCTCTATCCAATCTTGGTCCTACCCTGTGAGTTTCAAGTTGTTCTGATCATAAAGACGATCTGGCGAAGTATTGGCGTTTTTTGGGGTCCAAACTTAAGGCCGTAACGTAGCTGTCGTTATACGTTAGAGCAAATCCTTAGACACGGCGACGTTAGATTTTGGTGACATACATGTTAGTGACGATTAGAAGTTGTTTGGGAACAAAAGTTGGCGTCCCGTTATATTAGCATGTATAGTATAGTAAGGGTGACGGTGTGACCCTAAAAAACCACTTTCCCGTAGGGCGCTCGGTTCCTTCTTTCTCCAAAACTTGTATCCTGATGATAAAAGGGTTGTGGCCAAGTTTGGAAAAAAATCATCTTCCCGTACCTGAGTTATTGGAAATCAGTCAAAAACTGATGACGTCATCAGAGGAATTTCAAAAAAAAATATACGTGTTTTATTGAACTGCCATTATGAGGCATTAGTTTCTCTGAGTTCAGGAAAAATAAAACGAATCAATATTATTGAAACATTTTCAAGATATAAACGTGACGTCTTCGATTTTAGGGGGAAATTCCATAACGTATAACTCAGGAATGACTTAACTTTTTTTCGAGCTTTTTTCATATTTAGCTTAAAGTGATCAATGACTAATCACATTGTGAAACTTGTATCAATTGAACCATTTTGAAAGTGTTGGAAAATTTTGAAAATTAATTTTTTGGAAAACGGTCCACGAACCATGTTTTTTTATAGGCTCATATTGTTCACTTATCTATTACATGGTTCATATAAATGTATGAGAAAAATCGTTCGGAACGTTTTCACGAAACAGTTGAAGTTTTCTCAACTTAACATCCATTCATAACTAATCAATAAATCGATATTATCGATTTTTGGCAATTGAAAGTCCTATTCATTTATCAAATATGATCTATTGCTGAAGTTTGATCCAAATCCATGAAGCCGTTCGATCAGGACAGACATAGTGAAAATTGGTTTTTTACATGAAAATTGTAATAAAAATGTTTAAACTGATTTAGAAGCTAATCCCCTCGATCAATTTGGTCAATAGTCGTAGTAGTATTTGATGCTATAATTCCAAGACATTCCGACCAGTTTGATCTTCCACCTCGTCCAAAATGGGAATTTCATAGCGGATCGATAAATCGATATATTGATTTTTTAACGTCATCACATTGTAGGGCTTTATGAGTTAGATGGTTGTTACCAATTAGGTAGCATTCCATTCAGGCGTTGGCTCACAATAAGCAAAAGAAATTTTCATGAATTTCATAAATTGAGGTCTCAAAAAATTGTAAGGCCCTAACTCAAAAATCGTACGGGTCATTTGTCTTAGATCATTGTCTGTTATGCATGGTTAAAATTACGGACTAATCGTAACAACTTTTCTATCATCTTATCATGTGTGGTATAGGTGTGGTGACGGTGTGACCCTAAAAAACCACTTTCCCGTAGGGCGCTCGGTTCCTTCTTTCTCCAAAACTTGTATCCTGATGATAAAAGGGTTGTGGCCAAGTTTGGAAAAAAATCATCTTCCCGTACCTGAGTTATTGGAAATCAGTCAAAAACTGATGACGTCATCAGAGGAATTTCAAAAAAAAATATACGTGTTTTATTGAACTGCCATTATGAGGCATTAGTTTCTCTGAGTTCAGGAAAAATAAAACGAATCAATATTATTGAAACATTTTCAAGATATAAACGTGACGTCTTCGATTTTAGGGGGAAATTCCATAACGTATAACTCAGGAATGACTTAACTTTTTTTCGAGCTTTTTTCATATTTAGCTTAAAGTGATCAATGACTAATCACATTGTGAAACTTGTATCAATTGAACCATTTTGAAAGTGTTGGAAAATTTTGAAAATTAATTTTTTGGAAAACGGTCCACGAACCATGTTTTTTTATAGGCTCATATTGTTCACTTATCTATTACATGGTTCATATAAATGTATGAGAAAAATCGTTCGGAACGTTTTCACGAAACAGTTGAAGTTTTCTCAACTTAACATCCATTCATAACTAATCAATAAATCGATATTATCGATTTTTGGCAATTGAAAGTCCTATTCATTTATCAAATATGATCTATTGCTGAAGTTTGATCCAAATCCATGAAGCCGTTCGATCAGGACAGACATAGTGAAAATTGGTTTTTTACATGAAAATTGTAATAAAAATGTTTAAACTGATTTAGAAGCTAATCCCCTCGATCAATTTGGTCAATAGTCGTAGTAGTATTTGATGCTATAATTCCAAGACATTCCGACCAGTTTGATCTTCCACCTCGTCCAAAATGGGAATTTCATAGCGGATCGATAAATCGATATATTGATTTTTTAACGTCATCACATTGTAGGGCTTTATGAGTTAGATGGTTGTTACCAATTAGGTAGCATTCCATTCAGGCGTTGGCTCACAATAAGCAAAAGAAATTTTCATGAATTTCATAAATTGAGGTCTCAAAAAATTGTAAGGCCCTAACTCAAAAATCGTACGGGTCATTTGTCTTAGATCATTGTCTGTTATGCATGGTTAAAATTACGGACTAATCGTAACAACTTTTCTATCATCTTATCATGTGTGGTATAGGTGTGGTGACGGTGTGACCCTAAAAAACCACTTTCCCGTAGGGCGCTCGGTTCCTTCTTTCTCCAAAACTTGTATCCTGATGATAAAAGGGTTGTGGCCAAGTTTGGAAAAAAATCATCTTCCCGTACCTGAGTTATTGGAAATCAGTCAAAAACTGATGACGTCATCAGAGGAATTTCAAAAAAAAATATACGTGTTTTATTGAACTGCCATTATGAGGCATTAGTTTCTCTGAGTTCAGGAAAAATAAAACGAATCAATATTATTGAAACATTTTCAAGATATAAACGTGACGTCTTCGATTTTAGGGGGAAATTCCATAACGTATAACTCAGGAATGACTTAACTTTTTTTCGAGCTTTTTTCATATTTAGCTTAAAGTGATCAATGACTAATCACATTGTGAAACTTGTATCAATTGAACCATTTTGAAAGTGTTGGAAAATTTTGAAAATTAATTTTTTGGAAAACGGTCCACGAACCATGTTTTTTTATAGGCTCATATTGTTCACTTATCTATTACATGGTTCATATAAATGTATGAGAAAAATCGTTCGGAACGTTTTCACGAAACAGTTGAAGTTTTCTCAACTTAACATCCATTCATAACTAATCAATAAATCGATATTATCGATTTTTGGCAATTGAAAGTCCTATTCATTTATCAAATATGATCTATTGCTGAAGTTTGATCCAAATCCATGAAGCCGTTCGATCAGGACAGACATAGTGAAAATTGGTTTTTTACATGAAAATTGTAATAAAAATGTTTAAACTGATTTAGAAGCTAATCCCCTCGATCAATTTGGTCAATAGTCGTAGTAGTATTTGATGCTATAATTCCAAGACATTCCGACCAGTTTGATCTTCCACCTCGTCCAAAATGGGAATTTCATAGCGGATCGATAAATCGATATATTGATTTTTTAACGTCATCACATTGTAGGGCTTTATGAGTTAGATGGTTGTTACCAATTAGGTAGCATTCCATTCAGGCGTTGGCTCACAATAAGCAAAAGAAATTTTCATGAATTTCATAAATTGAGGTCTCAAAAAATTGTAAGGCCCTAACTCAAAAATCGTACGGGTCATTTGTCTTAGATCATTGTCTGTTATGCATGGTTAAAATTACGGACTAATCGTAACAACTTTTCTATCATCTTATCATGTGTGGTATAGGTGTGGTGACGGTGTGACCCTAAAAAACCACTTTCCCGTAGGGCGCTCGGTTCCTTCTTTCTCCAAAACTTGTATCCTGATGATAAAAGGGTTGTGGCCAAGTTTGGAAAAAAATCATCTTCCCGTACCTGAGTTATTGGAAATCAGTCAAAAACTGATGACGTCATCAGAGGAATTTCAAAAAAAAATATACGTGTTTTATTGAACTGCCATTATGAGGCATTAGTTTCTCTGAGTTCAGGAAAAATAAAACGAATCAATATTATTGAAACATTTTCAAGATATAAACGTGACGTCTTCGATTTTAGGGGGAAATTCCATAACGTATAACTCAGGAATGACTTAACTTTTTTTCGAGCTTTTTTCATATTTAGCTTAAAGTGATCAATGACTAATCACATTGTGAAACTTGTATCAATTGAACCATTTTGAAAGTGTTGGAAAATTTTGAAAATTAATTTTTTGGAAAACGGTCCACGAACCATGTTTTTTTATAGGCTCATATTGTTCACTTATCTATTACATGGTTCATATAAATGTATGAGAAAAATCGTTCGGAACGTTTTCACGAAACAGTTGAAGTTTTCTCAACTTAACATCCATTCATAACTAATCAATAAATCGATATTATCGATTTTTGGCAATTGAAAGTCCTATTCATTTATCAAATATGATCTATTGCTGAAGTTTGATCCAAATCCATGAAGCCGTTCGATCAGGACAGACATAGTGAAAATTGGTTTTTTACATGAAAATTGTAATAAAAATGTTTAAACTGATTTAGAAGCTAATCCCCTCGATCAATTTGGTCAATAGTCGTAGTAGTATTTGATGCTATAATTCCAAGACATTCCGACCAGTTTGATCTTCCACCTCGTCCAAAATGGGAATTTCATAGCGGATCGATAAATCGATATATTGATTTTTTAACGTCATCACATTGTAGGGCTTTATGAGTTAGATGGTTGTTACCAATTAGGTAGCATTCCATTCAGGCGTTGGCTCACAATAAGCAAAAGAAATTTTCATGAATTTCATAAATTGAGGTCTCAAAAAATTGTAAGGCCCTAACTCAAAAATCGTACGGGTCATTTGTCTTAGATCATTGTCTGTTATGCATGGTTAAAATTACGGACTAATCGTAACAACTTTTCTATCATCTTATCATGTGTGGTATAGGTGTGGTGACTAGTGGGTCCCGCGGCTGACGCCGCGGGCCCCGCTAGCTGGGGGTGCCCCCCAGACCCCCACGTCTTTGTCATGTTTGAAATCGTGAAAAAAGTTAAGGCATCAAAGATCATGTTGACAGTTTTTGTCATGTGACTCATCATGTGACTTGTCATGTGACTTGTGACGTCATCGATTTTGGAGACGAAAATCAACAATGTATATCTTGCGAACGACTGAATGTTTTCCTGATATTTTTTCACGATTGTACACTACTCGCCAATGACTCTTTCCACCAAAATAATTGTACCTATTCAACCAGTTTGAAAATTTAGCTAATTTGAAAAATCATGACTTCTCGAAAATAAAGCATTTTCCTCGAATTTTTTTTCAGGATAATTGATTTTTATGACAAACTAAACACATTCTGAGAATAAGAAAAAAATCTGTCGAGCCGTTTTCGAGAAAAAAAATTTTTTGTAACTAATCAATAAATCGATATTATTGATTTTCGTCAATTGAAAGTCATGTTTATTTCTTATATCATATTCATTCCCATAGATTCATAGGAATTGGTCCAGTCGTTTCCGAATGGCGTTCATCGAAAAAACATGCATTTTTCATAAAAACCTCGATAAAAAATCAATAGATCAATATCGACCAGGGGCACAGGGACGTAGTTATATGTGATGCTTGGCCACACTCACTGTAGAAGTTTTAGACAAATCGAAGACCATGAAGCGTCAATGGAGCCAAAAACGACGATTCCGTAGCGGATCGATAAATCGATATATTGATTTTTTAAGGTCATCACATTGTAGGGTCTCATAAGTTAGATGGTTGATACCAGTTAGGTAGCATTCCATCGAGCCGTTGGCTCACAGTAACAGAAAGAAATTTTTGAGAATTTCATAAATGAAGGTCTAAAAAAATTATACGGCCTTAACTCAAAAATCGTACGGGGGCGCTCGCATTAGATTACTGTCTAGTATGCATGGTTGAAATTACAGACTGATCGTAAGAACTTTTTGCGTGACTATATCATGTGTGGTATAGGTGTGGTGACTAGTGGGTCGCGCGGCTACCGCCGCGCGCCCCGCTAGCTGGGGGTGCCCCCCAGACCCCCCTCGTTTGGTAATGTTTGGTACTCTTTCAACTTAATTTCTTCAGTCGTTTTATCAGTTTTCAGGGAAAAATCGATATTTGACCTTTGACCTCTGAGGTCATGGCAGAATGTTAGAGAGTTCCTAGTGAACGTTCCGTATGAAACTCAGTCTATTCAAATCATTTACAAAGTCAAAAGAACCGTGGGAAACTTTCTGGTCTGTGACGTCATCACCTGTGACGTCACAGATTTGATGGTAAAATTCAATATGGTATAACTCAAGAACAAATGGATATTTTTTTGAACTTTTTGCACGGTTCGTCACCAATTGTTAATTTTATCTTCTGCTGTAAAAATCATCCAAATCTAACGACTTTGAAAATTTTGAAAACTTAGAAATCAATATTTCTTGAAAAGTAAACATTTTTTCTTGGATTTTTTTTGATATTATTGACTAATGTGGTTGAGTCGTGTCACTGTGAAAAATGAAACAAAATCCCTCTTACTGATTTTGAGATAATACTGAATCGTGTTTTATATTTCGAGACAGTCTGAAAAAGCAATATATAGATGTTTTTGAAAGTTAGGGCCATTTTTCGAAAGCAGACATTATATACTACGCAGTACCTAAATATGATCGTTTGTTGCAATGGAGAATGCTATCTTTCGGTTTGTTTCTCGAAGTGCCACTTTTCATAATAAAGGTCACAAAAAATCGATTATTGATCTTTGGTCTTTCATAGTTCGTAACTACAATTCATACACTGCAACAATCCTTCTGTGATGATTTGGAGAGGTTGTGACCGTTTAAAGAAAAATGAAACGTTGGGAAAATTTCGGGAAATTTCTCGTAGTTCTCGGTAACTGCGAGTTTCTGTCCAAAACTTTGTTGAATGTAGTAACTCAATAAGTTGTTGTTCATGCTGAATTACCAGACTGATACCACACGTTTGGCGGATGAGGCAATCAAAAGTTGGACGAAAAAGACGATTTTTTGAAACTTCATAAAAACTTTTAAAATGAGAAATCGGGAAAAAACCTCTGTGTAAAGTTTTTAAATGTCGAGTAATATCACACATGTGAGCGACATGTCGAAATTCGATTTTTTGTGTTTTTCAAAAAATGATCATAAAAAATCAATAAATCGATATTAGAAAGTTATACTGTGGCATTTCATTCTTTAACACCTGACACGTTTGTGGTACAAGTTTGGGATCTCTACTCTCAAATTTTACCGTCACCTTTTTTATTTGGGCCCATCTCATAACTAATCGATAAATCGATATATCGATTTTTCATGACCATCAATATTGTTGGCTGGTAAAGTTATCTGGGTACTGTAGATAACTAAACTGGAGGACGCACGGCTCACGTGTTATGAGCGTGGGAATTTTCGGACATTCCACTTTAAAAAGGTCTAAAAAAATTATAAGGCCTTAACTCAAAAAACGTACGGGTCAAATCTATTAGTTTAGGCTCTAGTTTATGTTGTTAGAATTCGAAAAGAAACGAAGCAACTTTTCGTCATTATTAGCATGTTTTATATAGGTGGGGTGACTAGCCGGTCGCGCGGCTCCCGCCGCGCGCCCCGCTAGCTGGGGGGTGACCCCCCAGACCCCCCTTGTTTGGTACTGTTTGATACTTTTTTAACTTCATTTCTTCAGTGTTTTTATCAGTTTTCAGGGAAAAATCGATATTTGACCTTTGACCTCTGAGGTCATGGCAGAATGTTAGAGAGTTCCTAGTGAACGTTCCATATAAAACTCAGTCTATTCAAATCATTTACGAAGTCAAAAGAACCGTGGGAAAATTTCTGGTCTGTGACGTCATCACCTGTGACGTCACAGATTTGATGGTAAAATTCAATATGGTATAACTCGAGAACAAATGAATATTTTTTCAAACTTTCTGCACGGTTCGTCACTAAATGTTAATGTTATATTCTGCTATTAAAAGCATCCAAATCTAACAACTTTAAAAATTTTGAAAATTTAAAAATCTATATTTCTTAAAAAGTAAACATTTTTTCTCTGATTTTTTTTGATATTATTGACTAATGTAGTTGAGTCGTGTTACTATGAAAAATGAAACAAAATCCCTCTTACTGATTTTGAGATAATACTGAATCGTGTTTTATATTTCGAGACAGTCTGAAAAAGCAATATTCGAATGTTTCCAAAAGTTAGGGCTATTTTGCGAAAGCAGACATGATATACTACGCAGTACCTGAATATGATCGTTTGTTGCAATGGAGAATGCTATATTTCGGTTTGTTTCTCGAAGTGCCACTTTTCATATGAAAGGTCACAAAAAATCGATTATTGATCTTTGGTCTTTCATAGTTCGTAACTACAATTCATACACTGCAACAATCCTTCTGTGATAATTTGGAGAGGTTGTGATTGTTTAAAAAAATTTGAAACGTTGGGAAAATTTCGGGAAATTTCTCGTAGTTCTCGGTAACTGCGAGTTTCTGTCCAAAACTTTGTTGAATGTAGTAACTCAATAAGTTGTTACTCATGCTGAATTACCAGACTGATACCACACGTTTGGCGGATAAGGCAATCAAAAGTTGGACGAAAAAGACAATTTTTTTAAAGTTCATAAAAACGTTTAAAATGAGAAATCGGGAAAAAACCTCTGTGTAAAGTTTTTAAATGTCGAGTAGTATAACATATGGAAGCGGCATGTCAAAATTCGATTTTTTATGTTTTCATAAAAATGATCATAAAAAATCAATAAATCAATATTGGAAATTTTTACTATGGCATTTTATTCTACAACATCTACCACATATATGGTACGAGTTTCAAGATGAATTTCTCAAATTTTGCCGTCACGTTTTCCATTTTGGACCGATCTCAAGACAGATCGATAAATCGATATATCGATTTTTCATGACCATCAGCATTGCTGGCTGGTAACGTCATGTATGTACTGTAGGTAGCTAAGCTAGAAGATGCACGGCTCACAAGTTATGAACAAAAGAAACTTTTCAGGTTTTGCTATTTTAGGTTCTAAAAAAATAATAAGGCCTTAACTCAAAAATCGTACGGGGGCGCTCGCATTTATTTTCCATAAGGTATGCACTGTTAAAGTTTGGGAGTAATCGGAACAACTTTTCCGTCACCCTTAGCATCTGTATTATAGGTAGGGTGACTAGTGGGTCGCGCGGCTCCCGCCGCGCGCCCCGCTAGCTGGGGGTGCCCCCCAGACCCCCCTCGTTTAGATATGTTTAATAGAATTTACAGTTTATGAGTTGTTTTAGTCAGTTGAACAATTTTAAATTTGTCATTTTTGAGAATTTGATAACTTGTAGAAAAATCGATAAATCGATATTTTTCAATTTTTCTTCGACACTTATTCTTATCTTTTGCCGATATATCTACACGTCATAAAACTAAGAAATCGACGACTAAATTTTTTACCGTTTTTCGAACTTTAATTTTTGTCATAACTAATCAATAAATCAATATTATCGATTTTCTCTAATTAAAAACTTTCTTAATTACTTACATGGTGTTTGTCTATGGCAATAACAAAGCGATAACTTCAACGGCCTTCTCAGTATGAACACCATGAAATTGGGTTTTTAACGTAAAATTGATCATAAAAAACGTAAATCGAAGAATCAATAAAAAGTCTCGTACTCTTTCAACTAATACATTATGACATTGATGTTGACCAACTTGGGAACGAATCTGTACAACTTTAGATCACAGTCGACAATTTTGACGTTCTCGTAACTAATCGATAAATCGATAATGTCGATTTTTGTCATTATGGATTTTGTTGGCAACAGAAGTTATAAGAATGCTGTAAGCCGATTAGCTAAAGGACGCATGGCTGGCCGGTTACAGATGTCGGAAGTTTTTCGAATTTCACTCAAATAAGTTCTAAAAAAATAATAAGGCCCTAACTCAAAAATCGTACGGGGGCGCTCGTAATCATTAGTCGTCTAGTATGTCATGTAAAAGTTATGGACTGATCTATGCAACTTTAGATCACAAGATCATCTTGTTATATAGGTAGGGTGACTAGTGGGTCGCGCGGCTGACGCCGCGCGCCCCGCTAGCTGGGGGTGCCCCCCAGACCCCCCTCGTTTTGTCATGTTTGAAATTGTTTTGGTCGTAACATTTCTACAGTTACTTTAACGTTTTAAAGTATGCATATGTTGAGATATTTCAGTTTTACAAATTTCCATAACTAATCAATAAATCGATATTATTGATTTTTGTTAATTGAGAGTCCCATTCATTTATCAAATATGATCTACTGCTCAAGTTTGATCCTAATCCATCTAGCCGTTTTGTCAGTACATCATCCTCAAAAATAGGTTTTTTACATAAAATAATCAATAAAATGCTTGAACTTGAATCAAAACAATATTCCTTTAGACATGTGACGAAGTAATTGTTAACATGTAAACTATAAAAATTTGAAAGCAATTGGTGCAGTTTGAATTTTCACTTTTCCGTTTGGGCACATCTCTAACTAATCGATAATGCACTTTATTGATTTTTTGTTTGTATCATATGGAAGACAATGATAAGTTGTGCTACGTATACAACTTTCACAGCACTACGTTGACGTATGCGCTTACAGTAGTGCAGAGAAGAAATGGAGATTTTCATAAAACAATCGATAAAATGCGTAAAAATTAATATATCAAAAATCGCCTCTGTGGAAATTATTATTTTATTCAGAAGTATGATACACTCAAATATGGTAGGAATTGGGCAAGTTTGAAAATTTCACAACCGACTTTTACGTTTTTGACGCCTCTCATAACTGATCAATAAATCGATATTATCGATTTTCTCCAATTGAAACTCATATTCATTTGTTGTTTTATACATACTCTATAAGTTTCATCATAATTGGTTCAGTTATTCATGAATGACGAATAACGAAAAATCCGGGGTTTTACATAAAAAAGTTCATAAAAAATGTAAATCGAAAAAGAAAAAATTATATATCTCGCAGATTGATTGAATTGTTTAGTAGAGTCAACCATATGAATCCCAGCCAAATCAAATAAGTTTGAGGTTGGACACGCCCCTTTTTGAGTTTTCATGACTAATCATAACTAATCAATAAATCGATATTATAGATTTTCTCCAATTGAAACTCATATTTATTTGTTGTATTATGCATACTCTATAAGTTTCATCATAATTGGTTCAGTTATTCATGAATGACGAATAACGAAAAATTTGGGGTTTTACATAAAAAAGTTCATAAAAAATGTAAATCGAAAAAGAAAAAATTATATATCTCGCAGATTGATTGGAATGTTTAGTAAAGTCTATCATATGAATCCCAGCCAAATCGAATAAGTTTGAGGTTGGACACGCCCCTTTTTGAGTTTTCATAACTAATCAATAAATCGATATATCGATTTTCTGATATTGTCAAAATGTTTGGCCATGAAAGTTACATGGATGCTGTAGGCAGTCAAACCTGAAGACCATTCACTACTTAGTTACACGAGGAGAAAGTTTTGACAAAGTTGATAAAATAAGTTCTAAAAAAATTGTAAGGCCCTAACTCAAAAATCGTACGGGGGCGCTCGCATTTATTTTCTATAAGGTATGCACTGTTAAAGTTAGGGATCAATCGGATCAACTTTATCGTTACCATTAGCATCTGTAATATAGGTAGGGTGACTAGCCGGTCCCGCGGCTGACGCCGCGGGCCCCGCTAGTTGGGGGGTGCCCCCCCAAGCCCCCCACGGTTTTGTCATGTTTAACTGAGTTTAAAGTACGTTATTTCATCATTTGAGCAGTTTTGAAATTTTCTCGTTGCGCCGTACATAGTACGGGTTGGTATCTTGAATTATGAATTTCTCAAAAACTACTCGATGAACATCTCCAATTTTTTGCATATTGATTCAGTCAAGTATACCGTTAACCATGACGAAGTTTCAGACGTATCGAACTTTTTTGAAAATTTTTGGGTCAATTTTCAAAGTTCCATAACTTTCGAAAAATCGATAATATCGATTAAAGTCATTCAAAATCTTATTTGTCTTGTGGTACACTGTTTATACATGTATGTTTGATTGGAATTGGTTCAGCCGTTTTCACGTAACAGAAACGTGATTTTCATTTTTCGCTCACTGAAAGGATCATTGCACGGCGCAAACACAATTTGAGGAAAATCGCCTCGGTGAAAAGTTTTATTTTAGTTAGACAAATACATGGTTGAAATTTGGTGCGAATCCAATGAGTTTGAAAATTTTTACACTGTTTTTGGCAACTTTCCAACTAATCGATAAATCGATATATCGATTTTATTTTATTACCATCTTGGACTGTCGCTCAAGTGACTCACGTATACTGAACTACGCGAGCTGACACTGCCTGGTTGGCGCACAGCAGCATGATCTTGAGATTTATTTTCTGTAAAAAATGCTATAAAAAGCTTTAAACGCAAAAGAAAAAAAATGATACCTCTCAAAAACCTTAAAGTAGTCTCTAGTTTATGCTGACAGAGTTTGGGATCTGAAATCGCAAAATTTCACTTTTCTATTTTAGGTCATATAAAATCAATAAATCGATATGACATATAAGTTCACAGGCCGAATCTAATTAAATTGGATTTCCTATCTACACTATGAGTTATGGACCGAACGTAACAACTTTTGCGTTCCACAGTTTCACTTTATTATAGGTTAGGTGACTAGTGGGTCCCGCGGCTGACGCCGCGGGCCCCGCTAGCTGGGGGTGCCCCCCAGACCCCCGCGTCTTTGTCATGTTTGAAATTGTAAAAAAAAGTTGAGACATTAGAGATCATGTTGACAGTTTTCGTCGTGTGACTCGTCATGTGATTCTTCATATAACTTATGACGTCATCAACTATGTTTGAAATCGTAAAAAAAGTTGAGACATTAAAGATCATGTTGACAGTTTTCGTCGTGTGACTCGTCATGTGATTCTTCATATAACTTATGACGTCATCAACTATGTTTGAAATCGTAAAAAAAAAGTTGAGACATTAGAGATCATGTTGACAGTTTTCGTCGTGTGACTCGTCATGTGATTCTTCATATAACTTATGACGTCATCAACTATATTTGAAATCGTAAAAAAAAGTTGAGACATTAAAGATCATGTTGACAGTTTTCGTCGTGTGACTCGTCATGTGATTCTTCATATAACTTATGACGTCATCAACTATGTTTGAAATCGTAAAAAAAAGTTGAGACATTAAAGATCATGTTGACAGTTTTCGTCGTGTGACTCGTCATGTGATTCGTCATATAACTTATGACGTCATCAACTTTGGAGGTGAAACTCAAGGTTTGATCTCAAAACATAAGAATTATTGTAACTTTGTTAAAATATTCTAACTGGTCACGTTGTTTGGTAATTGTAAAGAAGAAAATGATTCTTCTGTTCGAATAGAATGTAGTAAACATGTTTGTCTGTGACGTCATCACATGCATAGTACTCAGGTTGTTTACTTGATTTCGATTTGAGATAGTTTTGCTTATCGATCTCAAAACTCAAGAGACATCGTAACTTATTTAAATGATTCTTTGTTCTGAGTGCAAGGTGATAATTGTATCCAGGGGTGCGTAAAGTCACTAATTACATATTGGTCATTCCTGTTAGAGACATAGACATACAATTAATAGCTGACCTCAACTAAATGTTTGTAAAAATTATGATCAGTATCTTTAAAACTGGTTTTGGATGATAAATACTCTGATTGAGTGATGAATTCTCATAGTTAAGAGTAATCGAGCAAATCTACAGAACAAAAAGTGATAATCAAGAAAAAATAATAGTTTCGTTTGCATAATCATGTAAGCTTTAAGAAAAATAGAAAAAGTCGGAAAAAGGCTTCACTTTTTCCGATTTGCTTAGGGAGTGGGTAAGCAAATCCGTTCTGTGGCACGAATTCTCGTGCCGTGGAACGGTATTTCTCGTTACGAAGTGCAAGCGCCGTTACAAAAGGAGGATTTGCTTACTACAGAGAAAGCAAAAGCAGTTTTCATGAATTTCATAAATTAAGGTCTAAAAAAATTATAAGGCCCTAACTCAACTATCGTACGGGTCATTTATCTTAGATCGTTGTCTATTATGCATGATTGAAATTACAGCCAAATCGTAATAACTTTTGCGTGACATTATCATGTGTGCTATAGGTGTGGTGACGGTGTGACCCTAAAAAACCACTTTCCCGTGGGGCGCTCGGTCCCTTGTTTCTTCCAAACCTGTATCCTAATGATAAAAGGATTGTGGCCAAGTTTGGGAAAAATTCATGTTTCCGTACCTGAGTTATTGGACATCATTCAAAAACTGATGACGTCATCAAAGGAATTTCAAAAAAAATATACGTGTTTTATTGAACTGCCATTGTGAAGCACAGGTTTATGTGAGTTCAGGAAAAATAAAACGAATCAATATTATTGACACAATTTCGAGATATAAATGTGACGTCTTCGATTTTTGAGGGAAATTCCATAACGTATAACTCGGGAATGACTGAATTTTTCCTTGAACTTTTTCTAAATTAAGCTTTAAGTTGTCACTAACTAATCACAGTGTGAAACTCGTATCAATTGAACCATTTTGAAAGTGTTGGAAAATTTTAAAAATAAATTTTCCGGAAAACGGTCAACGAACCATGGTTTTTTTGTAGGCTCATATTGTTCACTTATCTATTTTACACTTTATGTGAATGTTCGAAAGAAATCGTTCAGTACGTTCTTGCAGAGTAATTGAAGTTTTCTCAACTCTACATTCATTCATAACTAATCAATAAGTCGATATTATCGATTTTTCACAATTGAAAGTCATGTTTATTTCTCATGGTATGTTTACCACTGTAGTTTTTATAAAATTTTGTTCAGTCGTACTCGAGTGGCGTTCATCCAAATATCATGGCTTTTTCATAAAAACTCTTATAAAAAATCAATAGATCAATTTGGTCAACTCGCATTGGAGATGGTTGGTCAGTACACGTACCCACTTACGTGGATGTAGTATGGGACAAATCGGTGATGGTGATGGTAACGCTTTTCGTTTTTCGGCATTTTTGTAGCGGGTCGATAAGTCGATATAGTGATTTTTTGAGGTCACCACAATGAAAGGCCTCAAGAGTTAGATGGTTGATAGCAGTTAGGTAGCATTTCATTCAGCCGTTAGCGTACAGTAGCAGAAAGCAGTTTTCATGAATTTCATAAATTAAGGTCTAAAAAAATTATAAGGCCCTAACTCAACTATCGTACGGGTCATTTATCTTAGATCGTTGTCTATTATGCATGATTGAAATTACAGCCAAATCGTAATAACTTTTGCGTGACATTATCATGTGTGCTATAGGTGTGGTGACGGTGTGACCCTAAAAAACCACTTTCCCGTGGGGCGCTCGGTCCCTTGTTTCTTCCAAACCTGTATCCTAATGATAAAAGGATTGTGGCCAAGTTTGGGAAAAATTCATGTTTCCGTACCTGAGTTATTGGACATCATTCAAAAACTGATGACGTCATCAAAGGAATTTCAAAAAAAATATACGTGTTTTATTGAACTGCCATTGTGAAGCACAGGTTTATGTGAGTTCAGGAAAAATAAAACGAATCAATATTATTGACACAATTTCGAGATATAAATGTGACGTCTTCGATTTTTGAGGGAAATTCCATAACGTATAACTCGGGAATGACTGAATTTTTCCTTGAACTTTTTCTAAATTAAGCTTTAAGTTGTCACTAACTAATCACAGTGTGAAACTCGTATCAATTGAACCATTTTGAAAGTGTTGGAAAATTTTAAAAATAAATTTTCCGGAAAACGGTCAACGAACCATGGTTTTTTTGTAGGCTCATATTGTTCACTTATCTATTTTACACTTTATGTGAATGTTCGAAAGAAATCGTTCAGTACGTTCTTGCAGAGTAATTGAAGTTTTCTCAACTCTACATTCATTCATAACTAATCAATAAGTCGATATTATCGATTTTTCACAATTGAAAGTCATGTTTATTTCTCATGGTATGTTTACCACTGTAGTTTTTATAAAATTTTGTTCAGTCGTACTCGAGTGGCGTTCATCCAAATATCATGGCTTTTTCATAAAAACTCTTATAAAAAATCAATAGATCAATTTGGTCAACTCGCATTGGAGATGGTTGGTCAGTACACGTACCCACTTACGTGGATGTAGTATGGGACAAATCGGTGATGGTGATGGTAACGCTTTTCGTTTTTCGGCATTTTTGTAGCGGGTCGATAAGTCGATATAGTGATTTTTTGAGGTCACCACAATGAAAGGCCTCAAGAGTTAGATGGTTGATAGCAGTTAGGTAGCATTTCATTCAGCCGTTAGCGTACAGTAGCAGAAAGCAGTTTTCATGAATTTCATAAATTAAGGTCTAAAAAAATTATAAGGCCCTAACTCAACTATCGTACGGGTCATTTATCTTAGATCGTTGTCTATTATGCATGATTGAAATTACAGCCAAATCGTAATAACTTTTGCGTGACATTATCATGTGTGCTATAGGTGTGGTGACGGTGTGACCCTAAAAAACCACTTTCCCGTGGGGCGCTCGGTCCCTTGTTTCTTCCAAACCTGTATCCTAATGATAAAAGGATTGTGGCCAAGTTTGGGAAAAATTCATGTTTCCGTACCTGAGTTATTGGACATCATTCAAAAACTGATGACGTCATCAAAGGAATTTCAAAAAAAATATACGTGTTTTATTGAACTGCCATTGTGAAGCACAGGTTTATGTGAGTTCAGGAAAAATAAAACGAATCAATATTATTGACACAATTTCGAGATATAAATGTGACGTCTTCGATTTTTGAGGGAAATTCCATAACGTATAACTCGGGAATGACTGAATTTTTCCTTGAACTTTTTCTAAATTAAGCTTTAAGTTGTCACTAACTAATCACAGTGTGAAACTCGTATCAATTGAACCATTTTGAAAGTGTTGGAAAATTTTAAAAATAAATTTTCCGGAAAACGGTCAACGAACCATGGTTTTTTTGTAGGCTCATATTGTTCACTTATCTATTTTACACTTTATGTGAATGTTCGAAAGAAATCGTTCAGTACGTTCTTGCAGAGTAATTGAAGTTTTCTCAACTCTACATTCATTCATAACTAATCAATAAGTCGATATTATCGATTTTTCACAATTGAAAGTCATGTTTATTTCTCATGGTATGTTTACCACTGTAGTTTTTATAAAATTTTGTTCAGTCGTACTCGAGTGGCGTTCATCCAAATATCATGGCTTTTTCATAAAAACTCTTATAAAAAATCAATAGATCAATTTGGTCAACTCGCATTGGAGATGGTTGGTCAGTACACGTACCCACTTACGTGGATGTAGTATGGGACAAATCGGTGATGGTGATGGTAACGCTTTTCGTTTTTCGGCATTTTTGTAGCGGGTCGATAAGTCGATATAGTGATTTTTTGAGGTCACCACAATGAAAGGCCTCAAGAGTTAGATGGTTGATAGCAGTTAGGTAGCATTTCATTCAGCCGTTAGCGTACAGTAGCAGAAAGCAGTTTTCATGAATTTCATAAATTAAGGTCTAAAAAAATTATAAGGCCCTAACTCAACTATCGTACGGGTCATTTATCTTAGATCGTTGTCTATTATGCATGATTGAAATTACAGCCAAATCGTAATAACTTTTGCGTGACATTATCATGTGTGCTATAGGTGTGGTGACGGTGTGACCCTAAAAAACCACTTTCCCGTGGGGCGCTCGGTCCCTTGTTTCTTCCAAACCTGTATCCTAATGATAAAAGGATTGTGGCCAAGTTTGGGAAAAATTCATGTTTCCGTACCTGAGTTATTGGACATCATTCAAAAACTGATGACGTCATCAAAGGAATTTCAAAAAAAATATACGTGTTTTATTGAACTGCCATTGTGAAGCACAGGTTTATGTGAGTTCAGGAAAAATAAAACGAATCAATATTATTGACACAATTTCGAGATATAAATGTGACGTCTTCGATTTTTGAGGGAAATTCCATAACGTATAACTCGGGAATGACTGAATTTTTCCTTGAACTTTTTCTAAATTAAGCTTTAAGTTGTCACTAACTAATCACAGTGTGAAACTCGTATCAATTGAACCATTTTGAAAGTGTTGGAAAATTTTAAAAATAAATTTTCCGGAAAACGGTCAACGAACCATGGTTTTTTTGTAGGCTCATATTGTTCACTTATCTATTTTACACTTTATGTGAATGTTCGAAAGAAATCGTTCAGTACGTTCTTGCAGAGTAATTGAAGTTTTCTCAACTCTACATTCATTCATAACTAATCAATAAGTCGATATTATCGATTTTTCACAATTGAAAGTCATGTTTATTTCTCATGGTATGTTTACCACTGTAGTTTTTATAAAATTTTGTTCAGTCGTACTCGAGTGGCGTTCATCCAAATATCATGGCTTTTTCATAAAAACTCTTATAAAAAATCAATAGATCAATTTGGTCAACTCGCATTGGAGATGGTTGGTCAGTACACGTACCCACTTACGTGGATGTAGTATGGGACAAATCGGTGATGGTGATGGTAACGCTTTTCGTTTTTCGGCATTTTTGTAGCGGGTCGATAAGTCGATATAGTGATTTTTTGAGGTCACCACAATGAAAGGCCTCAAGAGTTAGATGGTTGATAGCAGTTAGGTAGCATTTCATTCAGCCGTTAGCGTACAGTAGCAGAAAGCAGTTTTCATGAATTTCATAAATTAAGGTCTAAAAAAATTATAAGGCCCTAACTCAACTATCGTACGGGTCATTTATCTTAGATCGTTGTCTATTATGCATGATTGAAATTACAGCCAAATCGTAATAACTTTTGCGTGACATTATCATGTGTGCTATAGGTGTGGTGACGGTGTGACCCTAAAAAACCACTTTCCCGTGGGGCGCTCGGTCCCTTGTTTCTTCCAAACCTGTATCCTAATGATAAAAGGATTGTGGCTAAGTTTGGGAAAAATTCATGTTTCCGTACCTGAGTTATTGGACATCATTCAAAAACTGATGACGTCATCAAAGGAATTTCAAAAAAAATATACGTGTTTTATTGAACTGCCATTGTGAAGCACAGGTTTATGTGAGTTCAGGAAAAATAAAACGAATCAATATTATTGACACAATTTCGAGATATAAATGTGACGTCTTCGATTTTTGAGGGAAATTCCATAACGTATAACTCGGGAATGACTGAATTTTTCCTTGAACTTTTTCTAAATTAAGCTTTAAGTTGTCACTAACTAATCACAGTGTGAAACTCGTATCAATTGAACCATTTTGAAAGTGTTGGAAAATTTTAAAAATAAATTTTCCGGAAAACGGTCAACGAACCATGGTTTTTTTGTAGGCTCATATTGTTCACTTATCTATTTTACACTTTATGTGAATGTTCGAAAGAAATCGTTCAGTACGTTCTTGCAGAGTAATTGAAGTTTTCTCAACTCTACATTCATTCATAACTAATCAATAAGTCGATATTATCGATTTTTCACAATTGAAAGTCATGTTTATTTCTCATGGTATGTTTACCACTGTAGTTTTTATAAAATTTTGTTCAGTCGTACTCGAGTGGCGTTCATCCAAATATCATGGCTTTTTCATAAAAACTCTTATAAAAAATCAATAGATCAATTTGGTCAACTCGCATTGGAGATGGTTGGTCAGTACACGTACCCACTTACGTGGATGTAGTATGGGACAAATCGGTGATGGTGATGGTAACGCTTTTCGTTTTTCGGCATTTTTGTAGCGGGTCGATAAGTCGATATAGTGATTTTTTGAGGTCACCACAATGAAAGGCCTCAAGAGTTAGATGGTTGATAGCAGTTAGGTAGCATTTCATTCAGCCGTTAGCGTACAGTAGCAGAAAGCAGTTTTCATGAATTTCATAAATTAAGGTCTAAAAAAATTATAAGGCCCTAACTCAACTATCGTACGGGTCATTTATCTTAGATCGTTGTCTATTATGCATGATTGAAATTACAGCCAAATCGTAATAACTTTTGCGTGACATTATCATGTGTGCTATAGGTGTGGTGACGGTGTGACCCTAAAAAACCACTTTCCCGTGGGGCGCTCGGTCCCTTGTTTCTTCCAAACCTGTATCCTAATGATAAAAGGATTGTGGCCAAGTTTGGGAAAAATTCATGTTTCCGTACCTGAGTTATTGGACATCATTCAAAAACTGATGACGTCATCAAAGGAATTTCAAAAAAAATATACGTGTTTTATTGAACTGCCATTGTGAAGCACAGGTTTATGTGAGTTCAGGAAAAATAAAACGAATCAATATTATTGACACAATTTCGAGATATAAATGTGACGTCTTCGATTTTTGAGGGAAATTCCATAACGTATAACTCGGGAATGACTGAATTTTTCCTTGAACTTTTTCTAAATTAAGCTTTAAGTTGTCACTAACTAATCACAGTGTGAAACTCGTATCAATTGAACCATTTTGAAAGTGTTGGAAAATTTTAAAAATAAATTTTCCGGAAAACGGTCAACGAACCATGGTTTTTTTGTAGGCTCATATTGTTCACTTATCTATTTTACACTTTATGTGAATGTTCGAAAGAAATCGTTCAGTACGTTCTTGCAGAGTAATTGAAGTTTTCTCAACTCTACATTCATTCATAACTAATCAATAAGTCGATATTATCGATTTTTCACAATTGAAAGTCATGTTTATTTCTCATGGTATGTTTACCACTGTAGTTTTTATAAAATTTTGTTCAGTCGTACTCGAGTGGCGTTCATCCAAATATCATGGCTTTTTCATAAAAACTCTTATAAAAAATCAATAGATCAATTTGGTCAACTCGCATTGGAGATGGTTGGTCAGTACACGTACCCACTTACGTGGATGTAGTATGGGACAAATCGGTGATGGTGATGGTAACGCTTTTCGTTTTTCGGCATTTTTGTAGCGGGTCGATAAGTCGATATAGTGATTTTTTGAGGTCACCACAATGAAAGGCCTCAAGAGTTAGATGGTTGATAGCAGTTAGGTAGCATTTCATTCAGCCGTTAGCGTACAGTAGCAGAAAGCAGTTTTCATGAATTTCATAAATTAAGGTCTAAAAAAATTATAAGGCCCTAACTCAACTATCGTACGGGTCATTTATCTTAGATCGTTGTCTATTATGCATGATTGAAATTACAGCCAAATCGTAATAACTTTTGCGTGACATTATCATGTGTGCTATAGGTGTGGTGACGGTGTGACCCTAAAAAACCACTTTCCCGTGGGGCGCTCGGTCCCTTGTTTCTTCCAAACCTGTATCCTAATGATAAAAGGATTGTGGCCAAGTTTGGGAAAAATTCATGTTTCCGTACCTGAGTTATTGGACATCATTCAAAAACTGATGACGTCATCAAAGGAATTTCAAAAAAAATATACGTGTTTTATTGAACTGCCATTGTGAAGCACAGGTTTATGTGAGTTCAGGAAAAATAAAACGAATCAATATTATTGACACAATTTCGAGATATAAATGTGACGTCTTCGATTTTTGAGGGAAATTCCATAACGTATAACTCGGGAATGACTGAATTTTTCCTTGAACTTTTTCTAAATTAAGCTTTAAGTTGTCACTAACTAATCACAGTGTGAAACTCGTATCAATTGAACCATTTTGAAAGTGTTGGAAAATTTTAAAAATAAATTTTCCGGAAAACGGTCAACGAACCATGGTTTTTTTGTAGGCTCATATTGTTCACTTATCTATTTTACACTTTATGTGAATGTTCGAAAGAAATCGTTCAGTACGTTCTTGCAGAGTAATTGAAGTTTTCTCAACTCTACATTCATTCATAACTAATCAATAAGTCGATATTATCGATTTTTCACAATTGAAAGTCATGTTTATTTCTCATGGTATGTTTACCACTGTAGTTTTTATAAAATTTTGTTCAGTCGTACTCGAGTGGCGTTCATCCAAATATCATGGCTTTTTCATAAAAACTCTTATAAAAAATCAATAGATCAATTTGGTCAACTCGCATTGGAGATGGTTGGTCAGTACACGTACCCACTTACGTGGATGTAGTATGGGACAAATCGGTGATGGTGATGGTAACGCTTTTCGTTTTTCGGCATTTTTGTAGCGGGTCGATAAGTCGATATAGTGATTTTTTGAGGTCACCACAATGAAAGGCCTCAAGAGTTAGATGGTTGATAGCAGTTAGGTAGCATTTCATTCAGCCGTTAGCGTACAGTAGCAGAAAGCAGTTTTCATGAATTTCATAAATTAAGGTCTAAAAAAATTATAAGGCCCTAACTCAACTATCGTACGGGTCATTTATCTTAGATCGTTGTCTATTATGCATGATTGAAATTACAGCCAAATCGTAATAACTTTTGCGTGACATTATCATGTGTGCTATAGGTGTGGTGACGGTGTGACCCTAAAAAACCACTTTCCCGTGGGGCGCTCGGTCCCTTGTTTCTTCCAAACCTGTATCCTAATGATAAAAGGATTGTGGCCAAGTTTGGGAAAAATTCATGTTTCCGTACCTGAGTTATTGGACATCATTCAAAAACTGATGACGTCATCAAAGGAATTTCAAAAAAAATATACGTGTTTTATTGAACTGCCATTGTGAAGCACAGGTTTATGTGAGTTCAGGAAAAATAAAACGAATCAATATTATTGACACAATTTCGAGATATAAATGTGACGTCTTCGATTTTTGAGGGAAATTCCATAACGTATAACTCGGGAATGACTGAATTTTTCCTTGAACTTTTTCTAAATTAAGCTTTAAGTTGTCACTAACTAATCACAGTGTGAAACTCGTATCAATTGAACCATTTTGAAAGTGTTGGAAAATTTTAAAAATAAATTTTCCGGAAAACGGTCAACGAACCATGGTTTTTTTGTAGGCTCATATTGTTCACTTATCTATTTTACACTTTATGTGAATGTTCGAAAGAAATCGTTCAGTACGTTCTTGCAGAGTAATTGAAGTTTTCTCAACTCTACATTCATTCATAACTAATCAATAAGTCGATATTATCGATTTTTCACAATTGAAAGTCATGTTTATTTCTCATGGTATGTTTACCACTGTAGTTTTTATAAAATTTTGTTCAGTCGTACTCGAGTGGCGTTCATCCAAATATCATGGCTTTTTCATAAAAACTCTTATAAAAAATCAATAGATCAATTTGGTCAACTCGCATTGGAGATGGTTGGTCAGTACACGTACCCACTTACGTGGATGTAGTATGGGACAAATCGGTGATGGTGATGGTAACGCTTTTCGTTTTTCGGCATTTTTGTAGCGGGTCGATAAGTCGATATAGTGATTTTTTGAGGTCACCACAATGAAAGGCCTCAAGAGTTAGATGGTTGATAGCAGTTAGGTAGCATTTCATTCAGCCGTTAGCGTACAGTAGCAGAAAGCAGTTTTCATGAATTTCATAAATTAAGGTCTAAAAAAATTATAAGGCCCTAACTCAACTATCGTACGGGTCATTTATCTTAGATCGTTGTCTATTATGCATGATTGAAATTACAGCCAAATCGTAATAACTTTTGCGTGACATTATCATGTGTGCTATAGGTGTGGTGACGGTGTGACCCTAAAAAACCACTTTCCCGTGGGGCGCTCGGTCCCTTGTTTCTTCCAAACCTGTATCCTAATGATAAAAGGATTGTGGCCAAGTTTGGGAAAAATTCATGTTTCCGTACCTGAGTTATTGGACATCATTCAAAAACTGATGACGTCATCAAAGGAATTTCAAAAAAAATATACGTGTTTTATTGAACTGCCATTGTGAAGCACAGGTTTATGTGAGTTCAGGAAAAATAAAACGAATCAATATTATTGACACAATTTCGAGATATAAATGTGACGTCTTCGATTTTTGAGGGAAATTCCATAACGTATAACTCGGGAATGACTGAATTTTTCCTTGAACTTTTTCTAAATTAAGCTTTAAGTTGTCACTAACTAATCACAGTGTGAAACTCGTATCAATTGAACCATTTTGAAAGTGTTGGAAAATTTTAAAAATAAATTTTCCGGAAAACGGTCAACGAACCATGGTTTTTTTGTAGGCTCATATTGTTCACTTATCTATTTTACACTTTATGTGAATGTTCGAAAGAAATCGTTCAGTACGTTCTTGCAGAGTAATTGAAGTTTTCTCAACTCTACATTCATTCATAACTAATCAATAAGTCGATATTATCGATTTTTCACAATTGAAAGTCATGTTTATTTCTCATGGTATGTTTACCACTGTAGTTTTTATAAAATTTTGTTCAGTCGTACTCGAGTGGCGTTCATCCAAATATCATGGCTTTTTCATAAAAACTCTTATAAAAAATCAATAGATCAATTTGGTCAACTCGCATTGGAGATGGTTGGTCAGTACACGTACCCACTTACGTGGATGTAGTATGGGACAAATCGGTGATGGTGATGGTAACGCTTTTCGTTTTTCGGCATTTTTGTAGCGGGTCGATAAGTCGATATAGTGATTTTTTGAGGTCACCACAATGAAAGGCCTCAAGAGTTAGATGGTTGATAGCAGTTAGGTAGCATTTCATTCAGCCGTTAGCGTACAGTAGCAGAAAGCAGTTTTCATGAATTTCATAAATTAAGGTCTAAAAAAATTATAAGGCCCTAACTCAACTATCGTACGGGTCATTTATCTTAGATCGTTGTCTATTATGCATGATTGAAATTACAGCCAAATCGTAATAACTTTTGCGTGACATTATCATGTGTGCTATAGGTGTGGTGACGGTGTGACCCTAAAAAACCACTTTCCCGTGGGGCGCTCGGTCCCTTGTTTCTTCCAAACCTGTATCCTAATGATAAAAGGATTGTGGCCAAGTTTGGGAAAAATTCATGTTTCCGTACCTGAGTTATTGGACATCATTCAAAAACTGATGACGTCATCAAAGGAATTTCAAAAAAAATATACGTGTTTTATTGAACTGCCATTGTGAAGCACAGGTTTATGTGAGTTCAGGAAAAATAAAACGAATCAATATTATTGACACAATTTCGAGATATAAATGTGACGTCTTCGATTTTTGAGGGAAATTCCATAACGTATAACTCGGGAATGACTGAATTTTTCCTTGAACTTTTTCTAAATTAAGCTTTAAGTTGTCACTAACTAATCACAGTGTGAAACTCGTATCAATTGAACCATTTTGAAAGTGTTGGAAAATTTTAAAAATAAATTTTCCGGAAAACGGTCAACGAACCATGGTTTTTTTGTAGGCTCATATTGTTCACTTATCTATTTTACACTTTATGTGAATGTTCGAAAGAAATCGTTCAGTACGTTCTTGCAGAGTAATTGAAGTTTTCTCAACTCTACATTCATTCATAACTAATCAATAAGTCGATATTATCGATTTTTCACAATTGAAAGTCATGTTTATTTCTCATGGTATGTTTACCACTGTAGTTTTTATAAAATTTTGTTCAGTCGTACTCGAGTGGCGTTCATCCAAATATCATGGCTTTTTCATAAAAACTCTTATAAAAAATCAATAGATCAATTTGGTCAACTCGCATTGGAGATGGTTGGTCAGTACACGTACCCACTTACGTGGATGTAGTATGGGACAAATCGGTGATGGTGATGGTAACGCTTTTCGTTTTTCGGCATTTTTGTAGCGGGTCGATAAGTCGATATAGTGATTTTTTGAGGTCACCACAATGAAAGGCCTCAAGAGTTAGATGGTTGATAGCAGTTAGGTAGCATTTCATTCAGCCGTTAGCGTACAGTAGCAGAAAGCAGTTTTCATGAATTTCATAAATTAAGGTCTAAAAAAATTATAAGGCCCTAACTCAACTATCGTACGGGTCATTTATCTTAGATCGTTGTCTATTATGCATGATTGAAATTACAGCCAAATCGTAATAACTTTTGCGTGACATTATCATGTGTGCTATAGGTGTGGTGACGGTGTGACCCTAAAAAACCACTTTCCCGTGGGGCGCTCGGTCCCTTGTTTCTTCCAAACCTGTATCCTAATGATAAAAGGATTGTGGCCAAGTTTGGGAAAAATTCATGTTTCCGTACCTGAGTTATTGGACATCATTCAAAAACTGATGACGTCATCAAAGGAATTTCAAAAAAAATATACGTGTTTTATTGAACTGCCATTGTGAAGCACAGGTTTATGTGAGTTCAGGAAAAATAAAACGAATCAATATTATTGACACAATTTCGAGATATAAATGTGACGTCTTCGATTTTTGAGGGAAATTCCATAACGTATAACTCGGGAATGACTGAATTTTTCCTTGAACTTTTTCTAAATTAAGCTTTAAGTTGTCACTAACTAATCACAGTGTGAAACTCGTATCAATTGAACCATTTTGAAAGTGTTGGAAAATTTTAAAAATAAATTTTCCGGAAAACGGTCAACGAACCATGGTTTTTTTGTAGGCTCATATTGTTCACTTATCTATTTTACACTTTATGTGAATGTTCGAAAGAAATCGTTCAGTACGTTCTTGCAGAGTAATTGAAGTTTTCTCAACTCTACATTCATTCATAACTAATCAATAAGTCGATATTATCGATTTTTCACAATTGAAAGTCATGTTTATTTCTCATGGTATGTTTACCACTGTAGTTTTTATAAAATTTTGTTCAGTCGTACTCGAGTGGCGTTCATCCAAATATCATGGCTTTTTCATAAAAACTCTTATAAAAAATCAATAGATCAATTTGGTCAACTCGCATTGGAGATGGTTGGTCAGTACACGTACCCACTTACGTGGATGTAGTATGGGACAAATCGGTGATGGTGATGGTAACGCTTTTCGTTTTTCGGCATTTTTGTAGCGGGTCGATAAGTCGATATAGTGATTTTTTGAGGTCACCACAATGAAAGGCCTCAAGAGTTAGATGGTTGATAGCAGTTAGGTAGCATTTCATTCAGCCGTTAGCGTACAGTAGCAGAAAGCAGTTTTCATGAATTTCATAAATTAAGGTCTAAAAAAATTATAAGGCCCTAACTCAACTATCGTACGGGTCATTTATCTTAGATCGTTGTCTATTATGCATGATTGAAATTACAGCCAAATCGTAATAACTTTTGCGTGACATTATCATGTGTGCTATAGGTGTGGTGACTAGTGGGTCCCGCGGCTGACGCCGCGGGCCCCGCTAGCTGGGGGTGCCCCCCAGACCCCCACGTCTTTGTCATGTTTGAAATCGTGAAAACAGTTAAGGCATCAAAGATCATGTTGACAGTTTTTGTCATGTGACTCATCATGTGACTTGTCATGTGACTTGTGACGTCATCGATTTTGGAGACGAAAATCAACAATGTATATCTTGCGAACGACTGAATGTTTTCCTGATATTTTTTCACGATTGTACACTACTCGCCAATGACTCTTTCCACCAAAATAATTGTACCTATTCAACCAGTTTGAAAATTTAGCTAATTTGAAAAATCATGACTTCTCGAAAATAAAGCATTTTCCTCGAATTTTTTTTCAGGATAATTGATTTTTATGACAAACTAAACACATTCTGAGAATAAGAAAAAAATCTGTCGAGCCGTTTTCGAGAAAAAAAATTTTTTGTAACTAATCAATAAATCGATATTATTGATTTTCGTCAATTGAAAGTCATGTTTATTTCTTATATCATATTCATTCCCATAGATTCATAGGAATTGGTCCAGTCGTTTCCGAATGGCGTTCATCGAAAAAACATGCATTTTTCATAAAAACCTCGATAAAAAATCAATAGATCAATATCGATCAGGGGCACAGGGACGTAGTTATATGTGATGCTTGGCCACACTCACTGTAGAAGTTTTAGACAAATCGAAGACCATGAAGCGTCAATGGAGCCAAAAACGACGATTCCGTAGCGGATCGATAAATCGATATATTGATTTTTTAAGGTCATCACATTGTAGGGTCTCATAAGTTAGATGGTTGATACCAGTTAGGTAGCATTCCATCGAGCCGTTGGCTCACAGTAACAGAAAGAAATTTTTGAGAATTTCATAAATGAAGGTCTAAAAAAATTATACGGCCTTAACTCAAAAATCGTACGGGGGCGCTCGCATTAGATTACTGTCTAGTATGCATGGTTGAAATTACAGACTGATCGTAAGAACTTTTTGCGTGACTATATCATGTGTGTTATAGGTGTGGTGACTAGCCGGTCCCGCGGCTGACGCCGCGGGCCCCGCTAGTTGGGGGGTGCCCCCCCAAGCCCCCCACGGTTTTGTCATGATTGAAATTGTTATGGTCGTAACATTTCTACAGTTACTTTAACGTTTTAAAGTATGCATATGTTGAGATATTTCAGTTTTACAAATTCCTATAACTAATCAATAAATCAATATTATCGATTTTTGTTAATTGAAAGTCCTATTCATTTATCAAATATGATCTACTGCTGAAGTTTGACCCAAATCCATTGAGCCGTTTTGTCAGTACATCATCATCGAAAATAGGTTTTTCACATAAAATAATCAATAAAATGCTTGAACTTGAATCAAAACATTATTCCTTTAGGCATGTAACGGAGTAGTTGTAAACATGTTTACTGTGTAAAATTGGAAGCAATTGGTTCAGTTTGAATTTTCACTTTTCCGTTTGGGCACCTCTCTAACTAATCGATAATGCAATTTATCAATTTTTTTGTTCACATTTTATAAAAGACAACAATGAGTTGTGCCACTCACACAATTTTCACAACACTTCGTTAACGTTTGCGCTCACAGTAGTGTAGAGAAAAAACGGAGATTTGCATAAAACAATCGATAAAATGCGTAAAAATCAATATATCAAAAATCGCTACATTGGAAAGTCTTATTTTGTTTAGTAGTATATTGCTCTTGAATATGGAAGCCACCGCGTCAGTTTGAAAATTTCACAACCGACTTTTGCGTTTTTGACACCTCTCATAACTAATCAATAAATCAATATTATCGATTTTTCACAATTGAAACTTATATTTATTTCTTGTGTTATGCACCTCCTATAAGTTTCATCTGAATTGGTTCAGTCATTCATGCGTGACGAAACACAGATTTTTTCAGGGGTGACATAAAAACTGTCATAAAAAATCAATAGATCAAAAGATCGAGAAACAAAAAATAAACTTTTCTTAGAATTGAGAGAGGTATACATGGTAACAGTTTCAGACGAATCGGAGACAAAAATACCCCTACTGAACCCCCTGTCTCCGAAATTTCGCTAAAGTCAACTTCGCGGTAGATCAAGTTATCGATTTTTTGTTGTCATCAACTTTGTTTCCCATCCGAGTCGTATTCATGTTAGGAAGCACTAAGGTCACGGCCGCATGGCTGGCAAGTTACAGCTACGTGAAATCTGAGTAGGGTCCATAAAAATGATCACCAAAAATCAATAGATCAAAAGCAGCACTAATTAGCGACGAAATTTAATTAGAAGGCTTCAAGGTTTACGTACATGTAATGACGAGCTGAAATGTTGAGAAAAAACGTGACGTATAAATTGTTAGGTATAGTAGTGGTGACTAGCCGGTCCCGCGGCTGACGCCGCGGGCCCCGCTAGCTGGGGGTGCCCCCCAGACCCCCGCGGCTTTGTCATGTTTGAAATTGTCATGGTCGTAACATTTATACAGTTACTTTGACGTTTTTAAAGTATGCATATGTTGAGATATTTCAGTTTTACAAATGTCCATAACTAATCAATAAATCGATATTATCGATTTTTGTTAATTAAAAGTCCTATTCATTTATCAAATATGATCTACTGCTGAAGTTTGATCCAAATCCATCAAGCCGTTTTGTCAGTACATCGTCCTCGAAAATCGGTTTTTCACATAAAATAATCAATAAAATGCTTGAACTTGAATCAAAACTATATTCCTTTCGGCATGTGACGAAGTAGTTGTTAGCATGTGAGATATGAGAATTTGGGAGCAATTGGTCCAGTTTGAATTTTCACTTTTCCGTTTGGGCACCTCTCTAACTAATCGATAATGCATTTTATTGATTTTTTGTTTACATAATATAGGAGACAATAATGAGTTGTGCTACTTACACAACTTCTACAGCACTACGTTAACGTATGCGCTTACAGTAGTGCAGAGAAAAAATGGAGATTTTCATAAAACAATCGATAAAATGCGTAAAAATCAATATATCAGAAATCGCTACATTGGAAAGTCTTATTTTGTTTAGTAATATATTTCACTCGAATATGGTAGCAACCGCGTTAGTTTGAAAATTTCACAACCGACTTTCGCGTTTTTGACACCTCTCACAACTAATCAATAAATCGATATTATCGATTTTTCACAATTGAAACTCATATTTATTTCTTGTGTTATGCACCTCCTATGAGTTTCATCTGAATTGGTTCAGTCATTCATGCGTGACGAAACACAGATTTTTTTAGGGGTGACATAAAAACTGTCATAAAAAATCAATAGATCAAAAGATCGGAAAACAAAAAATAAACTTTTCTTAGAATTGAGAGAGGTATACATGGTAACAGTTTCAGACGAATCGGAGACAAAAATACCCCTGCTGAACCCCCTGTCTCCGAAATTTCGCTAAAGTCAACTTCGCGGTAGATCAAGTTATCGATTTTTTGTGTTTATCAACTTTGTTTCCCATCCGAGTAGTATTCATGTTAGAAAGCTCTAAGGTCACGGCCGCATGGCTGGCAAGTTACAGCTACGTGAAATCTGAGTAGGGTCCATAAAAATGATCACCAAAAATCAATAGATCAAAAGCAAAACTTTTCCGCGACGAAATTTACTTGGAAGGCTTCAAGGTATACGTACATGTAATGATGAGCTGAAATGTTGAGAAAAATGGTTACCCAATAATTGTTAGGTATAGTAGTGGTGACTAGTGGGTCGCGCGGCTGACGCCGCGCGCCCCGCTAGCTGGGGGTGCCCCCCAGACCCCCGCGTCTTTGTCATGTTTGAAATCGTAAAAAAAGTTAAGGCATCAAAGATCATGTTGACAGTTTTCGTCATGTGACTCATCATGTGACTTGTCATGTGACTTGTGACGTCATCGTTTTTGGAAACAAAATTCAACCCTGCATATCTCACGAACGACTGAACGTTTTCCCAATATTTTTCTACAATTGAACACTACTCATCAATGACTCTTCACTCTGAAATAATTGTACTTGGTTTCAGACGTATCGAACTTTTTTGAAAATTTCCGGGTTAATTTTCAAAGTTCCATAACTTTCGAAAAATCGATAATATCGATTTGTTTCTGTTGTATGTTGTTATACTTGTTGGATACATACTACATGTGTATGAATTGTTGGAATCCGTTCAGCCGTTTACGAGTACTGCTAAGTTGATCTTTTGATCTTTGCCACTGAAATGGTCATGAAAATGGAGAAAACACGAAATCTCAAAAATCGCCACGATGAAAGGTTTTAATCTTTTTAGTACTACAATCATATGAAACAAGACAGCTTTTGCATAAGTTTGAAAAAATTTCTGAGCGTTTTGGCAACTTTCCAACTAATCGATAAATCGATATATCGATTTTCTTCTATCACCATCTTTGTCTGTCGCTCATGTGAGTCACGTATATTGAACTACGTGAGCTGACACTGCCTGGTTAGCGCATAGCAGCATGAGCTTGAGATTTATTTTCTGTAAAAAATGCTATAAAAAGCTTTAAACGCAAAAGAAAAAAAAGTATACCTCTCAAAAACCTTAAAGTAGTCTCTAGTTTATGCTGACAGAATTTGGGGTCTGAAATCGCAAAATTTCATTTTTCTATTTTAGGTCATAAAAAATCAATAAATCGATTTGACGCGAAACCGCTCAAGATCATCGGATCAAATTGGATTTCCTATCTATACTATGAGTTATGGACAAATTAAAGCGGTTTGAACTGTGCGATCTAATTTTCGACCTCTCTCTAACTAATCGATAAATCAATATATTGATTATTTAAGGTCATCACATTGTAGGGTCTCATAAGTTAGTTGGTTGATACCAATTAGGTAGCATTCCATCGAGCCATTGGCTCACAGTAACAGAAAGAAATTTTTGAGAATTTCATAAAATAAGGTCTAAAAAAATTATAAGGCCCTAACTCAAAAATCGTACGGGGGCGCTCGCATTAGATTACTGTCTATTATGCATGGTTGAAATTACAGACTGATCGTAAGAACTTTTTGCGTGACTATATCATGTGTGCTATAGGTGTGGGTAAAAAATGCTATAAAAAGCTTTAAACGCAAAAGAAAAAAAAGTATACCTCTCAAAAACCTTAAAGTAGTCTCTAGTTTATGCTGACAGAATTTGGGGTCTGAAATCGCAAAATTTCATTTTTCTATTTTAGGTCATAAAAAATCAATAAATCGATTTGACGCGAAACCGCTCAAGATCATCGGATCAAATTGGATTTCCTATCTATACTATGAGTTATGGACAAATTAAAGCGGTTTGAACTGTGCGATCTAATTTTCGACCTCTCTCTAACTAATCGATAAATCAATATATTGATTATTTAAGGTCATCACATTGTAGGGTCTCATAAGTTAGTTGGTTGATACCAATTAGGTAGCATTCCATCGAGCCATTGGCTCACAGTAACAGAAAGAAATTTTTGAGAATTTCATAAAATAAGGTCTAAAAAAATTATAAGGCCCTAACTCAAAAATCGTACGGGGGCGCTCGTCTATTATGCATGGTTGAAATTACAGACTGATCGTAAGAACTTTTTGCGTGACTATATCATGTGTGCTATAGGTGTGGTGACTAGCCGGTCCCGCGGCTGACGCCGCGGGCCCCGCTAGTTGGGGGGTGCCCCCCCAAGCCCCCCACGGTTTTGTCATGTTTAATGGAGTTTAAAGTACGTTATTTCATCATTTGAGCAGTTTTGAAATTTTCTCGTTGCGCCGTACATAGTACGGGTTGGTATCTTGAATCATGAATTTCTCGAAAACTACTCGATGAACATCTCTAGTTATTTGCATATTGATTCAGTCACGTATACCGTTAAACATGACAAAGTTTCAGACGTATCGAACTGTTTTGAAAATTTTCGAGTCAATTTTCAAAGTTTCATAACTTTCGAAAAAATCGATAAAATCGATTTATTTCTGTTTTATTTTATTTGACTTGTTGAACACATACTACATGTGTATGAAATGTTGGTATCTGTTCAGTAGTTCACGAGTATTGCTAAGTTGATCTTTTGATCTTTGTCACTCAACTGGTCACAAAATTCGCAAAAAAAGGAAATCTCAAAAAGCGCCACGACAAAAGTTTTTATATTTGTAGTACTACAATCTGTTAAAATATGACAGCTGTTGCGTGAGTTTGAAAATTTTCGTAGCAATTTTGGCCTTTTTACGACTTTTCATAACTAATCAATAAATCGATATTATCGATTTTGGTCAATTGAAGGTCGTATTCATTTTTTGTCTAATGTTCACCAGTCAAGTTTCACAACAATTGGTTCAGTCACTATTGAATGGTGAACGATGAACATTTTTGGGGTAACCTAAAAACCGTCACAAAAAAATCAATAAATCAATATCAGATTTTTTTATAAAAAGTGCCTCTTTAGAATCATTAGTGGTATACGTGGTAGAAGTTTCAGAAGAATCGGAGCCAAAAATACCTCCACTGAACCCCCTATCTCCGAAATTTCGCTAAAGTCAACTTCGCGGTAGATCAATATATCGATTTTTTTCTTGAACCATCTTAGTCTGTCGCTCATGTGTGTCACGTATACTGAAGTACGTGAGCTGACACTGCCTGGTTGGCGCACACCAGCATGAGCTTGAGATTTATTTTTCGTAAAAAATGCCATAAAAAGCTTTAAACGCGAAAGAAAAAAAAGTATACCTCTCAAAAACCTTAAAGTAGTCTCTAATTCATGCTGACAGAATTCGGGGTCGGAAATCGCAAAATTTCATTTTTCTATTTTAGGTCATAAAAAATCAATAAATCAAAAACTTTTAAATTCCTTCAACGCTTTTGTTTGAGATCCGATTTGGTATACGTGGTAGAAGTTTCAGGACAATCAGGCTAAATTTTACCGTCACCCTCCGGAAAAATTTCAATCTCATAACTAATCGATAAATCGATATATCTACTTTTGGTTATCATCAAAATGTTTGCATCTGAAAGTAATGTCTATGCTGTAACAGGCTTATGATTAGGACGTAGGGCTCATCAGTTATGAGCGTGGGAAATTTCAGAAATTTTCATATTTTTGATCATATAAAATCAATAGATCAAAAGCAGAAACTTTTAGCGAGGCGAATCTAATCATTTGTCCTGACACATACGTGGTAGAAGTTTGATGACTGATATCGAAAGTTTAAGGGGTCATATAGTTACTTTATTATAATAGTGGTGACGGTGTGACCCTAAAAAACCACTTTCCCGTAGGGCGCTCGGTTCCTTCTTTCTCCAAAACTTGTATCCTGATGATAAAAGGGTTGTGGCCAAGTTTGGAAAAAAATCATCTTCCCGTACCTGAGTTATTGGAAATCAGTCAAAAACTGATGACGTCATCAGAGGAATTTCAAAAAAAAATATACGTGTTTTATTGAACTGCCATTATGAGGCATTAGTTTCTCTGAGTTCAGGAAAAATAAAACGAATCAATATTATTGAAACATTTTCAAGATATAAACGTGACGTCTTCGATTTTAGGGGGAAATTCCATAACGTATAACTCAGGAATGACTTAACTTTTTTTCGAGCTTTTTTCATATTTAGCTTAAAGTGATCAATGACTAATCACATTGTGAAACTTGTATCAATTGAACCATTTTGAAAGTGTTGGAAAATTTTGAAAATTAATTTTTTGGAAAACGGTCCACGAACCATGTTTTTTTATAGGCTCATATTGTTCACTTATCTATTACATGGTTCATATAAATGTATGAGAAAAATCGTTCGGAACGTTTTCACGAAACAGTTGAAGTTTTCTCAACTTAACATCCATTCATAACTAATCAATAAATCGATATTATCGATTTTTGGCAATTGAAAGTCCTATTCATTTATCAAATATGATCTATTGCTGAAGTTTGATCCAAATCCATGAAGCCGTTCGATCAGGACAGACATAGTGAAAATTGGTTTTTTACATGAAAATTGTAATAAAAATGTTTAAACTGATTTAGAAGCTAATCCCCTCGATCAATTTGGTCAATAGTCGTAGTAGTATTTGATGCTATAATTCCAAGACATTCCGACCAGTTTGATCTTCCACCTCGTCCAAAATGGGAATTTCATAGCGGATCGATAAATCGATATATTGATTTTTTAACGTCATCACATTGTAGGGCTTTATGAGTTAGATGGTTGTTACCAATTAGGTAGCATTCCATTCAGGCGTTGGCTCACAATAAGCAAAAGAAATTTTCATGAATTTCATAAATTGAGGTCTCAAAAAATTGTAAGGCCCTAACTCAAAAATCGTACGGGTCATTTGTCTTAGATCATTGTCTGTTATGCATGGTTAAAATTACGGACTAATCGTAACAACTTTTCTATCATCTTATCATGTGTGGTATAGGTGTGGTGACTAGCCGGTCACGCGGCTCACGCCGCGTGCCCGTCTAGCGTGCATGTTAGCTATGTTTCGCACCATTATTCAATATTGTTACCACGTTTCTTACTTTTTTTGAACGTTCCAAACAGCTTCGAGTAGTTTGACGACTTGACGCCTTCTGGCCTTCAGAATCTTATCTGACGTGATCGTCACTTCGTGAAACAATGTAATCGTAACAATTTTGGACTCTTTCCTACTTGTTCTGAGAGTTTCAGAAAGTTTGAACGAAGTTCATTTCTGACGTCTTCTAGCCTTCTGAATATTACTCGTCGTTACTTAGAATTCATATAGTCTTCACCTATGAGTATGATCTACGGTTTCCAATAGCTTGGAGCCCAAGAAGAACTATTAAAAAGAACATGACTTTTTTGCTAGTGAAATGCTTGGTATGTGACGTCATCAATTGATGGTTTGATCTTGAAACTTGAAACTATTGTAACTTGGCTCATTTTTCTCCGATGTACCCTGTGTTTGACTTTTTGAGTTGTTCATGAGTAGTGGAACACAACGACATTAAATTTAAAATTACATCTATCTCTATAACGATTTTAGCACAAAATCATGTTAAGTGCGCTAAAAAAATCAATAGTTGACCTTTGAACTTAATTCTCTGGCAGTACAATCTTTATTCAATACTGGTCCTGCCCTATGAGTTTCAAGTCGTTCCGATCATTTTGACGATCAGGAGAGGCGTGGGAAAATGTCGAGTCCGGGGTAGCTTAAAAGTGAGCCTATTTGCGCCGTATATAGTACGGGTTGGACTTTTAAAACTTGAATAACTCGAGAACGGCTGAATGGTTTTGCTTAATTTTTTACAATGTTTGCCGGTCTATTGACGTTCGTCTATGGACAGAATTTGGGTCATACTGCATAAGTTTGGCTGTTTCACTTTTTTCTAAAAAAACGTATTAAAAAATTATTTTTGAGAAATTCAAAAATCTGTCACATACAAATCGTTTTAATTTGTTATGCGCATCTTATACACAAATCTCAGAGATTCAATCACATTTTGAACATGTGCCCCACCGAAATGAATGAAATTTTCTGTTAACTTTTATCAACGCTTACAGAACACCCGTCATATGATATAATGTTTATTGCTTATAAAGTTGACTACCTGACAAGCAACTCTATACAGTATAGGAATAAGAAGACAAATGGTTCATGGGAACCTTCTTTTGTAGCCTCATTTATGAGGTACTACGTTTCATACTGGAGATCACCAAAAATCGATACTTGATCTTTGATCTTTCATATTGCGAATGTATACTCAGTAGGTCATGACACATCTTGTGCCACCATATGAACAGATGAGGACCATTTTAAAACAGTTCGGAAATCTCAAAATGTTCCGGAAATTTCTCAAATCCGGAGGATGTTGCGAAATTTTCCACGATATTGAGCCAAAAGAAGGGACTTCTGGAGAGTTCAACCAGCCAGAAATTTTAAGGTCATATCATCAACATGGGCGGTATGAGGAATGAAAGTAGCAAAAAATTGTACTTTTTTCTAATTCATGTAACTGTTTCCGGAAACATTTCCGGCAAAAAGCGCTCGATGGAAACATTTGTCTTCAGAATACAGGCTTTCATGTGGAGTATCTCCGAAAATTCGCTCTCCATCTTAAGGCCTTAAAAAATCAATAAATCGATAGCATTGATTTTCCTTAGACACCACGACCTTAGATTTTAGTGACATAATTGATGGTCATACTGTTAGGTCGCTATCGTTAAAAAATGGATCCCGTTACGTTATGTACCGTTACGTCATTTAGTCATATTATGTATAGGGTGGTGACTAGCCGGTCACGCGGCTCTCGCCGCGTGCCCGTCTAGCGTGCATGTTAGCTATGTTTTGCACCTTAATTTAGGGTTGTTATCACGTTTCTTACTTTTTTTTGAACGTTTCAAACAGCTTCGAGTAGTTTGACGACTTGACGTCTTCTGGCCTTCAGAATCTTATCTGACGTGATCGTCACTTCGTGAAACAATGTAATCGTAACATTTTTGGACTCTTTTCTACTTGTTCTGAGAGTTTCAGAAAGTTTGAACGAAGTTCATTTCTGACGTCTTCTGACATTCTGAATATTACTCGTCGTTGCTTAGAATTTACATAATCTTCACGTATGACTATACATTACGTGTTGCGATAGTTAGACGCCTGAAATAAACTATTCGAAAGAACTTGACTTTTTTGCTAGTGAAATGCTTGGTGTGTGACGTCATCAATTGATGGTTTGATCTTGAAATTTAAAACTACTGTAACTTGGTTCATTTTTCTCCGATGTACCCCGTGTTTGACTTTTTGAGTTGATCATGAGTAGTGAAATACAATGACACTGAGTTTGGAGTTACATCTATTTCCATAGCAATTTTAGGCCAAAATCATATTTAATGCGCTAAAAAAATCAATAGTTGACCTTTGACCTTAATGCTTTGGCAGTACAATCTTTATTCAATACTGGTCATGTCCTATGAGTTTCAAGTCGTTCCGATCATTTAGACGATCAGGAGAGGCGTGGGAAAATGTTGAGTCCGAGGTAGCTTAAAAGTGAGCCTATTTGCGCCGTATATAGTACGGGCTTGACTTTTAAAACTTGAATAACTCGAGAACGGCTCAATGGTTTTGCTTAATTTTTCACAATGTTTGCCGGTCTATTGACCTTCGTCTATGGACAAAATTTGGGTCATACTGCATGAGTTTGGCTGTTTCACTTTTTTCTAAAAAAACGTTTTAAAAAATTATTTTTGAGAAATTCAAAAATCTGTCACATACAAATTGTTTTAATTCTCTATGCGCATCTTATACACAAATCTCAGAGATTCAATCACATTTTGAACATGTGCCCCACCGAAATGAATGAAATTTTCTGTTAATTTTTATCAACGCTCACAGAACACCCATCACATGATAGAATGTTTATTGCTTATAAAGTTGAGTACCAGACAATCAACTCTATACACTATAGAAATTAGAAGACAAATGATTCATGGGAACCTTCTTTTGTAGCCTCTTTTATGAGGTACTACATTTCATAACGGAGATCACCAAAAATCGATACTTGATCTTTGATCTTTAATATTACAAATGTATACTCGGTAGGTCATGACACATCTTGTGTCACAATATGAACAGATGAGGACCATTTTAAAACAGTTCGGAAATCTCAAAAAGTTCCGGAAATTTCTCAAATCCGGAGGAAGTTGCGAAATTCTTGACGATATTGAGTCAATAGAAGGGACTTCTGGAGAGTTCAACCAGCCAGAAATTTTGAGGTCATATCATCAACATGGGCGGTATGAGGAATGAAAGTAGCAAAAAATTATACTTTTTTCTAATTCATGTAACTGTTTCCGGAAACGTTTCCGGCAAAAAGCGCTCGATGGAAACATTTGTCTTCAGAATACAGGCTTTCATGTGGAGTATCTCCGAAATTTCACTGTCCAACTTAGGGCCTTAAAAAATCAATAAATCGATAGCATTGATTTTCCTTAGACACCACGACCTTAGATTTTAGTGACATAATTGATGGTCATACTGTTAGGTCGCTATCGTTAAAAAGTGGATCCCGTTATGTACCGTCACGTCATTTAGTCGAATTATGTATAGGGTGGTCCGCGTGCCCGTCTAGCGTGCATGTTAGCTATGTTTTGCACCTTAATTTAGGGTTGTTATCACGTTTCTTACTTTTTTTTGAACGTTTCAAACAGCTTCGAGTAGTTTGACGACTTGACGTCTTCTGGCCTTCAGAATCTTATCTGACGTGATCGTCACTTCGTGAAACAATGTAATCGTAACATTTTTGGACTCTTTTCTACTTGTTCTGAGAGTTTCAGAAAGTTTGAACGAAGTTCATTTCTGACGTCTTCTGACATTCTGAATATTACTCGTCGTTGCTTAGAATTTACATAATCTTCACGTATGACTATACATTACGTGTTGCGATAGTTAGACGCCTGAAATAAACTATTCGAAAGAACTTGACTTTTTTGCTAGTGAAATGCTTGGTGTGTGACGTCATCAATTGATGGTTTGATCTTGAAATTTAAAACTACTGTAACTTGGTTCATTTTTCTCCGATGTACCCCGTGTTTGACTTTTTGAGTTGATCATGAGTAGTGAAATACAATGACACTGAGTTTGGAGTTACATCTATTTCCATAGCAATTTTAGGCCAAAATCATATTTAATGCGCTAAAAAAATCAATAGTTGACCTTTGACCTTAATGCTTTGGCAGTACAATCTTTATTCAATACTGGTCATGTCCTATGAGTTTCAAGTCGTTCCGATCATTTAGACGATCAGGAGAGGCGTGGGAAAATGTTGAGTCCGAGGTAGCTTAAAAGTGAGCCTATTTGCGCCGTATATAGTACGGGCTTGACTTTTAAAACTTGAATAACTCGAGAACGGCTCAATGGTTTTGCTTAATTTTTCACAATGTTTGCCGGTCTATTGACCTTCGTCTATGGACAAAATTTGGGTCATACTGCATGAGTTTGGCTGTTTCACTTTTTTCTAAAAAAACGTTTTAAAAAATTATTTTTGAGAAATTCAAAAATCTGTCACATACAAATTGTTTTAATTCTCTATGCGCATCTTATACACAAATCTCAGAGATTCAATCACATTTTGAACATGTGCCCCACCGAAATGAATGAAATTTTCTGTTAATTTTTATCAACGCTCACAGAACACCCATCACATGATAGAATGTTTATTGCTTATAAAGTTGAGTACCAGACAATCAACTCTATACACTATAGAAATTAGAAGACAAATGATTCATGGGAACCTTCTTTTGTAGCCTCTTTTATGAGGTACTACATTTCATAACGGAGATCACCAAAAATCGATACTTGATCTTTGATCTTTAATATTACAAATGTATACTCGGTAGGTCATGACACATCTTGTGTCACAATATGAACAGATGAGGACCATTTTAAAACAGTTCGGAAATCTCAAAAAGTTCCGGAAATTTCTCAAATCCGGAGGAAGTTGCGAAATTCTTGACGATATTGAGTCAATAGAAGGGACTTCTGGAGAGTTCAACCAGCCAGAAATTTTGAGGTCATATCATCAACATGGGCGGTATGAGGAATGAAAGTAGCAAAAAATTATACTTTTTTCTAATTCATGTAACTGTTTCCGGAAACGTTTCCGGCAAAAAGCGCTCGATGGAAACATTTGTCTTCAGAATACAGGCTTTCATGTGGAGTATCTCCGAAATTTCACTGTCCAACTTAGGGCCTTAAAAAATCAATAAATCGATAGCATTGATTTTCCTTAGACACCACGACCTTAGATTTTAGTGACATAATTGATGGTCATACTGTTAGGTCGCTATCGTTAAAAAGTGGATCCCGTTATGTACCGTCACGTCATTTAGTCGAATTATGTATAGGGTGGTGACTAGCCGGTCACGCGGCTCACGCCGCGTGCCCGTCTAGCTGGGGGGAGACCCCCCAGACCCCCCACGCGTGTAGTCATTTAGAGTTATTTAGATTAACTTTTTTGGTTCCATGACAACTTGGGTTGTGACGTCTTCTGGTCTTCAGAATCCTATGTGCCGTTGACGTTACATCGTGAAACATTGTCGTCATGACATCTTTGTCACTTATGGTACTTGTTCTGAGAGTTTCAACACTCTATGGCATTGTTTGTATTTGACGTCTTCTAGCCTTCTGAATATTACTCGTCGTTACTTAGAATTCATATAGTCTTCACCTATGAGTATGATCTACGGTTTGAAGTAGCTTGGAGCCCAAGAGGAACTATTAAAAAGAACTTGACTTTTTTGCTAGTGAAATGCTTGGTATGTGACGTCATCAATTGATGGTTTGATCTTGAAACTTAAAACTACTGTAACTTGTTTCATTTTTCTCCGATGTATCCCGTGTTTGATTTTTTGAGTTGTTCATGAGTAGTGGAATACAGTAACACTAAGTTTGAAGTTACATCTATTTCCATAGCAATTTTAGGCCAAAATCATATTTAATGCGCTAAAAAAATCAATAGTTGACCTTTGACCTTAATGCTTTGGCAGTACAATCTTTATTCAATACTGGTCCTGTCCTATGAGTTTCAAGTCGTTCCGATCATTTAGACGATCAGGAGAGGCGTGGGAAAATGTTGAGTCCGAGGTAGCTTAAAAGTGAGCCTATTTGCGCCGTATATAGTACGGGTTGGACTTTTAAAACTTGAATAACTCGAGAACGGCTGGATGGTTTTGCTTTATTTTTTAGAATATTTGCCGGTCTATTGACCTTGGTCTATGGACAAAATTTGGGTCATACTGCATGAGTTTGGCTGTTTCACTTTTTTCTAAAAAAACGTTTTAAAAAATTATTTTTGAGAAATTCAAAAATCTGTCACATACAAATTGTTTTAATTCTCTATGCGCATCTTATACACGAATCTCAGAGATTCAATCACATTTTGAACATATGCCCCACCAAAATGAATGAAATTTTTTGTTGATTTTTAGCGACGCTTACAGAACACCCGTTATATGCGATAATGTTTATTACTCATAAAGTAGAGTACCTGACAATCAACTCTAAACACTGTAGTAATAAGAAGACAAATAGTTCATGGGAACCTTCTTTTGTAGCCTCATTTATGAGGTACTACATTTCATGACGGAGATCACCAAAAATCGATACTTGATCTCTGATCTTTCATATTACAAATATATACTCAGTAGGTCATGACACATCTCGTGCCACAATATGAACAGATGAGGACCATTTTAAAACAGTTCGGAAATCTCAAAAAGTTCCGGAAATTTCTCAAATCCGGAGGAAGTTGCGAAATTTTCCACGATATTGAGCCAATAGAAGGGACTTCTGGAGAGTTCAACCAGCTAGAAAATTTGAGGTCATATCATCAACATGAGCGGTATGAGGAATGAAAGTAGCAAAAAATTGTACTTTTTTCTAATTCATGTAACTGTTTCCGGAAACGTTTCCGGCAAAAAGCGCTCGACAGAAACAATCAACTTCAGAATACAGGCTTTCATGTGGAGTATCTCCGAAATTTCACTGTCCAACTTAGGGCCTTAAAAAATCAATAAATCGATAGCATTGATTTTCCTTAGACACCGCGACCTTAGATTTTAGTGACATAATTGATGGTCATACTGTTAGGTCGTTATCGTTAAAAAGTGGATCCCGTACCGTATCCCGTACCGTACCGTACCGTCCCGTCAGTTAGTCGAGTTATGTATAGGGTGGTGACTAGCCGGTCACGCGGCTCACGCCGCGTGCCCGTCTAGCGTGCATGTTAGCTATGTTTTGCACCTTAATTTAGAGTTGTTATCACGTTTCTTACTTTTTTTTGAACGTTTCAAACTGCTTTGAGTAGTTTGACGACTTGACGTCTTCTTGCCTTCAGAATCTTATCTAACGTGATCGTCACTTCGTGAAACAATGCAGTCGTAACATTTTTGGACTCTTTCCTCCTTGTTCTGAGAGTTTCAGAAAGTTTGAACGAAGTTCATTTCTGACGTCTTCTGACATTCTGAATATTACTCGTCGTTGCTTAGAATTCATACAGTCTTCACGTATGACTATACATTACGTGTTGCGATAGTTAGGAGCCTGAAAGAAACCATTCGAAAGAACTTGACTTTTTTTGCTAGTGAAATGCTTGGTATGTGACGTCATCAATTGATGGTTTGATCTTGAAACTTAAAACTACTGTAACTTGGTTCATTTTTCTCTCAGAATCCTATGTGACGTGGTCGTCACTTTGTAAAACAATGTAATCGTAACAAATTTGAATAATTTACTTCGAGTTTGAACACAACTCATAGTACAATAACTTTATTAGCATTGCAAACTCACAATTCAACATTTGCTTTGATACCACTGTAAGTATGCTAGCATTTCTTTATAATCAGCAGTATGAGGACGATGCCCCTTAATTTGTCTTTCGATCCAGGCAATTTCATGATCGATATTATAAGGTAAATAGAAATAAATATTTCTATAACTCATATGGGCCAGATGTTTCGGGGGAGGTGGTGCTCTTTTCTTTGGACCTCTTCTTTCTTTTTCTGCCTTTCTTTCTTCAGCCATTTTCTTTATGTCTTTGTCATGCCATTGGTCCTTTGTCCAATAAAACCAATCCTCTGAAAAACAGAATGGTTTTGATGTACGTCAACATTGGTTATTCACTGATGTTTTTTGATAATAAGAATACTATCACTAACTTTCATCTTATAATAAGAAGAATAAAAGATTCATTGAACTATAATAGTTATAAGGTAAAGGTATGAACTTATTGAGCCAGGTATTTGAAAAACTTAATTAATTTTGATCTTAATTTTAGAATGATCTCAACATTTGCAAGAATTGATTATTGCAATGAATAAAAATATTATGAATAGAAACTCTTTTTTAAACGCATAGAAAACATACTTTCTTTTTGTTTTTCCTTATCAGACAAATGATGATAGCCCAGACCACCTCCATGCCACTTGTGTCTCTTTTCGTAGGTGTTCCATCTGTCGACCCATTTGAATGTTTCTAAAAATACTACACAATATACAAGCATACTGTTCTCAAGTAATGACGGAAGTTTATAGAATGATCACTATGGAAAATATACCTGGTAAGTTCACGACATGATTGCAGAAGTAGATAGTGATTATTTCTACAATTTGTATTCAACTCTATGGAAGTTGGCGTTCAATTGCACATTAGTTTTTCTACATTTCTATTTCACCGAAAACTGAATAAGAAAGCTACCGGGATTTGCTGTTCTCCATCGTTTCTGGCGCTCAGCATTGGTATGATCAACTGTTTTAGAACGTCTTTCTCTGGCTTTTTCACGAGCGACAATTTTCTTCATTGCTTCAGGAGGAACTATAAAATCTTAATGTATCATTTGAAATGTGAAAAGCAATCTATTCAAAACTATGTAAGAATAATGTTTTATTTTGAATTACAAAATTGATTGCCTGTTTTACAGGTAGTTTTGAAGTGAAAAAATTGAGTATTTCACATCATTTACGTGAAAAAAATTACGTACGACACATGAACATGATGTTTATAAACTAAAAAAATGATATCAACAGTGAGATAAGTCCATTCACCATAATCGTCATCTTTTTCGACGACCAACTTGGGTGGTACAGATGATTTGGATCGGCTTGGTCTCTTGGGCATTGTAAATCACTCGAATGATGAAAAGAATGAAAATTGTAAAAGACGGACGGAATAATTCGCTCAGACTTGTCAGAATATGCTTCGAAGTAAACATGTTTACCAGAACTTGGTCGTTTGTCGGTTGTTTTCCTTCACAGTAAGAAAAATTGTTTGATAAAAATGAAAAGAAGCATTATCAAGATAGTTCACTGTTTTCTTAATTGGATCAAAGTTTTCTTAATTGGAAAATTGGATTAGGATCGATAGTTTGATCTCGAAACATAAGAATTATTGTAGCTTTGTTAAAATATTCTAACTGGTCATGTTGTTTGGTAATTGTAAAGAAGAAAATGGCTCTTCTGTACGAATAGAATGTAGTAAACATATTTGTCTGTGACGTCATCACATGCGTGGTACTCAGGTTGTTTACTTGATTTCGATTTTGAATAGTTTTGCTTATCAATCTCAAAACATGAGAGACATCGTAACTTATTTAAATGATTCTCTGTTCTGCGTGCAAGGTGATAATTGTATCCAGAGGTGCGTAAAGTCACTAATTACATATTGGCCATTCCTGTTAGATATATAGACATACAATTAATAGCTAACCTCAACTAAATGTTTGTAAAAATTATGATGAGTGTCTTTAAAACTGGTTTTGAATGTCAAATACTTCGATTGAGTGAGGAATTCTCTCAGTTAAGAGTAATCAAAACGAAATGTAACAATCGAGAAAAAAATAATAGTTTCGTTTTCATAATCATGTAAGCTTTAGGAAAAATAGAAAAAGTCGGAAAAAGGCTTCACTTTTTTCGATTTGCTTAGGGAGTGGGTAAGCAAATCCGTTCTGTGGCACGGAGTCTCGTGCCGTGGAACGGGATTTCGCGTTACAAAGTGCAAGCGCCGTTACAAAAGGAGGATTTGCTTACTACAGAGAAAGCAAAACTGAGAAATACACTTTTTTGTAATTGATGTAACTGTTTCCGGAAATTTTTCCGGCAAAAACGCCTCGACAGAAAGTTTTAGATTTGATAGTAGATCATTCTGTGAAGATAACTCTGAAATTTTGTTCCCATATTTGAGATCCTAAAAAATCAATAAATCAATATTTTGACTAATCCTTGGACATGGCGACCTTATATTTTGGTGACACAATTTTTGGTCATAATGGTTAGGCTCTCCGCCGGAAAGACAGTTTTTTTTCCAGAAACCAAGATTTCCCCGGGGGTAGAGTAACTTTATTCATCGACACGTAGCAGTTTAGGGGAATTTGTATTCAAGTAGGGGAATTTTAGTACTCTGTCTCAAACGCCGATGTAGAAGATCCGTACACGTTGGATAGGTGAAAAGTGTGAAATAAGCGAGTTTTGAAAATCGTTTTTTGATCATTAAAAATCTAATTGTAAATATTTCGAACTAAAAAAGCGCAATGCAACGCTTTGGAGTCATTGTCATGGTTTGGCGTATTGAGCATCTTGTCATCATGTCATGAGGTTCCACGTTATGGGACCTTACACGATTATGTATAGGGTGGTAATGCCAAAGGTCAGAAAAACCACTTTCCCGTGAAGCAATCTGTCTCGTGTTTTGATGAAAAGTTGGATATCCACAGTAGAAAGTTACATACCAAGTTTGGTTATAATAGCTAAATGCTTCTTGGAGTTATGCAATTTTTTCGATTTTCCAACTGTTTGATGACGTCATCAGAAAATGAAAAACACAAATTGTAAAAATCGGTTTTTTCATTGTAGAATTGTATTGAGAATACTTACTTGATATTGGCAAAAATATAAGTAAACTATATTATTGACAAACAGTTGATTTACGTACTTACCCGATATCTACTTTTTTTCTAAAAAAACGTCTTAAAAAATTATTTTTGAGAAATTCAAAAATCTGTCACATACAAACTGTTTTAATTCTTTATGCGCATCTTATGCACAAATCTCAGAGATGTAATCACGTTTTGAACATGTGCCCCACCGAAATGAATGAAATGTTTTGTTGATGATTATAAACGCTTACAGCGGACTTGTCATGGAAGAAGAAGTTTGTTCGTTAACAGTTCTGAGTACCTTACTATTGAGTCTATCCTATCTTACAATTGAGAGCGGAACGACTAATGAGAACCCTATTTTGTAGCTCCATTTTTGAGGTACAATGTTTCATTATAGAGATCACTAAAAATCGATACTTGATCTTTGGTCTTTCATATTGCCAAAGTATACTCAGTTGGTCATGGCACACCTTTTGCCACAATTTGATCGAGTCAGGACCATTTTCAAACAGTTCGGAAATTCCGTTCAGTTCCGGAAATCTCACCTTCCTTCCCCCTTCAGAACCGGACAGCTTTCGCTCTGTGGGAAATGTGTGAGTGCTTTGACTAATTCTCCTGGATCAAAGTTTTACAGCCATATCATTAACTTAGGCGGTATAAGAAACGAAAAAAAACTGAGAAATACACTTTTTTGTAATTGATGTAACTGTTTCCGGAAATTTTTCCGGCAAAAACGCCTCGACAGAAAGTTTTAGATTTGATAGTAGATCATTCTGTGAAGATAACTCTGAAATTTTGTTCCCATATTTGAGATCCTAAAAAATCAATAAATCAATATTTTGACTAATCCTTGGACATGGCGACCTTATATTTTGGTGACACAATTTTTGGTCATAATGGTTAGGCTCTCCGCCGGAAAGACAGTTTTTTTTCCAGAAACCAAGATTTCCCCGGGGGTAGAGTAACTTTATTCATCGACACGTAGCAGTTTAGGGGAATTTGTATTCAAGTAGGGGAATTTTAGTACTCTGTCTCAAACGCCGATGTAGAAGATCCGTACACGTTGGATAGGTGAAAAGTGTGAAATAAGCGAGTTTTGAAAATCGTTTTTTGATCATTAAAAATCTAATTGTAAATATTTCGAACTAAAAAAGCGCAATGCAACGCTTTGGAGTCATTGTCATGGTTTGGCGTATTGAGCATCTTGTCATCATGTCATGAGGTTCCACGTTATGGGACCTTACACGATTATGTATAGGGTGGTAATGCCAAAGGTCAGAAAAACCACTTTCCCGTGAAGCAATCTGTCTCGTGTTTTGATGAAAAGTTGGATATCCACAGTAGAAAGTTACATACCAAGTTTGGTTATAATAGCTAAATGCTTCTTGGAGTTATGCAATTTTTTCGATTTTCCAACTGTTTGATGACGTCATCAGAAAATGAAAAACACAAATTGTAAAAATCGGTTTTTTCATTGTAGAATTGTATTGAGAATACTTACTTGATATTGGCAAAAATATAAGTAAACTATATTATTGACAAACAGTTGATTTACGTACTTACCCGATATCTACTTTTTTTCTAAAAAAACGTCTTAAAAAATTATTTTTGAGAAATTCAAAAATCTGTCACATACAAACTGTTTTAATTCTTTATGCGCATCTTATGCACAAATCTCAGAGATGTAATCACGTTTTGAACATGTGCCCCACCGAAATGAATGAAATGTTTTGTTGATGATTATAAACGCTTACAGCGGACTTGTCATGGAAGAAGAAGTTTGTTCGTTAACAGTTCTGAGTACCTTACTATTGAGTCTATCCTATCTTACAATTGAGAGCGGAACGACTAATGAGAACCCTATTTTGTAGCTCCATTTTTGAGGTACAATGTTTCATTATAGAGATCACTAAAAATCGATACTTGATCTTTGGTCTTTCATATTGCCAAAGTATACTCAGTTGGTCATGGCACACCTTTTGCCACAATTTGATCGAGTCAGGACCATTTTCAAACAGTTCGGAAATTCCGTTCAGTTCCGGAAATCTCACCTTCCTTCCCCCTTCAGAACCGGACAGCTTTCGCTCTGTGGGAAATGTGTGAGTGCTTTGACTAATTCTCCTGGATCAAAGTTTTACAGCCATATCATTAACTTAGGCGGTATAAGAAACGAAAAAAAACTGAGAAATACACTTTTTTGTAATTGATGTAACTGTTTCCGGAAATTTTTCCGGCAAAAACGCCTCGACAGAAAGTTTTAGATTTGATAGTAGATCATTCTGTGAAGATAACTCTGAAATTTTGTTCCCATATTTGAGATCCTAAAAAATCAATAAATCAATATTTTGACTAATCCTTGGACATGGCGACCTTATATTTTGGTGACACAATTTTTGGTCATAATGGTTAGGCTCTCCGCCGGAAAGTCAGTTTTTTTTCCAGAAACCAAGATTTCCCCGGGGGTAGAGTAACTTTATTCATCGACACGTAGCAGTTTAGGGGAATTTGTATTCAAGTAGGGAAATTTTAGCACTCTGTCTCAAACGCCGATGTAGAAGATCCGTACACGTTGAATAGGTGAAAAGTGTCAAATAAGCGAGTTTTGAAAATCGTTTTTTGATCATTAAAAATCTAATTGTAAATATTTCGAACTAAAAAAGCGCAATGCAACACTTTGGAGTCATTGCCATGGTTTGGCGTATTGAGCATCTTGTCATCATGTCATGAGGTTCCACGTTATGGGACCTTACACGATTATGTATAGGGTGGTAATGCCAAAGGTCAGAAAAACCACTTTCCCGTGAAGCAATCTGTCTCGTGTTTTGATGAAAAGTTGGATATCCACAGTAGAAAGTTACATACCAAGTTTGGTTATAATAGCTAAATGCTTCTTGGAGTTATGCAATTTTTTCGATTTTCCAACTGTTTGATGACGTCATCAGAAAATGAAAAACACAAATTGTAAAAATCGGTTTTTTCATTGTAGAATTGTATTGAGAATACTTACTTGATATTGGCAAAAATATAAGTAAACTATATTATTGACAAACAGTTGATTTACGTACTTACCCGATATCTACTTTTTTTCTAAAAAAACGTCTTAAAAAATTATTTTTGAGAAATTCAAAAATCTGTCACATACAAACTGTTTTAATTCTTTATGCGCATCTTATGCACAAATCTCAGAGATGTAATCACGTTTTGAACATGTGCCCCACCGAAATGAATGAAATGTTTTGTTGATGATTATAAACGCTTACAGCGGACTTGTCATGGAAGAAGAAGTTTGTTCGTTAACAGTTCTGAGTACCTTACTATTGAGTCTATCCTATCTTACAATTGAGAGCGGAACGACTAATGAGAACCCTATTTTGTAGCTCCATTTTTGAGGTACAATGTTTCATTATAGAGATCACTAAAAATCGATACTTGATCTTTGGTCTTTCATATTGCCAAAGTATACTCAGTTGGTCATGGCACACCTTTTGCCACAATTTGATCGAGTCAGGACCATTTTCAAACAGTTCGGAAATTCCGTTCAGTTCCGGAAATCTCACCTTCCTTCCCCCTTCAGAACCGGACAGCTTTCGCTCTGTGGGAAATGTGTGAGTGCTTTGACTAATTCTCCTGGATCAAAGTTTTACAGCCATATCATTAACTTAGGCGGTATAAGAAACGAAAAAAAACTGAGAAATACACTTTTTTGTAATTGATGTAACTGTTTCCGGAAATTTTTCCGGCAAAAACGCCTCGACAGAAAGTTTTAGATTTGATAGTAGATCATTCTGTGAAGATAACTCTGAAATTTTGTTCCCATATTTGAGATCCTAAAAAATCAATAAATCAATATTTTGACTAATCCTTGGACATGGCGACCTTATATTTTGGTGACACAATTTTTGGTCATAATGGTTAGGCTCTCCGCCGGAAAGTCAGTTTTTTTTCCAGAAACCAAGATTTCCCCGGGGGTAGAGTAACTTTATTCATCGACACGTAGCAGTTTAGGGGAATTTGTATTCAAGTAGGGAAATTTTAGCACTCTGTCTCAAACGCCGATGTAGAAGATCCGTACACGTTGAATAGGTGAAAAGTGTCAAATAAGCGAGTTTTGAAAATCGTTTTTTGATCATTAAAAATCTAATTGTAAATATTTCGAACTAAAAAAGCGCAATGCAACACTTTGGAGTCATTGCCATGGTTTGGCGTATTGAGCATCTTGTCATCATGTCATGAGGTTCCACGTTATGGGACCTTACACGATTATGTATAGGGTGGTAATGCCAAAGGTCAGAAAAACCACTTTCCCGTGAAGCAATCTGTCTCGTGTTTTGATGAAAAGTTGGATATCCACAGTAGAAAGTTACATACCAAGTTTGGTTATAATAGCTAAATGCTTCTTGGAGTTATGCAATTTTTTCGATTTTCCAACTGTTTGATGACGTCATCAGAAAATGAAAAACACAAATTGTAAAAATCGGTTTTTTCATTGTAGAATTGTATTGAGAATACTTACTTGATATTGGCAAAAATATAAGTAAACTATATTATTGACAAACAGTTGATTTACGTACTTACCCGATATCTACTTTTTTTCTAAAAAAACGTCTTAAAAAATTATTTTTGAGAAATTCAAAAATCTGTCACATACAAACTGTTTTAATTCTTTATGCGCATCTTATGCACAAATCTCAGAGATGTAATCACGTTTTGAACATGTGCCCCACCGAAATGAATGAAATGTTTTGTTGATGATTATAAACGCTTACAGCGGACTTGTCATGGAAGAAGAAGTTTGTTCGTTAACAGTTCTGAGTACCTTACTATTGAGTCTATCCTATCTTACAATTGAGAGCGGAACGACTAATGAGAACCCTATTTTGTAGCTCCATTTTTGAGGTACAATGTTTCATTATAGAGATCACTAAAAATCGATACTTGATCTTTGGTCTTTCATATTGCCAAAGTATACTCAGTTGGTCATGGCACACCTTTTGCCACAATTTGATCGAGTCAGGACCATTTTCAAACAGTTCGGAAATTCCGTTCAGTTCCGGAAATCTCACCTTCCTTCCCCCTTCAGAACCGGACAGCTTTCGCTCTGTGGGAAATGTGTGAGTGCTTTGACTAATTCTCCTGGATCAAAGTTTTACAGCCATATCATTAACTTAGGCGGTATAAGAAACGAAAAAAAACTGAGAAATACACTTTTTTGTAATTGATGTAACTGTTTCCGGAAATTTTTCCGGCAAAAACGCCTCGACAGAAAGTTTTAGATTTGATAGTAGATCATTCTGTGAAGATAACTCTGAAATTTTGTTCCCATATTTGAGATCCTAAAAAATCAATAAATCAATATTTTGACTAATCCTTGGACATGGCGACCTTATATTTTGGTGACACAATTTTTGGTCATAATGGTTAGGCTCTCCGCCGGAAAGTCAGTTTTTTTTCCAGAAACCAAGATTTCCCCGGGGGTAGAGTAACTTTATTCATCGACACGTAGCAGTTTAGGGGAATTTGTATTCAAGTAGGGAAATTTTAGCACTCTGTCTCAAACGCCGATGTAGAAGATCCGTACACGTTGAATAGGTGAAAAGTGTCAAATAAGCGAGTTTTGAAAATCGTTTTTTGATCATTAAAAATCTAATTGTAAATATTTCGAACTAAAAAAGCGCAATGCAACACTTTGGAGTCATTGCCATGGTTTGGCGTATTGAGCATCTTGTCATCATGTCATGAGGTTCCACGTTATGGGACCTTACACGATTATGTATAGGGTGGTAATGCCAAAGGTCAGAAAAACCACTTTCCCGTGAAGCAATCTGTCTCGTGTTTTGATGAAAAGTTGGATATCCACAGTAGAAAGTTACATACCAAGTTTGGTTATAATAGCTAAATGCTTCTTGGAGTTATGCAATTTTTTCGATTTTCCAACTGTTTGATGACGTCATCAGAAAATGAAAAACACAAATTGTAAAAATCGGTTTTTTCATTGTAGAATTGTATTGAGAATACTTACTTGATATTGGCAAAAATATAAGTAAACTATATTATTGACAAACAGTTGATTTACGTACTTACCCGATATCTACTTTTTTTCTAAAAAAACGTCTTAAAAAATTATTTTTGAGAAATTCAAAAATCTGTCACATACAAACTGTTTTAATTCTTTATGCGCATCTTATGCACAAATCTCAGAGATGTAATCACGTTTTGAACATGTGCCCCACCGAAATGAATGAAATGTTTTGTTGATGATTATAAACGCTTACAGCGGACTTGTCATGGAAGAAGAAGTTTGTTCGTTAACAGTTCTGAGTACCTTACTATTGAGTCTATCCTATCTTACAATTGAGAGCGGAACGACTAATGAGAACCCTATTTTGTAGCTCCATTTTTGAGGTACAATGTTTCATTATAGAGATCACTAAAAATCGATACTTGATCTTTGGTCTTTCATATTGCCAAAGTATACTCAGTTGGTCATGGCACACCTTTTGCCACAATTTGATCGAGTCAGGACCATTTTCAAACAGTTCGGAAATTCCGTTCAGTTCCGGAAATCTCACCTTCCTTCCCCCTTCAGAACCGGACAGCTTTCGCTCTGTGGGAAATGTGTGAGTGCTTTGACTAATTCTCCTGGATCAAAGTTTTACAGCCATATCATTAACTTAGGCGGTATAAGAAACGAAAAAAAACTGAGAAATACACTTTTTTGTAATTGATGTAACTGTTTCCGGAAATTTTTCCGGCAAAAACGCCTCGACAGAAAGTTTTAGATTTGATAGTAGATCATTCTGTGAAGATAACTCTGAAATTTTGTTCCCATATTTGAGATCCTAAAAAATCAATAAATCAATATTTTGACTAATCCTTGGACATGGCGACCTTATATTTTGGTGACACAATTTTTGGTCATAATGGTTAGGCTCTCCGCCGGAAAGTCAGTTTTTTTTCCAGAAACCAAGATTTCCCCGGGGGTAGAGTAACTTTATTCATCGACACGTAGCAGTTTAGGGGAATTTGTATTCAAGTAGGGAAATTTTAGCACTCTGTCTCAAACGCCGATGTAGAAGATCCGTACACGTTGAATAGGTGAAAAGTGTCAAATAAGCGAGTTTTGAAAATCGTTTTTTGATCATTAAAAATCTAATTGTAAATATTTCGAACTAAAAAAGCGCAATGCAACACTTTGGAGTCATTGCCATGGTTTGGCGTATTGAGCATCTTGTCATCATGTCATGAGGTTCCACGTTATGGGACCTTACACGATTATGTATAGGGTGGTAATGCCAAAGGTCAGAAAAACCACTTTCCCGTGAAGCAATCTGTCTCGTGTTTTGATGAAAAGTTGGATATCCACAGTAGAAAGTTACATACCAAGTTTGGTTATAATAGCTAAATGCTTCTTGGAGTTATGCAATTTTTTCGATTTTCCAACTGTTTGATGACGTCATCAGAAAATGAAAAACACAAATTGTAAAAATCGGTTTTTTCATTGTAGAATTGTATTGAGAATACTTACTTGATATTGGCAAAAATATAAGTAAACTATATTATTGACAAACAGTTGATTTACGTACTTACCCGATATCTACTTTTTTTCTAAAAAAACGTCTTAAAAAATTATTTTTGAGAAATTCAAAAATCTGTCACATACAAACTGTTTTAATTCTTTATGCGCATCTTATGCACAAATCTCAGAGATGTAATCACGTTTTGAACATGTGCCCCACCGAAATGAATGAAATGTTTTGTTGATGATTATAAACGCTTACAGCGGACTTGTCATGGAAGAAGAAGTTTGTTCGTTAACAGTTCTGAGTACCTTACTATTGAGTCTATCCTATCTTACAATTGAGAGCGGAACGACTAATGAGAACCCTATTTTGTAGCTCCATTTTTGAGGTACAATGTTTCATTATAGAGATCACTAAAAATCGATACTTGATCTTTGGTCTTTCATATTGCCAAAGTATACTCAGTTGGTCATGGCACACCTTTTGCCACAATTTGATCGAGTCAGGACCATTTTCAAACAGTTCGGAAATTCCGTTCAGTTCCGGAAATCTCACCTTCCTTCCCCCTTCAGAACCGGACAGCTTTCGCTCTGTGGGAAATGTGTGAGTGCTTTGACTAATTCTCCTGGATCAAAGTTTTACAGCCATATCATTAACTTAGGCGGTATAAGAAACGAAAAAAAACTGAGAAATACACTTTTTTGTAATTGATGTAACTGTTTCCGGAAATTTTTCCGGCAAAAACGCCTCGACAGAAAGTTTTAGATTTGATAGTAGATCATTCTGTGAAGATAACTCTGAAATTTTGTTCCCATATTTGAGATCCTAAAAAATCAATAAATCAATATTTTGACTAATCCTTGGACATGGCGACCTTATATTTTGGTGACACAATTTTTGGTCATAATGGTTAGGCTCTCCGCCGGAAAGTCAGTTTTTTTTCCAGAAACCAAGATTTCCCCGGGGGTAGAGTAACTTTATTCATCGACACGTAGCAGTTTAGGGGAATTTGTATTCAAGTAGGGAAATTTTAGCACTCTGTCTCAAACGCCGATGTAGAAGATCCGTACACGTTGAATAGGTGAAAAGTGTCAAATAAGCGAGTTTTGAAAATCGTTTTTTGATCATTAAAAATCTAATTGTAAATATTTCGAACTAAAAAAGCGCAATGCAACACTTTGGAGTCATTGCCATGGTTTGGCGTATTGAGCATCTTGTCATCATGTCATGAGGTTCCACGTTATGGGACCTTACACGATTATGTATAGGGTGGTAATGCCAAAGGTCAGAAAAACCACTTTCCCGTGAAGCAATCTGTCTCGTGTTTTGATGAAAAGTTGGATATCCACAGTAGAAAGTTACATACCAAGTTTGGTTATAATAGCTAAATGCTTCTTGGAGTTATGCAATTTTTTCGATTTTCCAACTGTTTGATGACGTCATCAGAAAATGAAAAACACAAATTGTAAAAATCGGTTTTTTCATTGTAGAATTGTATTGAGAATACTTACTTGATATTGGCAAAAATATAAGTAAACTATATTATTGACAAACAGTTGATTTACGTACTTACCCGATATCTACTTTTTTTCTAAAAAAACGTCTTAAAAAATTATTTTTGAGAAATTCAAAAATCTGTCACATACAAACTGTTTTAATTCTTTATGCGCATCTTATGCACAAATCTCAGAGATGTAATCACGTTTTGAACATGTGCCCCACCGAAATGAATGAAATGTTTTGTTGATGATTATAAACGCTTACAGCGGACTTGTCATGGAAGAAGAAGTTTGTTCGTTAACAGTTCTGAGTACCTTACTATTGAGTCTATCCTATCTTACAATTGAGAGCGGAACGACTAATGAGAACCCTATTTTGTAGCTCCATTTTTGAGGTACAATGTTTCATTATAGAGATCACTAAAAATCGATACTTGATCTTTGGTCTTTCATATTGCCAAAGTATACTCAGTTGGTCATGGCACACCTTTTGCCACAATTTGATCGAGTCAGGACCATTTTCAAACAGTTCGGAAATTCCGTTCAGTTCCGGAAATCTCACCTTCCTTCCCCCTTCAGAACCGGACAGCTTTCGCTCTGTGGGAAATGTGTGAGTGCTTTGACTAATTCTCCTGGATCAAAGTTTTACAGCCATATCATTAACTTAGGCGGTATAAGAAACGAAAAAAAACTGAGAAATACACTTTTTTGTAATTGATGTAACTGTTTCCGGAAATTTTTCCGGCAAAAACGCCTCGACAGAAAGTTTTAGATTTGATAGTAGATCATTCTGTGAAGATAACTCTGAAATTTTGTTCCCATATTTGAGATCCTAAAAAATCAATAAATCAATATTTTGACTAATCCTTGGACATGGCGACCTTATATTTTGGTGACACAATTTTTGGTCATAATGGTTAGGCTCTCCGCCGGAAAGTCAGTTTTTTTTCCAGAAACCAAGATTTCCCCGGGGGTAGAGTAACTTTATTCATCGACACGTAGCAGTTTAGGGGAATTTGTATTCAAGTAGGGAAATTTTAGCACTCTGTCTCAAACGCCGATGTAGAAGATCCGTACACGTTGAATAGGTGAAAAGTGTCAAATAAGCGAGTTTTGAAAATCGTTTTTTGATCATTAAAAATCTAATTGTAAATATTTCGAACTAAAAAAGCGCAATGCAACGCTTTGGAGTCATTGCCATGGTTTGGCGTATTGAGCATCTTGTCATCATGTCATGAGGTTCCACGTTATGGGACCTTACACGATTATGTATAGGGTGGTAATGCCAAAGGTCAGAAAAACCACTTTCCCGTGAAGCAATCTGTCTCGTGTTTTGATGAAAAGTTGGATATCCACAGTAGAAAGTTACATACCAAGTTTGGTTATAATAGCTAAATGCTTCTTGGAGTTATGCAATTTTTTCGATTTTCCAACTGTTTGATGACGTCATCAGAAAATGAAAAACACAAATTGTAAAAATCGGTTTTTTCATTGTAGAATTGTATTGAGAATACTTACTTGATATTGGCAAAAATATAAGTAAACTATATTATTGACAAACAGTTGATTTACGTACTTACCCGATATCTACTTTTTTTCTAAAAAAACGTCTTAAAAAATTATTTTTGAGAAATTCAAAAATCTGTCACATACAAACTGTTTTAATTCTTTATGCGCATCTTATGCACAAATCTCAGAGATGTAATCACGTTTTGAACATGTGCCCCACCGAAATGAATGAAATGTTTTGTTGATGATTATAAACGCTTACAGCGGACTTGTCATGGAAGAAGAAGTTTGTTCGTTAACAGTTCTGAGTACCTTACTATTGAGTCTATCCTATCTTACAATTGAGAGCGGAACGACTAATGAGAACCCTATTTTGTAGCTCCATTTTTGAGGTACAATGTTTCATTATAGAGATCACTAAAAATCGATACTTGATCTTTGGTCTTTCATATTGCCAAAGTATACTCAGTTGGTCATGGCACACCTTTTGCCACAATTTGATCGAGTCAGGACCATTTTCAAACAGTTCGGAAATTCCGTTCAGTTCCGGAAATCTCACCTTCCTTCCCCCTTCAGAACCGGACAGCTTTCGCTCTGTGGGAAATGTGTGAGTGCTTTGACTAATTCTCCTGGATCAAAGTTTTACAGCCATATCATTAACTTAGGCGGTATAAGAAACGAAAAAAAACTGAGAAATACACTTTTTTGTAATTGATGTAACTGTTTCCGGAAATTTTTCCGGCAAAAACGCCTCGACAGAAAGTTTTAGATTTGATAGTAGATCATTCTGTGAAGATAACTCTGAAATTTTGTTCCCATATTTGAGATCCTAAAAAATCAATAAATCAATATTTTGACTAATCCTTGGACATGGCGACCTTATATTTTGGTGACACAATTTTTGGTCATAATGGTTAGGCTCTCCGCCGGAAAGTCAGTTTTTTTTCCAGAAACCAAGATTTCCCCGGGGGTAGAGTAACTTTATTCATCGACACGTAGCAGTTTAGGGGAATTTGTATTCAAGTAGGGAAATTTTAGCACTCTGTCTCAAACGCCGATGTAGAAGATCCGTACACGTTGAATAGGTGAAAAGTGTCAAATAAGCGAGTTTTGAAAATCGTTTTTTGATCATTAAAAATCTAATTGTAAATATTTCGAACTAAAAAAGCGCAATGCAACGCTTTGGAGTCATTGCCATGGTTTGGCGTATTGAGCATCTTGTCATCATGTCATGAGGTTCCACGTTATGGGACCTTACACGATTATGTATAGGGTGGTAACTAGCCGGTCCCGCGGCTGACGCCGCGGGCCCGTCTACCTGGGGGGGAGACCCCCCCAGACCCCCCTACGCTCACAGTTGTTCAGTAGTTTGTAAAATGAAACAATTTGTTGAATTTACTGTAGGTCATAAAAAATCAATAAATCGATACTATCGATTTTCCTCAGACACCACAACCTTAGATGTCTATGGTAGTTCTTACCTCCAAGTATCAAAGCTATTACGGATAACCTGACTTTTTTGCTAGTGAAATGCTTGGTATGTGACGTCATCAATTGATGGTTTGATCTTGAAACTTAAAACTACTGTAACTTGGCTCATTTTTCTCGGATGTACCCCTTGTTTGACTTTTTGAGTTGTTCATGAGTAGTGGAATACAATGGAACTGAGTTTGAAGTTTTATCTATTTCCATAGCAATTTTAGGCCAAAATCATATTTACTGCGCTAAAAAAATCAATAGTTGACCTTTGACCTTAATGTTCTTGCAGTACAATCTTTATCCAATACTGGTCCTGTCCTATGAGTTTCAAGTCGTTACCGTCATTTAGACGGTCAGGAGAGGCGTGGGAAAATGTTAAGTCCGAGGTAGCTTAAAAGTGAGCCTATTTGCGCCGTATATAGTACGGGTTGGAATTTTGAAACTTGAATAACTCGAGAACGGCTGAATGGTTTTGCTTAATTTTTCATATACTTTGCCGGTCTACAGACCTCCGTCTATGAACAAAATTTGGGTCATACTGCATGAGTTTGGCTGTTTCACTTTTTTCTAAAAAAACGTATTAAAAAATTATTTTTGAGAAATTTTAAAATCTGTCACATACAAATTGTTTCAATCGTTTATGCACATCTTATACACAAATCTCAGAGATTCAATCATATTTTGAACATGCGCCCCACTGAAATGAATGAAATTTTTTTGTTGATGTTTATGAACGCTTATAGAATACCTGTCCTACGATATAATGTTTATTCTTTATAACGTTAAGTACCTGACAATCAATTGTCTACAATATGAAAATTAGAGAACAAGTGGTTAATGGGAACCTCCTTTTGTAGCCTTCTTTTTGAGGTACTATGTTTCATTCTGGAGATCACCAAAAATCGATACTTGATCTTTGATCCTTCATATTGCGAATGTATACTCAGTAGGTCATGACACATCTCGTGCCACAATATGAGAAGATGAGGACCATTTTAAAACAGTTCGGAAATCCCAGACTGTTCCGGAAATTTCTCAAATCCGGAGGAAATTGCGAAATTCCTGACGATATTGAGCCAATAGTCACGCCTTATGAGGAGTTCAACCAGCCAGAAATTTTAAGGTCATATCATCAACATGGGCGGTATGAGGAATGAAAGTAGTAAAAAATTGTACTTTTTTCTAATTCATGTAACTCTTTCCGGAAACGTTTCCGGCAAAAAGTGATCGATAGAAACATTTGTCTTCAGAAGACAGGCTTTCATGTGGAGTATCTCTGAAATTCTGCTCTCCAACTTAAGGCCTTAAAAAATCAATAAATCGATAGCATTGATTTTCCTTAGACACCGCGACCTTAGATTTTAGTGACATAATTGATGGTCATGGTTAGAAGTTGTTTAGGAACAAAAGTTGGGCGTCCCGTTACGTACCGTACCGTACCGTACCGTGACATTAGCATGTATAGTATAGTAAGGGTGATCCCGTTACGTTATGTACCGTTACGTCATTTAGTCGAGTTATGTATAGGGTGGTGATCATACTGGAGATCACCAAAAATCGATACTTGATCTTTGATCTTTCATATTGCGAATGTATACTCAGTAGGTCATGACACATCTTGTGCCACCATATGAACAGATGAGGACCATTTTAAAACAGTTCGGAAATCTCAAAATGTTCCGGAAATTTCTCAAATCCGGAGGATGTTGCGAAATTTTCCACGATATTGAGCCAAAAGAAGGGACTTCTGGAGAGTTCAACCAGCTAGAAAATTTGAGGTCATATCATCAACATGAGCGGTATGAGGAATGAAAGTAGCAAAAAATTATACTTTTTTCTAATTCATGTAACTCTTTCCGGAAACGTTTCCGGCAAAAAGCGCTCGATGGAAACATTTGTCTTCAGAATACAGGCTTTCATGGGCAGTATCTCCGAAATTTCACTGTCCAACTTAGGGCCTTAAAAAATCAATAAATCGATAGCATTGATTTTCCTTAGACACCGCGACCTTAAATTTTAGTGACATAATTGATGGTCATACTGTTAGGTCGCTATCGTTAAAAAGTGGATCCCGTACCGTACCGTACCGTTACGTCATTTAGTCATATTATCTATAGGGTGGTGACTAGCCGGTCACGCGGCTTACGCCGCGTGCCCGTCTAGCTGGGGGGAGACCCCCCAGACCCCCCACGCGTGTAGTCATTTCAAGTTATTTAGATTAACTTTTTTGGTTCCATGACAACTTGGGTTGTGACGTCTTCTGGCCTTCAGAATCCTATGTGTCGTTGACGTTACATCGTGAAACATTGTCGTCATGACATCGTTGTCACCAACGGTACTTGTTCTGAGAGTTTCAATACTCTATGGCATTGTTTGTATTTGACGTCTTCTAGCCTTCTGAATATTACTCGTCGTTACTTAGAATTCATATAGTCTTCACCTATGAGTATAATCTACGGTTTGCAATAGCTTAGAGCCCAAGAGGAACTATTAAAAAGAACTTGACTTTTTTGCTAGTGAAATGCTTGGTATGTGACGTCATCAATTGATGGTTTGATCTTGAAACTTAAAACTACTGTAACTTGGCTCATTTCTCTCCGATGTACCCCGTGTTTGACTTTTCGAGTTGTTCATGAGTAGTGGAATACAATGACACTAAGTTTGAAGTTACACCTGTTTCCATAGCAATTTTAGGCCAAAATCATATTTATTGCGCTAAAAAAATCAATAGTTGACCTTTGACCTTAATGCTCTGGCAGTACAATCTTTATTCAATACTGGTCCTGTCCTATGAGTTTCAAGTCGTTCCGTTCATTTAGACGGTCAGGAGAGGCGTGGGAAAATGTTGAGTCCGAGGTAGCTTAAAAGTGAGCCTATTTGCGCCGTATATAGTACGGGTTCGACTTTTAAAACTTGAATAACTCGAGAACGGCTGGATGGTTTTGCTTAATTTTTCATAATATTTGCCGGTCTATTGACCTTCGTCTATGGACAAAATTTGGGTCAAACTGCATGAGTTTGGCTGTTTTACTTTTTTCTAAAAAAACGTCTTAAAAAATTATTTTTGAGAAATTCAAAAATCTGTTACATACAAATCGTTTCAATTCTCCATGCGCATCTTATACACAAATCTCAGAGATTCAATCACATTTTGAACATGTGCCCCACCGAAATGAATGAAATTTTTTGTTGATTTTTATCGACGCTTACAGAACACCCGTTATATGCGATAATGTTTATTACTCATAAAGTAGAGTACCTGACAATCAACTCTATACACTGTAAAAATTAGAAGACAAACAGTTCATGGGAACCTTCTTTTGTAGCCTCATTTATGAGGTACTATGTTTCATAACGGAGATCACCAAAAATCGATACTTGATCTTTGATCTTTCATATTGCGAATGTATACTCAGTAGGTCATGACACATCTTGTGTCACAATATGAACAGATGAGGACCATTTTAAAACAGTTCGGAAATCTCAAAATGTTCCGGAAATTTCTCAAATCCGGAGGAAGTTGCGAAATTTTCCACGATATTGAGCCAATAGAAGGGACTTCTGGAGAGTTCAACCAGCCAAAAATTTTAAGGTCATATCATCAACATGGGCGGTATGAGGAATGAAAGTAGCAAAAAATTGTACTTTTTTCTAATTCATGTAACTGTTTCCGGAAACGTTTCCGGCAAAAAGCGCTCGATGGAAACATTTGGCTTCAGAATACAGGCTTTCATGGGCAGTATCTCCGAAATTTCACTGTCCAACTTAGGGCCTTAAAAAATCAATAAATCGATAGCATTGATTTTCCTTAGACACCACGACCTTAGATTTTAGTGACATAATTGATGGTCATACTGTTAGGTCGCTATCGTTAAAAAATGGATCCCGTTACGTTATGTACCGTTACGTCATTTAGTCGAGTTATGTATAGGGTGGTGACTAGCCGGTCACGCGGCTCACGCCGCGTGCCCGTCTAGCTGGGGGGAGACCCCCCAGACCCCCCACGCGTGTAGTCATTTCAAGTCATTTAGATCAAGTTTTTTGGTTCCATGACAACTTGGGTCGTGACGTCTTCTGGCCTTCAGAATCCTATGTGTCGTTGACGTTACATCGTAAAACATTATCGTCATGACATCGTTGTCACTAATGGTACCTGTTCTGAGAGTTTCAATACTCTATGGCATTGTTTGTATTTGACGTCTTCTAGCCTTCTGAATATTACTCGTCGTTACTTAGAATTCGTATAGTCTTCACCTATGAGTATGATCCACGGTTTGCAATAGCTTAGAGCCCAAGATGAACTATTAAAAAGAACTTGACTTTTTTGCTAGTGAAATGCTTGGTATGTGACGTCATCACTTGATGGTTTGATCTTGAAACTTAAAACTACTGTAACTTGGTTCATTTTCCTCCGATGTACCCCGTGTTTGACTTTTCGCGTTGTTCATAAGTAGTGAAATACAATGACATTAAATCTGAAGTTACATCTATCTCCATAACGATTTTAGCACAAAATCATATTTATTGCGCTAAAAAAGTCAATAATTGACCTTTGACCTTGATGCTCTGGCAGTACAATCTTTATTTAGTACTGGTTCTGTCCTATGAATTTCAAGTCATTCCGATCATTTAGACGGTCAGGAGAAGCGTGGGAAAGTATCGAGTCCGAGGTAGCTTAAAAGTGAGCCTATTTGCGCCGTATATAGTACGGGTTCGACTTTTAAAACTTGAATAACTCGAGAACGGCTGAATGGTTTTGCTTTATTTTTCACAGTATTTGCCGGTCTATTGACCTTCGTCTATGGACAGAATTTGGGTCATACTGCATGAGTTCGGCTGTTTCACTTTTTTCTAAAAAACCGTCTTAAAAAATTATTTTTGAGAAATTCAAAAATCTGTCACATACAAATTGTTTTAATTCTTTATGCGCATCTTATACACAAATCTCAGAGATTCAATCACATTTTGAACATGTGCCCCACCAAAATGAATGAAATTTTTTATTGATTTTTATCAACGCTCACAGAACACCCATCACATGATAGAATGTTTATTGCTTATAAAGTTGAGTACCTGACAATCAACTCTATACACTATAGAAATTAGAAGACAAATAATTCATGGGAACCTTCTTTTGTAGCCTCTTTTATGAGGTACTACATTTCATAACGGAGATCACCAAAAATCGATACTTGATCTTTGATTATTCATATTACAAATGTATACTCGGTAGGTCATGACACATCTTGTGTCACAATATGAACAGATGAGGACCATTTTAAAACAGTTCGGAAATCTCAAAATGTTCCGGAAATTTCTCAAATCCGGAGGATGTTGCCAAATTTTCCATGATATTGAGCCAAAAGAAGGGACTTCTGGAGAGTTCAACCAGCCAGAAATTTTAAGGTCATATCATCAACATGGACGGTATGAGGAATGAAAATAGCAAAAATGTGTACATTTTTCTAATTAATGTAACTGTTTCCGGAAACGTTTCCGGCAAAAAGCGCTCGATGGAAACATTTGGCTTCAGAATACAGGCTTTCGTGTGGAGTATCTCCGAAATTTCACTCTCCAACTTAAGGCCTTAAAAAATCAATAAATCGATAGCATTGATTTTCCTTAGACACCGCGACCTTAAATTTTAGTGACATAATTGATGGTCATACTGGTTAGTGCTGATTGTTCCGTGCCGGGTCCCGTACCGTACCGTACCGTCCCGTCAGTTAGTCGAGTTATGTATAGGGTGGTGACTAGCCGGTCCCGCGGCTAACGCCGCGGGCCCGTCTACCTGGGGGGGAGACCCCCCCAGACCCCCCTACGCTCACAGTTATTTAGTATGTTGTAAAATGTAACAATTTTTTGAATTTAATGTAGGTCATAAAAAATCAATAAATCGATATTATCGATTTTCCTCAGACACCACAACCTTAGAATTCTATGGTAGTTCTTACCTCCAAATCTCGAAGCTATTACGGATAACCTGACTTTTTTGCTAGTGAAATGCTTGGTATGTGACGTCATCAATTGATGGTTTGATCTTGAAAGTTAAAACCACTGTAACTTGGTTCATTTTTCTCCGATGTATCCCGTGTTTGACTTTCTGAGTTGTTCATGAGTAGTGGAATACAATGACACTAAGCTTGAAGTTACATCTATTTCCATAGCAATTTTAGGCCAAAATCATATTTATTGCGCTAAAAAAATCAATAGTTGACCTTTGACCTTAATGTTCTGGCAGTACAATCTTTATCCAATACTGGTTCTGTCCTATGAGTTTCAAATCGTTCCCATCATTGAGACGGTCAGGAGAGGCGTGGGAAAATGTTGAGTCCGAGGTAGCTTAAAAGTGAGCCTATTTGCGCCGTATATAGTACGAGTTGGACTTTTGAAACTTGAATAACTTGAGAACGGCTGAATGGTTTTGCTTCATTTTTCATATACTTTGCCGGTCTACTGACCTCTGTCTATGGACAAAATTTGGGTCAGACAGCATGAGTTTGGCTGTTTCACTTTTTTTCTAAAAAATCGTTTTAAAAAATTAATTTTGAGAAATTCAAAAATCTGTTACGTACAAAATGTTTTAATTCTTTATGCGCATCTAATACACAAATCTCAGAATATCAATCATATTTTGAACATGCGCCCCACCTAAATGAATGACATTTTTTGTTGATTTTTATGAACGCTTACAGAATACCCGTCATATGATATAATGATTATTGCTTATAAACTTAAGTACCTGACAATCAATTGTCTGCAATATAAAAATTAGAAGATAAATGGTTGATAGGAACCTTCTTTTGTAGCCTTCTTTATGAGGTACTATGTTTCATTCTGGAGATCACCAAAAATCGATACTTGATCTTTGATCCTTCATATTGCGAATGTATACTCAGTAGGTCATGACACATCTCGTGCCACAATATGAACAAATGAGGATCATTTTAAAACAGTTCGGAAATCCCAAAAAGTTCCGGAAATTTCTCAAATCCGGAGGAAGTTGCGAAATTCCTGACGATATTGAGCCAACAGTAGTGACTTCTGAAGAGTTCAACCAGCAAGAAGTTTGACGTTCATATCTACAACATACGCGGTATGAGGAATGAAAGTAGCAAAAAATTGTACTTTTTTCTAATTCATGTAACTGTTTCCGGAAACGTTTCCGGCAAAAAGTGATCGATAGAAACATTTGTCTTCAGAAGACAGGCTTTCAGGTGAAGTATCTCCGAAATTCTGCTCTCCATCTTAAGGCCTTAAAAAATCAATAAATCGATAGCATTGATTTTCCTTAGACACCGCGACCTTAGATTTTAGTGACATAATTGATGGTCATGGTTAGAACTTGTTTGGGAACCAAAAATGGTCGTACCGTTATGTACCGTTACGTACCGTTATATTAGCATATGTAGTATAATAAGGGTGATACGCTCACAGTTATTTAGTAGTTTGTAAAATGTAACAATTTTTTGAATTTAATGTAGGTCATAAAAAATCAATAAATCGATATTATTGATTCTCCTCAGACACCACGACCTTAGATTTCTATGGTAGTTCTTACCTCGAAGTATCGAAGCTATTACGGATAACCTGACTTTTTTGCTAGTGAAATGCTTGGTATGTGACGTCATCACTTGATGGTTTGATCTTGAAACTTAAAACTACTGTAACTTGGTTCATTTTTTTCCGATGTATCCCGTGTTTGACTTTTTGCGTTGTTCATAAGTAGTGGAATACAATGACACTAAGCTTGTGATTTTATCTATCTCTATAGCAATTTTAGGCCAAAATCATATTTAATGCGCTAAAAAAAGCCGTAGTTGACCTTTGACTTTAATGCTCTGGCAGTACAATCTTTATCCAATACTGGTCCTGCCTTATGATTTTCAAGTCATTCCGATCATTTAGACGGTCAGGAGAGGCGTGGGAATATGTTGAGTCCGAGGTAGCTTAAAAGTGAGCCTATTTGCGCCGTATATAGTACGGGTTGGACTTTTAAAACTTGAATAACTCGAGAACGGCTGAATGGTTTTGCTTAATTTTTTACAATACTTGCCGGTATATTGACCTCCGTCTATGGACAAAATTTGGGTCATACTGCATGAGTTTGGCTGTTTCACTTTTTTCTAAAAAAACGTCTTTAAAAATTATTTTTGAGAAATTCAAAAATCTGTCACATACAAACTCTTTTAATTCTTTATGCGCATCTTATACACAAATCTCAGAGATTCAATCACATTTTGAACATGTGCCCCACCACAACAAATGAAAATTTTTGTTCAATTTTATCAACGTTCATAGAACACCTGTTATATGGTATAATGTTTATTACTCATAAAGTAGAGTACCTGACAATCAACTCTATACACTATAGAAATTAGAAGACAAATAGTTCACGGGAACCTTCTTTTGTAGCCTCGTTTATGAGGTACTACGTTTCATAACGGAGATCACCAAAAATCGATACTTGATTTTTGATCTTTCATATTGCGAATGTATACTCAGTATGTCATGACACATCTTGTGCCACAATATGAACAGATGCGGATCATTTTAAAACAGTTCGGAAATCCCAAAATGTTCCGGAAATTTCTCAAATCCGGAGGAAGTTGCGAAATTCCTGACGATATTGAGCCAATAGTAGCGGCTTCTGAAGAGTTCAACCAGCCAAAAATTTTAAGGTCATATCTTCAACATGGGCGGTATGAGGAATGAAAGTAGCAAAAAATTGTACCTTTTTCTAATTCATGTAACTCTTTCCGGAAACGTTTCCGGTAAAAAGTGCTCGATGGAAACATTTGTCTCCAGAAGACAGGCTTTCATGTGGAGTATCTCCGAAATTCTGCTCTCCAACTTAAGGCCTTAAAAAATCAATAAATCGATAACATTGATTTTCCTTAGACACCGCGACCTTAAATTTTACTGACATAATTTATGGTCATGGTTAGAAGTTGTTTGGGAACAAAAGTTGGGCGTCCCGTACCGTTACGTACCGTACCGTTATATTAGCATGTATAGTATAGTAAGGGTGACTAGCCGGTCACGCGGCTCACGCCGCGTGCCCGTCTAGCGTGCATGTTAGCTATGTTTTGCAACTTTATTTAAAGTTGTTACCACGTTTCTTACTTTTTTTTGAACGTTCCAAACAGCTTCGAGTAGTTTGACGACATGACGTCTTCTGGCCCTCAGAATCTTATCTGACGTGATCGTCACTTCGTGAAACAATGTAATCGTAACAATTTTGGACTCTTTCCTATTTGTTCTGAGAGTTTCAGAAAGTTTGAACGAAGTTCATTCCTGACGTCTTCTGACGTTCTGAATATTACTCGTCGTTACTTAGAATTCATATAGTCTTCACGTAAGAGTATACATTAGGTGTTGCGGTAGTTAGGAGCCTGAGAGAAACTAATCGAAAGAACTTGACTTTTTTGCTAGTGAAATGCTTGGTATGTGACGTCATCACTTGATGGTTTGATCTTGAAACTTAAAACTACTGTAACTTGGTTCATTTTCCTCCGATGTACCCCGTGTTTGACTTTTTGAGTTGTTCATGAGTAGTGGAATACAATGACACTAAATTTGAAGTTACATCTATCTCCATAACGATTTTAGCACAAAATCATATTTATTGCGCTAAAAAAGTCAATAATTGACCTTTGACCTTAATGCTCTGGCAGTACAATCTTTATCCAATATTGGTCCTGTCCTATGAATTTCAAGTCATTCCGATCATTTAGACGGTCAGGAGAAGCGTGGGAAAATATCGAGTCCGAGGTAGCTTAAAAGTGAGCCTATTTGCGCCGTATATAGTACGGGTTGAACTTTTAAAACTTGAATATCTCGAAAACGGCTGAATGGTTTTGCTTAATTTTTTACAATATTTGCCGGTCTATTGACTTTCGTCTATGGACAAAATTTGGGTCATACTGCATGAGTTTGGCTGTTTTACTTTTTTCTAAAAAAACGTCTTAAAAAATTATTTTTGAGAAATTCAAAAATCTGTCACATACAAATTGTTTTGATTCTTTATGCGCATCTTATACACAAATCTCAGAGATTCAATCACATTTTGAACATGTGCCCCACCGGAATGAATGAAATTTTTTGTTGATTTTTATCAACGCTTACAGAACACCCGACGTATGATGAAATGTTTATTGCTCATCAAGTTAAGTACCTGACAATCAACTCTATACAATATAAAAATTAGAGGACAAATGGTTCATGGGAACCTTCTTTTGTAGCCTCATTTATGAGGTACTACGTTTCAGAACGGATATCACCAAAAATCGATACTTGATCTTTGATCTTTCATATTGCAGATGTATACTCAGTAGGTCATGACACATCTTGTGCCACGATATGAACAGATAGGGACCATTTTAAAACAGTTCGGAAATCTCAAAAAGTTCCGGAAATTTCTAAAATCCGGAGGATGTTGCGAAATTTTCTACGATATTGAGCCAACAGAAGGGACTTCTGGAGGCTTCAACCAGCCAGAAATTTTACGGTCATATCTACAACATACGCGGTATGAGGAACAAAAGTAACAAAAATTTACACTTTTTTCTAATTCATGTAACTGTTTCCGGAAACGTTTCCGGCAAAAAGCGCTCGACAGAAACAATCGACTTCAGAATACAGGCTTTCATGTGCATTATCTCCGGAATTTCACTCTCCTATCTAAGGCCTTAAAAAATCAATAAATCGATAGCATTGATTTTCCTTAGACACCGCGACCTTAGATTTTAGTGACACAATTAATGGTCATACTGGTTAGTGTCGGTTGTTCCGTGCCGGGTCCCGTACCGTTACGTTACGTCAGTTAGTCGAATTATCTATAGGGTGGTGACTAGCCGGTCGCGCGGCTACCGCCGCGCGCCCGTCTAGCGGTTCTTAGTAACCGTCACGCAACTTGTTCGTTTTCAACTTTTTTGGAAAGTTTCAGATTGTTTTGAGTAAGTTGGTTACTTGACGTCTTTTATTCTCCAGAATCTAACTCGTCGTGAACTCGAAATGATGATTTGACGTCAATATGATGTTTTTGCCACTCGTTACACTCGTTCTGGGAATTTCAGACAGTTTTGAGCAACTTCACAATTTGACGTCTTCAGAACTTCAGAATCTAACTCGTCGTCACATGTTACTTATTAAATGATGTTCACGTTACATTCTCAGTCTGATTAATGCGTTCTGAGTTTGTTTCATTCATTCAACGCAAAGTTGAAAAATCAGCTATGACGTCATCATGGTGGTTTGATCTTGAGATTTTAAAACTCGTATAAAATGAAAAGTTATGAATATTTTCCTTAGATCCAAGTGTTGTTGGATTGCTCATACGTAGTAAGATTGGTTCAGAAACTTCCAAGAGTACAACTCGAAAAATCTTATTTCTGTAGGTCAAAATTCTACCATCGATCGATAATTGATCTTTGATCTTTGTCCGTTCGGCTCCGAGCTCGTTTGATTATTACCTATCATTACTGAAAATTTCAGCTTTCTACGATAATTTAGAAAGCCGGGAGAGACGTTACAAGTTGAGTCGGTCGAAACACCTTAAAAATAGGTCTATTTGCGCCGTATATAGTACGGGTTTGGACTAAAACTTGTATAACTTCCGTAAAAATGAATATTTTTTTATAATTTGTTTTGCATTCCTAATCGCAAGTAAGCGTGCATCTACTGACGTCAAATAGTAATTCCAAGTTTATTTTAAAGTTTCAAGTTTTAATAAAAAAATGTTTTATACAAAAACGCGTCGAAGAATTTTTTACTCCAATACTACTTTTTACATATCTCTACGAGTTCTATCATCTGAGTGAATTAGAAACAAATCGCTCGAGTCGTTTTTGAGATCTGAAAATAATTTTTTGCCGATTTTCTGGCTTCACTCAAAAATCAATATACAGAAATATGTTATTTTCAACATTATTTTTGTGTACCGGACATCATGTTTGTTACAACACAAAAGATTGAGATCATAGCGTCTACGTTAACATGGTTTTTTCGAGTCATTTCGGAGGTACCAATTTTCATGAATTTGCTGGGAAAAATCGATAAATGATCTTTGATCTTTCATATTGCAAATATATATTCAGTAAGTCTTGACACATCTCGTGTCACAATATGAACGGATGAGGACCATTTTAAAACAGTTCGGAAATCTCAAAATGTTCCGGAAATTTCTCAAATCCTGAGGAAGTTGCGAAATTCTTAACGATATTGAGCCAGTAGTGGTGGCTTCTGAAGATTTCAACCGGATAAAAGTTTGACGGTCATATCGTTAACATGGGCGGTATGAGGAATGAAAGTAGTGAAAAATTACACTTTTTTCTAATTCATGTAACTCTTTCCGGAAACGTTTCCGGCAAAAAGCGCTCGATGGAAACATTTGTCTTTAGAAGACATGCTCTCAGGTGCAATATCTCCGAAATTTCGCTCTCCAACTTTAGGTCATAAAAAATCAATAAATCGATATTATCGATTTTGGTTAGGGTCATTACCTTAGTTGCATAGCGACAGTTCTTACCTCGAAGTATCGACGTTTTTTGGGGTTCAAACTTAAGGCCCTAACGTAGCCGTCGTTATACGTTAGCGAGTTTCCTTAGTGCCACACATGTTTTTGAACGGTGACACACATGTTAGATAGGGTTTGAACTCGGTTGCTCAAAGTTTAAGGCGTTACGTTACGTCATTAATCGCGATTTGGTATAGTAATGCAGACTAGCCGGTCACGCGGCTCTCGCCGCGTGCCCGTCTAGCTGGGGGGAGACCCCCCAGACCCCCCACGCGTGTAGTCATTTAAAGTCATTTAGATCAAGTTTTTTGGTTCCATGACAACTTGAGTCGTGACGTCTTCTGGCCTTCAGAATCCTATGTGTCGTTGACGTTACATCGTAAAACATTATAGTCATGACATCGTTGTCACTAATGGTAATTTTTCTGAGAGTTTCAATACTCTATGACATTGTTTGTATTTGACGTCTTCTAGCCTTCTGAATATTACTCGTCGTTACTTAGAATTCATATAGTCTTCACCTATGAGTATGATCTACGGTTTGCAATAGCTTGGAGCCCAAGAAGAACTATTAAAAAGAACTTGACTTTTTTGCTAGTGAAATGCTTGGTATGTGACGTCATCAATTGATGGTTTGATCTTGAAACTTAAAACTACTGTAACTTGGTTCATTTTTTTCCGATGTGTCCCGTGTTTGACTTTTTGAGTTGTTCATGAGTAGTGAAAGACAATGACATTAAATTTGAAATAACATCTATCTCCATAACGATTTTAAGCCAAAATCGTATTTATTGCGCTAAAAAAATCAATAGTTGACCTTTGACCTTAATGCTCCGGCAGTACAATCTTTATTCAATACTGGTTCTGTCCTATGAGTTTCAAGTCGTTCCGATCATTTAGACAATCAGGAGAGGCGTGGGAAAATGTTGAGTCCGAGGTAGCTTAAAAGTGAGCCTATTTGCGCCGTATATAGTACGGGTTGGACTTTTGAAACTCGAATAACTCGAGAACGGCTGAGTGGTTTTGCCTAATTTTACACAATATTTGCCGGTCTATTGACCTTCATCTATGGACAAAATTTGGGTCATACTGCATGAGTTTGGCTGTTTCACTTTTTTCTAAAAAACCGTCTTAAAAAATTATTTTCGAGATTGCAACTTAACTTACAGTTGTTGTCACGTTTCTTACTTTTTTTTGAACGTTTCAAACTGCTTTGAGTAGTTTGACGACTTGACGTCTTCTGGCCTTCAGAATCTTATCTAACGTGATCGTCACTTCGTGAAACAATGCAGTCGTAACATTTTTGGACTCTTTCCTCCTTGTTCTGAGAGTTTCAGAAAGTTTGAACGAAGTTCATTTCTGACGTCTTCTGACATTCTGAATATTACTCGTCGTTGCTTAGAATTCATACAGTCTTCACGTATGACTATACATTACGTGTTGCGATAGTTAGGAGCCTGAAAGAAACCATTCGAAAGAACTTGACTTTTTTTGCTAGTGAAATGCTTGGTATGTGACGTCATCAATTGATGGTTTGATCTTGAAACTTAAAACTACTGTAACTTGGTTCATTTTTCTCTCAGAATCCTATGTGACGTGGTCGTCACTTTGTAAAACAATGTAATCGTAACAAATTTGAATAATTTACTTCGAGTTTGAACACAACTCATAGTACAATAACTTTATTAGCATTGCAAACTCACAATTCAACATTTGCTTTGATACCACTGTAAGTATGCTAGCATTTCTTTATAATCAGCAGTATGAGGACGATGCCCCTTAATTTGTCTTTCGATCCAGGCAATTTCATGATCGATATTATAAGGTAAATAGAAATAAATATTTCTATAACTCATATGGGCCAGATGTTTCGGGGGAGGTGGTGCTCTTTTCTTTGGACCTCTTCTTTCTTTTTCTGCCTTTCTTTCTTCAGCCATTTTCTTTATGTCTTTGTCATGCCATTGGTCCTTTGTCCAATAAAACCAATCCTCTGAAAAACAGAATGGTTTTGATGTACGTCAACATTGGTTATTCACTGATGTTTTTTGATAATAAGAATACTATCACTAACTTTCATCTTATAATAAGAAGAATAAAAGATTCATTGAACTATAATAGTTATAAGGTAAAGGTATGAACTTATTGAGCCAGGTATTTGAAAAACTTAATTAATTTTGATCTTAATTTTAGAATGATCTCAACATTTGCAAGAATTGATTATTGCAATGAATAAAAATATTATGAATAGAAACTCTTTTTTAAACGCATAGAAAACATACTTTCTTTTTGTTTTTCCTTATCAGACAAATGATGATAGCCCAGACCACCTCCATGCCACTTGTGTCTCTTTTCGTAGGTGTTCCATCTGTCGACCCATTTGAATGTTTCTAAAAATACTACACAATATACAAGCATACTGTTCTCAAGTAATGACGGAAGTTTATAGAATGATCACTATGGAAAATATACCTGGTAAGTTCACGACATGATTGCAGAAGTAGATAGTGATTATTTCTACAATTTGTATTCAACTCTATGGAAGTTGGCGTTCAATTGCACATTAGTTTTTCTACATTTCTATTTCACCGAAAACTGAATAAGAAAGCTACCGGGATTTGCTGTTCTCCATCGTTTCTGGCGCTCAGCATTGGTATGATCAACTGTTTTAGAACGTCTTTCTCTGGCTTTTTCACGAGCGACAATTTTCTTCATTGCTTCAGGAGGAACTATAAAATCTTAATGTATCATTTGAAATGTGAAAAGCAATCTATTCAAAACTATGTAAGAATAATGTTTTATTTTGAATTACAAAATTGATTGCCTGTTTTACAGGTAGTTTTGAAGTGAAAAAATTGAGTATTTCACATCATTTACGTGAAAAAAATTACGTACGACACATGAACATGATGTTTATAAACTAAAAAAATGATATCAACAGTGAGATAAGTCCATTCACCATAATCGTCATCTTTTTCGACGACCAACTTGGGTGGTACAGATGATTTGGATCGGCTTGGTCTCTTGGGCATTGTAAATCACTCGAATGATGAAAAGAATGAAAATTGTAAAAGACGGACGGAATAATTCGCTCAGACTTGTCAGAATATGCTTCGAAGTAAACATGTTTACCAGAACTTGGTCGTTTGTCGGTTGTTTTCCTTCACAGTAAGAAAAATTGTTTGATAAAAATGAAAAGAAGCATTATCAAGATAGTTCACTGTTTTCTTAATTGGATCAAAGTTTTCTTAATTGGAAAATTGGATTAGGATCGATAGTTTGATCTCGAAACATAAGAATTATTGTAGCTTTGTTAAAATATTCTAACTGGTCATGTTGTTTGGTAATTGTAAAGAAGAAAATGGCTCTTCTGTACGAATAGAATGTAGTAAACATATTTGTCTGTGACGTCATCACATGCGTGGTACTCAGGTTGTTTACTTGATTTCGATTTTGAATAGTTTTGCTTATCAATCTCAAAACATGAGAGACATCGTAACTTATTTAAATGATTCTCTGTTCTGCGTGCAAGGTGATAATTGTATCCAGAGGTGCGTAAAGTCACTAATTACATATTGGCCATTCCTGTTAGATATATAGACATACAATTAATAGCTAACCTCAACTAAATGTTTGTAAAAATTATGATGAGTGTCTTTAAAACTGGTTTTGAATGTCAAATACTTCGATTGAGTGAGGAATTCTCTCAGTTAAGAGTAATCAAAACGAAATGTAACAATCGAGAAAAAAATAATAGTTTCGTTTTCATAATCATGTAAGCTTTAGGAAAAATAGAAAAAGTCGGAAAAAGGCTTCACTTTTTTCGATTTGCTTAGGGAGTGGGTAAGCAAATCCGTTCTGTGGCACGGAGTCTCGTGCCGTGGAACGGGATTTCGCGTTACAAAGTGCAAGCGCCGTTACAAAAGGAGGATTTGCTTACTACAGAGAAAGCAAAACTGAGAAATACACTTTTTTGTAATTGATGTAACTGTTTCCGGAAATTTTTCCGGCAAAAACGCCTCGACAGAAAGTTTTAGATTTGATAGTAGATCATTCTGTGAAGATAACTCTGAAATTTTGTTCCCATATTTGAGATCCTAAAAAATCAATAAATCAATATTTTGACTAATCCTTGGACATGGCGACCTTATATTTTGGTGACACAATTTTTGGTCATAATGGTTAGGCTCTCCGCCGGAAAGACAGTTTTTTTTCCAGAAACCAAGATTTCCCCGGGGGTAGAGTAACTTTATTCATCGACACGTAGCAGTTTAGGGGAATTTGTATTCAAGTAGGGGAATTTTAGTACTCTGTCTCAAACGCCGATGTAGAAGATCCGTACACGTTGGATAGGTGAAAAGTGTGAAATAAGCGAGTTTTGAAAATCGTTTTTTGATCATTAAAAATCTAATTGTAAATATTTCGAACTAAAAAAGCGCAATGCAACGCTTTGGAGTCATTGTCATGGTTTGGCGTATTGAGCATCTTGTCATCATGTCATGAGGTTCCACGTTATGGGACCTTACACGATTATGTATAGGGTGGTAATGCCAAAGGTCAGAAAAACCACTTTCCCGTGAAGCAATCTGTCTCGTGTTTTGATGAAAAGTTGGATATCCACAGTAGAAAGTTACATACCAAGTTTGGTTATAATAGCTAAATGCTTCTTGGAGTTATGCAATTTTTTCGATTTTCCAACTGTTTGATGACGTCATCAGAAAATGAAAAACACAAATTGTAAAAATCGGTTTTTTCATTGTAGAATTGTATTGAGAATACTTACTTGATATTGGCAAAAATATAAGTAAACTATATTATTGACAAACAGTTGATTTACGTACTTACCCGATATCTACTTTTTTTCTAAAAAAACGTCTTAAAAAATTATTTTTGAGAAATTCAAAAATCTGTCACATACAAACTGTTTTAATTCTTTATGCGCATCTTATGCACAAATCTCAGAGATGTAATCACGTTTTGAACATGTGCCCCACCGAAATGAATGAAATGTTTTGTTGATGATTATAAACGCTTACAGCGGACTTGTCATGGAAGAAGAAGTTTGTTCGTTAACAGTTCTGAGTACCTTACTATTGAGTCTATCCTATCTTACAATTGAGAGCGGAACGACTAATGAGAACCCTATTTTGTAGCTCCATTTTTGAGGTACAATGTTTCATTATAGAGATCACTAAAAATCGATACTTGATCTTTGGTCTTTCATATTGCCAAAGTATACTCAGTTGGTCATGGCACACCTTTTGCCACAATTTGATCGAGTCAGGACCATTTTCAAACAGTTCGGAAATTCCGTTCAGTTCCGGAAATCTCACCTTCCTTCCCCCTTCAGAACCGGACAGCTTTCGCTCTGTGGGAAATGTGTGAGTGCTTTGACTAATTCTCCTGGATCAAAGTTTTACAGCCATATCATTAACTTAGGCGGTATAAGAAACGAAAAAAAACTGAGAAATACACTTTTTTGTAATTGATGTAACTGTTTCCGGAAATTTTTCCGGCAAAAACGCCTCGACAGAAAGTTTTAGATTTGATAGTAGATCATTCTGTGAAGATAACTCTGAAATTTTGTTCCCATATTTGAGATCCTAAAAAATCAATAAATCAATATTTTGACTAATCCTTGGACATGGCGACCTTATATTTTGGTGACACAATTTTTGGTCATAATGGTTAGGCTCTCCGCCGGAAAGACAGTTTTTTTTCCAGAAACCAAGATTTCCCCGGGGGTAGAGTAACTTTATTCATCGACACGTAGCAGTTTAGGGGAATTTGTATTCAAGTAGGGGAATTTTAGTACTCTGTCTCAAACGCCGATGTAGAAGATCCGTACACGTTGGATAGGTGAAAAGTGTGAAATAAGCGAGTTTTGAAAATCGTTTTTTGATCATTAAAAATCTAATTGTAAATATTTCGAACTAAAAAAGCGCAATGCAACGCTTTGGAGTCATTGTCATGGTTTGGCGTATTGAGCATCTTGTCATCATGTCATGAGGTTCCACGTTATGGGACCTTACACGATTATGTATAGGGTGGTAATGCCAAAGGTCAGAAAAACCACTTTCCCGTGAAGCAATCTGTCTCGTGTTTTGATGAAAAGTTGGATATCCACAGTAGAAAGTTACATACCAAGTTTGGTTATAATAGCTAAATGCTTCTTGGAGTTATGCAATTTTTTCGATTTTCCAACTGTTTGATGACGTCATCAGAAAATGAAAAACACAAATTGTAAAAATCGGTTTTTTCATTGTAGAATTGTATTGAGAATACTTACTTGATATTGGCAAAAATATAAGTAAACTATATTATTGACAAACAGTTGATTTACGTACTTACCCGATATCTACTTTTTTTCTAAAAAAACGTCTTAAAAAATTATTTTTGAGAAATTCAAAAATCTGTCACATACAAACTGTTTTAATTCTTTATGCGCATCTTATGCACAAATCTCAGAGATGTAATCACGTTTTGAACATGTGCCCCACCGAAATGAATGAAATGTTTTGTTGATGATTATAAACGCTTACAGCGGACTTGTCATGGAAGAAGAAGTTTGTTCGTTAACAGTTCTGAGTACCTTACTATTGAGTCTATCCTATCTTACAATTGAGAGCGGAACGACTAATGAGAACCCTATTTTGTAGCTCCATTTTTGAGGTACAATGTTTCATTATAGAGATCACTAAAAATCGATACTTGATCTTTGGTCTTTCATATTGCCAAAGTATACTCAGTTGGTCATGGCACACCTTTTGCCACAATTTGATCGAGTCAGGACCATTTTCAAACAGTTCGGAAATTCCGTTCAGTTCCGGAAATCTCACCTTCCTTCCCCCTTCAGAACCGGACAGCTTTCGCTCTGTGGGAAATGTGTGAGTGCTTTGACTAATTCTCCTGGATCAAAGTTTTACAGCCATATCATTAACTTAGGCGGTATAAGAAACGAAAAAAAACTGAGAAATACACTTTTTTGTAATTGATGTAACTGTTTCCGGAAATTTTTCCGGCAAAAACGCCTCGACAGAAAGTTTTAGATTTGATAGTAGATCATTCTGTGAAGATAACTCTGAAATTTTGTTCCCATATTTGAGATCCTAAAAAATCAATAAATCAATATTTTGACTAATCCTTGGACATGGCGACCTTATATTTTGGTGACACAATTTTTGGTCATAATGGTTAGGCTCTCCGCCGGAAAGTCAGTTTTTTTTCCAGAAACCAAGATTTCCCCGGGGGTAGAGTAACTTTATTCATCGACACGTAGCAGTTTAGGGGAATTTGTATTCAAGTAGGGAAATTTTAGCACTCTGTCTCAAACGCCGATGTAGAAGATCCGTACACGTTGAATAGGTGAAAAGTGTCAAATAAGCGAGTTTTGAAAATCGTTTTTTGATCATTAAAAATCTAATTGTAAATATTTCGAACTAAAAAAGCGCAATGCAACACTTTGGAGTCATTGCCATGGTTTGGCGTATTGAGCATCTTGTCATCATGTCATGAGGTTCCACGTTATGGGACCTTACACGATTATGTATAGGGTGGTAATGCCAAAGGTCAGAAAAACCACTTTCCCGTGAAGCAATCTGTCTCGTGTTTTGATGAAAAGTTGGATATCCACAGTAGAAAGTTACATACCAAGTTTGGTTATAATAGCTAAATGCTTCTTGGAGTTATGCAATTTTTTCGATTTTCCAACTGTTTGATGACGTCATCAGAAAATGAAAAACACAAATTGTAAAAATCGGTTTTTTCATTGTAGAATTGTATTGAGAATACTTACTTGATATTGGCAAAAATATAAGTAAACTATATTATTGACAAACAGTTGATTTACGTACTTACCCGATATCTACTTTTTTTCTAAAAAAACGTCTTAAAAAATTATTTTTGAGAAATTCAAAAATCTGTCACATACAAACTGTTTTAATTCTTTATGCGCATCTTATGCACAAATCTCAGAGATGTAATCACGTTTTGAACATGTGCCCCACCGAAATGAATGAAATGTTTTGTTGATGATTATAAACGCTTACAGCGGACTTGTCATGGAAGAAGAAGTTTGTTCGTTAACAGTTCTGAGTACCTTACTATTGAGTCTATCCTATCTTACAATTGAGAGCGGAACGACTAATGAGAACCCTATTTTGTAGCTCCATTTTTGAGGTACAATGTTTCATTATAGAGATCACTAAAAATCGATACTTGATCTTTGGTCTTTCATATTGCCAAAGTATACTCAGTTGGTCATGGCACACCTTTTGCCACAATTTGATCGAGTCAGGACCATTTTCAAACAGTTCGGAAATTCCGTTCAGTTCCGGAAATCTCACCTTCCTTCCCCCTTCAGAACCGGACAGCTTTCGCTCTGTGGGAAATGTGTGAGTGCTTTGACTAATTCTCCTGGATCAAAGTTTTACAGCCATATCATTAACTTAGGCGGTATAAGAAACGAAAAAAAACTGAGAAATACACTTTTTTGTAATTGATGTAACTGTTTCCGGAAATTTTTCCGGCAAAAACGCCTCGACAGAAAGTTTTAGATTTGATAGTAGATCATTCTGTGAAGATAACTCTGAAATTTTGTTCCCATATTTGAGATCCTAAAAAATCAATAAATCAATATTTTGACTAATCCTTGGACATGGCGACCTTATATTTTGGTGACACAATTTTTGGTCATAATGGTTAGGCTCTCCGCCGGAAAGTCAGTTTTTTTTCCAGAAACCAAGATTTCCCCGGGGGTAGAGTAACTTTATTCATCGACACGTAGCAGTTTAGGGGAATTTGTATTCAAGTAGGGAAATTTTAGCACTCTGTCTCAAACGCCGATGTAGAAGATCCGTACACGTTGAATAGGTGAAAAGTGTCAAATAAGCGAGTTTTGAAAATCGTTTTTTGATCATTAAAAATCTAATTGTAAATATTTCGAACTAAAAAAGCGCAATGCAACACTTTGGAGTCATTGCCATGGTTTGGCGTATTGAGCATCTTGTCATCATGTCATGAGGTTCCACGTTATGGGACCTTACACGATTATGTATAGGGTGGTAATGCCAAAGGTCAGAAAAACCACTTTCCCGTGAAGCAATCTGTCTCGTGTTTTGATGAAAAGTTGGATATCCACAGTAGAAAGTTACATACCAAGTTTGGTTATAATAGCTAAATGCTTCTTGGAGTTATGCAATTTTTTCGATTTTCCAACTGTTTGATGACGTCATCAGAAAATGAAAAACACAAATTGTAAAAATCGGTTTTTTCATTGTAGAATTGTATTGAGAATACTTACTTGATATTGGCAAAAATATAAGTAAACTATATTATTGACAAACAGTTGATTTACGTACTTACCCGATATCTACTTTTTTTCTAAAAAAACGTCTTAAAAAATTATTTTTGAGAAATTCAAAAATCTGTCACATACAAACTGTTTTAATTCTTTATGCGCATCTTATGCACAAATCTCAGAGATGTAATCACGTTTTGAACATGTGCCCCACCGAAATGAATGAAATGTTTTGTTGATGATTATAAACGCTTACAGCGGACTTGTCATGGAAGAAGAAGTTTGTTCGTTAACAGTTCTGAGTACCTTACTATTGAGTCTATCCTATCTTACAATTGAGAGCGGAACGACTAATGAGAACCCTATTTTGTAGCTCCATTTTTGAGGTACAATGTTTCATTATAGAGATCACTAAAAATCGATACTTGATCTTTGGTCTTTCATATTGCCAAAGTATACTCAGTTGGTCATGGCACACCTTTTGCCACAATTTGATCGAGTCAGGACCATTTTCAAACAGTTCGGAAATTCCGTTCAGTTCCGGAAATCTCACCTTCCTTCCCCCTTCAGAACCGGACAGCTTTCGCTCTGTGGGAAATGTGTGAGTGCTTTGACTAATTCTCCTGGATCAAAGTTTTACAGCCATATCATTAACTTAGGCGGTATAAGAAACGAAAAAAAACTGAGAAATACACTTTTTTGTAATTGATGTAACTGTTTCCGGAAATTTTTCCGGCAAAAACGCCTCGACAGAAAGTTTTAGATTTGATAGTAGATCATTCTGTGAAGATAACTCTGAAATTTTGTTCCCATATTTGAGATCCTAAAAAATCAATAAATCAATATTTTGACTAATCCTTGGACATGGCGACCTTATATTTTGGTGACACAATTTTTGGTCATAATGGTTAGGCTCTCCGCCGGAAAGTCAGTTTTTTTTCCAGAAACCAAGATTTCCCCGGGGGTAGAGTAACTTTATTCATCGACACGTAGCAGTTTAGGGGAATTTGTATTCAAGTAGGGAAATTTTAGCACTCTGTCTCAAACGCCGATGTAGAAGATCCGTACACGTTGAATAGGTGAAAAGTGTCAAATAAGCGAGTTTTGAAAATCGTTTTTTGATCATTAAAAATCTAATTGTAAATATTTCGAACTAAAAAAGCGCAATGCAACACTTTGGAGTCATTGCCATGGTTTGGCGTATTGAGCATCTTGTCATCATGTCATGAGGTTCCACGTTATGGGACCTTACACGATTATGTATAGGGTGGTAATGCCAAAGGTCAGAAAAACCACTTTCCCGTGAAGCAATCTGTCTCGTGTTTTGATGAAAAGTTGGATATCCACAGTAGAAAGTTACATACCAAGTTTGGTTATAATAGCTAAATGCTTCTTGGAGTTATGCAATTTTTTCGATTTTCCAACTGTTTGATGACGTCATCAGAAAATGAAAAACACAAATTGTAAAAATCGGTTTTTTCATTGTAGAATTGTATTGAGAATACTTACTTGATATTGGCAAAAATATAAGTAAACTATATTATTGACAAACAGTTGATTTACGTACTTACCCGATATCTACTTTTTTTCTAAAAAAACGTCTTAAAAAATTATTTTTGAGAAATTCAAAAATCTGTCACATACAAACTGTTTTAATTCTTTATGCGCATCTTATGCACAAATCTCAGAGATGTAATCACGTTTTGAACATGTGCCCCACCGAAATGAATGAAATGTTTTGTTGATGATTATAAACGCTTACAGCGGACTTGTCATGGAAGAAGAAGTTTGTTCGTTAACAGTTCTGAGTACCTTACTATTGAGTCTATCCTATCTTACAATTGAGAGCGGAACGACTAATGAGAACCCTATTTTGTAGCTCCATTTTTGAGGTACAATGTTTCATTATAGAGATCACTAAAAATCGATACTTGATCTTTGGTCTTTCATATTGCCAAAGTATACTCAGTTGGTCATGGCACACCTTTTGCCACAATTTGATCGAGTCAGGACCATTTTCAAACAGTTCGGAAATTCCGTTCAGTTCCGGAAATCTCACCTTCCTTCCCCCTTCAGAACCGGACAGCTTTCGCTCTGTGGGAAATGTGTGAGTGCTTTGACTAATTCTCCTGGATCAAAGTTTTACAGCCATATCATTAACTTAGGCGGTATAAGAAACGAAAAAAAACTGAGAAATACACTTTTTTGTAATTGATGTAACTGTTTCCGGAAATTTTTCCGGCAAAAACGCCTCGACAGAAAGTTTTAGATTTGATAGTAGATCATTCTGTGAAGATAACTCTGAAATTTTGTTCCCATATTTGAGATCCTAAAAAATCAATAAATCAATATTTTGACTAATCCTTGGACATGGCGACCTTATATTTTGGTGACACAATTTTTGGTCATAATGGTTAGGCTCTCCGCCGGAAAGTCAGTTTTTTTTCCAGAAACCAAGATTTCCCCGGGGGTAGAGTAACTTTATTCATCGACACGTAGCAGTTTAGGGGAATTTGTATTCAAGTAGGGAAATTTTAGCACTCTGTCTCAAACGCCGATGTAGAAGATCCGTACACGTTGAATAGGTGAAAAGTGTCAAATAAGCGAGTTTTGAAAATCGTTTTTTGATCATTAAAAATCTAATTGTAAATATTTCGAACTAAAAAAGCGCAATGCAACACTTTGGAGTCATTGCCATGGTTTGGCGTATTGAGCATCTTGTCATCATGTCATGAGGTTCCACGTTATGGGACCTTACACGATTATGTATAGGGTGGTAATGCCAAAGGTCAGAAAAACCACTTTCCCGTGAAGCAATCTGTCTCGTGTTTTGATGAAAAGTTGGATATCCACAGTAGAAAGTTACATACCAAGTTTGGTTATAATAGCTAAATGCTTCTTGGAGTTATGCAATTTTTTCGATTTTCCAACTGTTTGATGACGTCATCAGAAAATGAAAAACACAAATTGTAAAAATCGGTTTTTTCATTGTAGAATTGTATTGAGAATACTTACTTGATATTGGCAAAAATATAAGTAAACTATATTATTGACAAACAGTTGATTTACGTACTTACCCGATATCTACTTTTTTTCTAAAAAAACGTCTTAAAAAATTATTTTTGAGAAATTCAAAAATCTGTCACATACAAACTGTTTTAATTCTTTATGCGCATCTTATGCACAAATCTCAGAGATGTAATCACGTTTTGAACATGTGCCCCACCGAAATGAATGAAATGTTTTGTTGATGATTATAAACGCTTACAGCGGACTTGTCATGGAAGAAGAAGTTTGTTCGTTAACAGTTCTGAGTACCTTACTATTGAGTCTATCCTATCTTACAATTGAGAGCGGAACGACTAATGAGAACCCTATTTTGTAGCTCCATTTTTGAGGTACAATGTTTCATTATAGAGATCACTAAAAATCGATACTTGATCTTTGGTCTTTCATATTGCCAAAGTATACTCAGTTGGTCATGGCACACCTTTTGCCACAATTTGATCGAGTCAGGACCATTTTCAAACAGTTCGGAAATTCCGTTCAGTTCCGGAAATCTCACCTTCCTTCCCCCTTCAGAACCGGACAGCTTTCGCTCTGTGGGAAATGTGTGAGTGCTTTGACTAATTCTCCTGGATCAAAGTTTTACAGCCATATCATTAACTTAGGCGGTATAAGAAACGAAAAAAAACTGAGAAATACACTTTTTTGTAATTGATGTAACTGTTTCCGGAAATTTTTCCGGCAAAAACGCCTCGACAGAAAGTTTTAGATTTGATAGTAGATCATTCTGTGAAGATAACTCTGAAATTTTGTTCCCATATTTGAGATCCTAAAAAATCAATAAATCAATATTTTGACTAATCCTTGGACATGGCGACCTTATATTTTGGTGACACAATTTTTGGTCATAATGGTTAGGCTCTCCGCCGGAAAGTCAGTTTTTTTTCCAGAAACCAAGATTTCCCCGGGGGTAGAGTAACTTTATTCATCGACACGTAGCAGTTTAGGGGAATTTGTATTCAAGTAGGGAAATTTTAGCACTCTGTCTCAAACGCCGATGTAGAAGATCCGTACACGTTGAATAGGTGAAAAGTGTCAAATAAGCGAGTTTTGAAAATCGTTTTTTGATCATTAAAAATCTAATTGTAAATATTTCGAACTAAAAAAGCGCAATGCAACACTTTGGAGTCATTGCCATGGTTTGGCGTATTGAGCATCTTGTCATCATGTCATGAGGTTCCACGTTATGGGACCTTACACGATTATGTATAGGGTGGTAATGCCAAAGGTCAGAAAAACCACTTTCCCGTGAAGCAATCTGTCTCGTGTTTTGATGAAAAGTTGGATATCCACAGTAGAAAGTTACATACCAAGTTTGGTTATAATAGCTAAATGCTTCTTGGAGTTATGCAATTTTTTCGATTTTCCAACTGTTTGATGACGTCATCAGAAAATGAAAAACACAAATTGTAAAAATCGGTTTTTTCATTGTAGAATTGTATTGAGAATACTTACTTGATATTGGCAAAAATATAAGTAAACTATATTATTGACAAACAGTTGATTTACGTACTTACCCGATATCTACTTTTTTTCTAAAAAAACGTCTTAAAAAATTATTTTTGAGAAATTCAAAAATCTGTCACATACAAACTGTTTTAATTCTTTATGCGCATCTTATGCACAAATCTCAGAGATGTAATCACGTTTTGAACATGTGCCCCACCGAAATGAATGAAATGTTTTGTTGATGATTATAAACGCTTACAGCGGACTTGTCATGGAAGAAGAAGTTTGTTCGTTAACAGTTCTGAGTACCTTACTATTGAGTCTATCCTATCTTACAATTGAGAGCGGAACGACTAATGAGAACCCTATTTTGTAGCTCCATTTTTGAGGTACAATGTTTCATTATAGAGATCACTAAAAATCGATACTTGATCTTTGGTCTTTCATATTGCCAAAGTATACTCAGTTGGTCATGGCACACCTTTTGCCACAATTTGATCGAGTCAGGACCATTTTCAAACAGTTCGGAAATTCCGTTCAGTTCCGGAAATCTCACCTTCCTTCCCCCTTCAGAACCGGACAGCTTTCGCTCTGTGGGAAATGTGTGAGTGCTTTGACTAATTCTCCTGGATCAAAGTTTTACAGCCATATCATTAACTTAGGCGGTATAAGAAACGAAAAAAAACTGAGAAATACACTTTTTTGTAATTGATGTAACTGTTTCCGGAAATTTTTCCGGCAAAAACGCCTCGACAGAAAGTTTTAGATTTGATAGTAGATCATTCTGTGAAGATAACTCTGAAATTTTGTTCCCATATTTGAGATCCTAAAAAATCAATAAATCAATATTTTGACTAATCCTTGGACATGGCGACCTTATATTTTGGTGACACAATTTTTGGTCATAATGGTTAGGCTCTCCGCCGGAAAGTCAGTTTTTTTTCCAGAAACCAAGATTTCCCCGGGGGTAGAGTAACTTTATTCATCGACACGTAGCAGTTTAGGGGAATTTGTATTCAAGTAGGGAAATTTTAGCACTCTGTCTCAAACGCCGATGTAGAAGATCCGTACACGTTGAATAGGTGAAAAGTGTCAAATAAGCGAGTTTTGAAAATCGTTTTTTGATCATTAAAAATCTAATTGTAAATATTTCGAACTAAAAAAGCGCAATGCAACGCTTTGGAGTCATTGCCATGGTTTGGCGTATTGAGCATCTTGTCATCATGTCATGAGGTTCCACGTTATGGGACCTTACACGATTATGTATAGGGTGGTAATGCCAAAGGTCAGAAAAACCACTTTCCCGTGAAGCAATCTGTCTCGTGTTTTGATGAAAAGTTGGATATCCACAGTAGAAAGTTACATACCAAGTTTGGTTATAATAGCTAAATGCTTCTTGGAGTTATGCAATTTTTTCGATTTTCCAACTGTTTGATGACGTCATCAGAAAATGAAAAACACAAATTGTAAAAATCGGTTTTTTCATTGTAGAATTGTATTGAGAATACTTACTTGATATTGGCAAAAATATAAGTAAACTATATTATTGACAAACAGTTGATTTACGTACTTACCCGATATCTACTTTTTTTCTAAAAAAACGTCTTAAAAAATTATTTTTGAGAAATTCAAAAATCTGTCACATACAAACTGTTTTAATTCTTTATGCGCATCTTATGCACAAATCTCAGAGATGTAATCACGTTTTGAACATGTGCCCCACCGAAATGAATGAAATGTTTTGTTGATGATTATAAACGCTTACAGCGGACTTGTCATGGAAGAAGAAGTTTGTTCGTTAACAGTTCTGAGTACCTTACTATTGAGTCTATCCTATCTTACAATTGAGAGCGGAACGACTAATGAGAACCCTATTTTGTAGCTCCATTTTTGAGGTACAATGTTTCATTATAGAGATCACTAAAAATCGATACTTGATCTTTGGTCTTTCATATTGCCAAAGTATACTCAGTTGGTCATGGCACACCTTTTGCCACAATTTGATCGAGTCAGGACCATTTTCAAACAGTTCGGAAATTCCGTTCAGTTCCGGAAATCTCACCTTCCTTCCCCCTTCAGAACCGGACAGCTTTCGCTCTGTGGGAAATGTGTGAGTGCTTTGACTAATTCTCCTGGATCAAAGTTTTACAGCCATATCATTAACTTAGGCGGTATAAGAAACGAAAAAAAACTGAGAAATACACTTTTTTGTAATTGATGTAACTGTTTCCGGAAATTTTTCCGGCAAAAACGCCTCGACAGAAAGTTTTAGATTTGATAGTAGATCATTCTGTGAAGATAACTCTGAAATTTTGTTCCCATATTTGAGATCCTAAAAAATCAATAAATCAATATTTTGACTAATCCTTGGACATGGCGACCTTATATTTTGGTGACACAATTTTTGGTCATAATGGTTAGGCTCTCCGCCGGAAAGTCAGTTTTTTTTCCAGAAACCAAGATTTCCCCGGGGGTAGAGTAACTTTATTCATCGACACGTAGCAGTTTAGGGGAATTTGTATTCAAGTAGGGAAATTTTAGCACTCTGTCTCAAACGCCGATGTAGAAGATCCGTACACGTTGAATAGGTGAAAAGTGTCAAATAAGCGAGTTTTGAAAATCGTTTTTTGATCATTAAAAATCTAATTGTAAATATTTCGAACTAAAAAAGCGCAATGCAACGCTTTGGAGTCATTGCCATGGTTTGGCGTATTGAGCATCTTGTCATCATGTCATGAGGTTCCACGTTATGGGACCTTACACGATTATGTATAGGGTGGTAACTAGCCGGTCCCGCGGCTGACGCCGCGGGCCCGTCTACCTGGGGGGGAGACCCCCCCAGACCCCCCTACGCTCACAGTTGTTCAGTAGTTTGTAAAATGAAACAATTTGTTGAATTTACTGTAGGTCATAAAAAATCAATAAATCGATACTATCGATTTTCCTCAGACACCACAACCTTAGATGTCTATGGTAGTTCTTACCTCCAAGTATCAAAGCTATTACGGATAACCTGACTTTTTTGCTAGTGAAATGCTTGGTATGTGACGTCATCAATTGATGGTTTGATCTTGAAACTTAAAACTACTGTAACTTGGCTCATTTTTCTCGGATGTACCCCTTGTTTGACTTTTTGAGTTGTTCATGAGTAGTGGAATACAATGGAACTGAGTTTGAAGTTTTATCTATTTCCATAGCAATTTTAGGCCAAAATCATATTTACTGCGCTAAAAAAATCAATAGTTGACCTTTGACCTTAATGTTCTTGCAGTACAATCTTTATCCAATACTGGTCCTGTCCTATGAGTTTCAAGTCGTTACCGTCATTTAGACGGTCAGGAGAGGCGTGGGAAAATGTTAAGTCCGAGGTAGCTTAAAAGTGAGCCTATTTGCGCCGTATATAGTACGGGTTGGAATTTTGAAACTTGAATAACTCGAGAACGGCTGAATGGTTTTGCTTAATTTTTCATATACTTTGCCGGTCTACAGACCTCCGTCTATGAACAAAATTTGGGTCATACTGCATGAGTTTGGCTGTTTCACTTTTTTCTAAAAAAACGTATTAAAAAATTATTTTTGAGAAATTTTAAAATCTGTCACATACAAATTGTTTCAATCGTTTATGCACATCTTATACACAAATCTCAGAGATTCAATCATATTTTGAACATGCGCCCCACTGAAATGAATGAAATTTTTTTGTTGATGTTTATGAACGCTTATAGAATACCTGTCCTACGATATAATGTTTATTCTTTATAACGTTAAGTACCTGACAATCAATTGTCTACAATATGAAAATTAGAGAACAAGTGGTTAATGGGAACCTCCTTTTGTAGCCTTCTTTTTGAGGTACTATGTTTCATTCTGGAGATCACCAAAAATCGATACTTGATCTTTGATCCTTCATATTGCGAATGTATACTCAGTAGGTCATGACACATCTCGTGCCACAATATGAGAAGATGAGGACCATTTTAAAACAGTTCGGAAATCCCAGACTGTTCCGGAAATTTCTCAAATCCGGAGGAAATTGCGAAATTCCTGACGATATTGAGCCAATAGTCACGCCTTATGAGGAGTTCAACCAGCCAGAAATTTTAAGGTCATATCATCAACATGGGCGGTATGAGGAATGAAAGTAGTAAAAAATTGTACTTTTTTCTAATTCATGTAACTCTTTCCGGAAACGTTTCCGGCAAAAAGTGATCGATAGAAACATTTGTCTTCAGAAGACAGGCTTTCATGTGGAGTATCTCTGAAATTCTGCTCTCCAACTTAAGGCCTTAAAAAATCAATAAATCGATAGCATTGATTTTCCTTAGACACCGCGACCTTAGATTTTAGTGACATAATTGATGGTCATGGTTAGAAGTTGTTTAGGAACAAAAGTTGGGCGTCCCGTTACGTACCGTACCGTACCGTACCGTGACATTAGCATGTATAGTATAGTAAGGGTGATCCCGTTACGTTATGTACCGTTACGTCATTTAGTCGAGTTATGTATAGGGTGGTGATCATACTGGAGATCACCAAAAATCGATACTTGATCTTTGATCTTTCATATTGCGAATGTATACTCAGTAGGTCATGACACATCTTGTGCCACCATATGAACAGATGAGGACCATTTTAAAACAGTTCGGAAATCTCAAAATGTTCCGGAAATTTCTCAAATCCGGAGGATGTTGCGAAATTTTCCACGATATTGAGCCAAAAGAAGGGACTTCTGGAGAGTTCAACCAGCTAGAAAATTTGAGGTCATATCATCAACATGAGCGGTATGAGGAATGAAAGTAGCAAAAAATTATACTTTTTTCTAATTCATGTAACTCTTTCCGGAAACGTTTCCGGCAAAAAGCGCTCGATGGAAACATTTGTCTTCAGAATACAGGCTTTCATGGGCAGTATCTCCGAAATTTCACTGTCCAACTTAGGGCCTTAAAAAATCAATAAATCGATAGCATTGATTTTCCTTAGACACCGCGACCTTAAATTTTAGTGACATAATTGATGGTCATACTGTTAGGTCGCTATCGTTAAAAAGTGGATCCCGTACCGTACCGTACCGTTACGTCATTTAGTCATATTATCTATAGGGTGGTGACTAGCCGGTCACGCGGCTTACGCCGCGTGCCCGTCTAGCTGGGGGGAGACCCCCCAGACCCCCCACGCGTGTAGTCATTTCAAGTTATTTAGATTAACTTTTTTGGTTCCATGACAACTTGGGTTGTGACGTCTTCTGGCCTTCAGAATCCTATGTGTCGTTGACGTTACATCGTGAAACATTGTCGTCATGACATCGTTGTCACCAACGGTACTTGTTCTGAGAGTTTCAATACTCTATGGCATTGTTTGTATTTGACGTCTTCTAGCCTTCTGAATATTACTCGTCGTTACTTAGAATTCATATAGTCTTCACCTATGAGTATAATCTACGGTTTGCAATAGCTTAGAGCCCAAGAGGAACTATTAAAAAGAACTTGACTTTTTTGCTAGTGAAATGCTTGGTATGTGACGTCATCAATTGATGGTTTGATCTTGAAACTTAAAACTACTGTAACTTGGCTCATTTCTCTCCGATGTACCCCGTGTTTGACTTTTCGAGTTGTTCATGAGTAGTGGAATACAATGACACTAAGTTTGAAGTTACACCTGTTTCCATAGCAATTTTAGGCCAAAATCATATTTATTGCGCTAAAAAAATCAATAGTTGACCTTTGACCTTAATGCTCTGGCAGTACAATCTTTATTCAATACTGGTCCTGTCCTATGAGTTTCAAGTCGTTCCGTTCATTTAGACGGTCAGGAGAGGCGTGGGAAAATGTTGAGTCCGAGGTAGCTTAAAAGTGAGCCTATTTGCGCCGTATATAGTACGGGTTCGACTTTTAAAACTTGAATAACTCGAGAACGGCTGGATGGTTTTGCTTAATTTTTCATAATATTTGCCGGTCTATTGACCTTCGTCTATGGACAAAATTTGGGTCAAACTGCATGAGTTTGGCTGTTTTACTTTTTTCTAAAAAAACGTCTTAAAAAATTATTTTTGAGAAATTCAAAAATCTGTTACATACAAATCGTTTCAATTCTCCATGCGCATCTTATACACAAATCTCAGAGATTCAATCACATTTTGAACATGTGCCCCACCGAAATGAATGAAATTTTTTGTTGATTTTTATCGACGCTTACAGAACACCCGTTATATGCGATAATGTTTATTACTCATAAAGTAGAGTACCTGACAATCAACTCTATACACTGTAAAAATTAGAAGACAAACAGTTCATGGGAACCTTCTTTTGTAGCCTCATTTATGAGGTACTATGTTTCATAACGGAGATCACCAAAAATCGATACTTGATCTTTGATCTTTCATATTGCGAATGTATACTCAGTAGGTCATGACACATCTTGTGTCACAATATGAACAGATGAGGACCATTTTAAAACAGTTCGGAAATCTCAAAATGTTCCGGAAATTTCTCAAATCCGGAGGAAGTTGCGAAATTTTCCACGATATTGAGCCAATAGAAGGGACTTCTGGAGAGTTCAACCAGCCAAAAATTTTAAGGTCATATCATCAACATGGGCGGTATGAGGAATGAAAGTAGCAAAAAATTGTACTTTTTTCTAATTCATGTAACTGTTTCCGGAAACGTTTCCGGCAAAAAGCGCTCGATGGAAACATTTGGCTTCAGAATACAGGCTTTCATGGGCAGTATCTCCGAAATTTCACTGTCCAACTTAGGGCCTTAAAAAATCAATAAATCGATAGCATTGATTTTCCTTAGACACCACGACCTTAGATTTTAGTGACATAATTGATGGTCATACTGTTAGGTCGCTATCGTTAAAAAATGGATCCCGTTACGTTATGTACCGTTACGTCATTTAGTCGAGTTATGTATAGGGTGGTGACTAGCCGGTCACGCGGCTCACGCCGCGTGCCCGTCTAGCTGGGGGGAGACCCCCCAGACCCCCCACGCGTGTAGTCATTTCAAGTCATTTAGATCAAGTTTTTTGGTTCCATGACAACTTGGGTCGTGACGTCTTCTGGCCTTCAGAATCCTATGTGTCGTTGACGTTACATCGTAAAACATTATCGTCATGACATCGTTGTCACTAATGGTACCTGTTCTGAGAGTTTCAATACTCTATGGCATTGTTTGTATTTGACGTCTTCTAGCCTTCTGAATATTACTCGTCGTTACTTAGAATTCGTATAGTCTTCACCTATGAGTATGATCCACGGTTTGCAATAGCTTAGAGCCCAAGATGAACTATTAAAAAGAACTTGACTTTTTTGCTAGTGAAATGCTTGGTATGTGACGTCATCACTTGATGGTTTGATCTTGAAACTTAAAACTACTGTAACTTGGTTCATTTTCCTCCGATGTACCCCGTGTTTGACTTTTCGCGTTGTTCATAAGTAGTGAAATACAATGACATTAAATCTGAAGTTACATCTATCTCCATAACGATTTTAGCACAAAATCATATTTATTGCGCTAAAAAAGTCAATAATTGACCTTTGACCTTGATGCTCTGGCAGTACAATCTTTATTTAGTACTGGTTCTGTCCTATGAATTTCAAGTCATTCCGATCATTTAGACGGTCAGGAGAAGCGTGGGAAAGTATCGAGTCCGAGGTAGCTTAAAAGTGAGCCTATTTGCGCCGTATATAGTACGGGTTCGACTTTTAAAACTTGAATAACTCGAGAACGGCTGAATGGTTTTGCTTTATTTTTCACAGTATTTGCCGGTCTATTGACCTTCGTCTATGGACAGAATTTGGGTCATACTGCATGAGTTCGGCTGTTTCACTTTTTTCTAAAAAACCGTCTTAAAAAATTATTTTTGAGAAATTCAAAAATCTGTCACATACAAATTGTTTTAATTCTTTATGCGCATCTTATACACAAATCTCAGAGATTCAATCACATTTTGAACATGTGCCCCACCAAAATGAATGAAATTTTTTATTGATTTTTATCAACGCTCACAGAACACCCATCACATGATAGAATGTTTATTGCTTATAAAGTTGAGTACCTGACAATCAACTCTATACACTATAGAAATTAGAAGACAAATAATTCATGGGAACCTTCTTTTGTAGCCTCTTTTATGAGGTACTACATTTCATAACGGAGATCACCAAAAATCGATACTTGATCTTTGATTATTCATATTACAAATGTATACTCGGTAGGTCATGACACATCTTGTGTCACAATATGAACAGATGAGGACCATTTTAAAACAGTTCGGAAATCTCAAAATGTTCCGGAAATTTCTCAAATCCGGAGGATGTTGCCAAATTTTCCATGATATTGAGCCAAAAGAAGGGACTTCTGGAGAGTTCAACCAGCCAGAAATTTTAAGGTCATATCATCAACATGGACGGTATGAGGAATGAAAATAGCAAAAATGTGTACATTTTTCTAATTAATGTAACTGTTTCCGGAAACGTTTCCGGCAAAAAGCGCTCGATGGAAACATTTGGCTTCAGAATACAGGCTTTCGTGTGGAGTATCTCCGAAATTTCACTCTCCAACTTAAGGCCTTAAAAAATCAATAAATCGATAGCATTGATTTTCCTTAGACACCGCGACCTTAAATTTTAGTGACATAATTGATGGTCATACTGGTTAGTGCTGATTGTTCCGTGCCGGGTCCCGTACCGTACCGTACCGTCCCGTCAGTTAGTCGAGTTATGTATAGGGTGGTGACTAGCCGGTCCCGCGGCTAACGCCGCGGGCCCGTCTACCTGGGGGGGAGACCCCCCCAGACCCCCCTACGCTCACAGTTATTTAGTATGTTGTAAAATGTAACAATTTTTTGAATTTAATGTAGGTCATAAAAAATCAATAAATCGATATTATCGATTTTCCTCAGACACCACAACCTTAGAATTCTATGGTAGTTCTTACCTCCAAATCTCGAAGCTATTACGGATAACCTGACTTTTTTGCTAGTGAAATGCTTGGTATGTGACGTCATCAATTGATGGTTTGATCTTGAAAGTTAAAACCACTGTAACTTGGTTCATTTTTCTCCGATGTATCCCGTGTTTGACTTTCTGAGTTGTTCATGAGTAGTGGAATACAATGACACTAAGCTTGAAGTTACATCTATTTCCATAGCAATTTTAGGCCAAAATCATATTTATTGCGCTAAAAAAATCAATAGTTGACCTTTGACCTTAATGTTCTGGCAGTACAATCTTTATCCAATACTGGTTCTGTCCTATGAGTTTCAAATCGTTCCCATCATTGAGACGGTCAGGAGAGGCGTGGGAAAATGTTGAGTCCGAGGTAGCTTAAAAGTGAGCCTATTTGCGCCGTATATAGTACGAGTTGGACTTTTGAAACTTGAATAACTTGAGAACGGCTGAATGGTTTTGCTTCATTTTTCATATACTTTGCCGGTCTACTGACCTCTGTCTATGGACAAAATTTGGGTCAGACAGCATGAGTTTGGCTGTTTCACTTTTTTTCTAAAAAATCGTTTTAAAAAATTAATTTTGAGAAATTCAAAAATCTGTTACGTACAAAATGTTTTAATTCTTTATGCGCATCTAATACACAAATCTCAGAATATCAATCATATTTTGAACATGCGCCCCACCTAAATGAATGACATTTTTTGTTGATTTTTATGAACGCTTACAGAATACCCGTCATATGATATAATGATTATTGCTTATAAACTTAAGTACCTGACAATCAATTGTCTGCAATATAAAAATTAGAAGATAAATGGTTGATAGGAACCTTCTTTTGTAGCCTTCTTTATGAGGTACTATGTTTCATTCTGGAGATCACCAAAAATCGATACTTGATCTTTGATCCTTCATATTGCGAATGTATACTCAGTAGGTCATGACACATCTCGTGCCACAATATGAACAAATGAGGATCATTTTAAAACAGTTCGGAAATCCCAAAAAGTTCCGGAAATTTCTCAAATCCGGAGGAAGTTGCGAAATTCCTGACGATATTGAGCCAACAGTAGTGACTTCTGAAGAGTTCAACCAGCAAGAAGTTTGACGTTCATATCTACAACATACGCGGTATGAGGAATGAAAGTAGCAAAAAATTGTACTTTTTTCTAATTCATGTAACTGTTTCCGGAAACGTTTCCGGCAAAAAGTGATCGATAGAAACATTTGTCTTCAGAAGACAGGCTTTCAGGTGAAGTATCTCCGAAATTCTGCTCTCCATCTTAAGGCCTTAAAAAATCAATAAATCGATAGCATTGATTTTCCTTAGACACCGCGACCTTAGATTTTAGTGACATAATTGATGGTCATGGTTAGAACTTGTTTGGGAACCAAAAATGGTCGTACCGTTATGTACCGTTACGTACCGTTATATTAGCATATGTAGTATAATAAGGGTGATACGCTCACAGTTATTTAGTAGTTTGTAAAATGTAACAATTTTTTGAATTTAATGTAGGTCATAAAAAATCAATAAATCGATATTATTGATTCTCCTCAGACACCACGACCTTAGATTTCTATGGTAGTTCTTACCTCGAAGTATCGAAGCTATTACGGATAACCTGACTTTTTTGCTAGTGAAATGCTTGGTATGTGACGTCATCACTTGATGGTTTGATCTTGAAACTTAAAACTACTGTAACTTGGTTCATTTTTTTCCGATGTATCCCGTGTTTGACTTTTTGCGTTGTTCATAAGTAGTGGAATACAATGACACTAAGCTTGTGATTTTATCTATCTCTATAGCAATTTTAGGCCAAAATCATATTTAATGCGCTAAAAAAAGCCGTAGTTGACCTTTGACTTTAATGCTCTGGCAGTACAATCTTTATCCAATACTGGTCCTGCCTTATGATTTTCAAGTCATTCCGATCATTTAGACGGTCAGGAGAGGCGTGGGAATATGTTGAGTCCGAGGTAGCTTAAAAGTGAGCCTATTTGCGCCGTATATAGTACGGGTTGGACTTTTAAAACTTGAATAACTCGAGAACGGCTGAATGGTTTTGCTTAATTTTTTACAATACTTGCCGGTATATTGACCTCCGTCTATGGACAAAATTTGGGTCATACTGCATGAGTTTGGCTGTTTCACTTTTTTCTAAAAAAACGTCTTTAAAAATTATTTTTGAGAAATTCAAAAATCTGTCACATACAAACTCTTTTAATTCTTTATGCGCATCTTATACACAAATCTCAGAGATTCAATCACATTTTGAACATGTGCCCCACCACAACAAATGAAAATTTTTGTTCAATTTTATCAACGTTCATAGAACACCTGTTATATGGTATAATGTTTATTACTCATAAAGTAGAGTACCTGACAATCAACTCTATACACTATAGAAATTAGAAGACAAATAGTTCACGGGAACCTTCTTTTGTAGCCTCGTTTATGAGGTACTACGTTTCATAACGGAGATCACCAAAAATCGATACTTGATTTTTGATCTTTCATATTGCGAATGTATACTCAGTATGTCATGACACATCTTGTGCCACAATATGAACAGATGCGGATCATTTTAAAACAGTTCGGAAATCCCAAAATGTTCCGGAAATTTCTCAAATCCGGAGGAAGTTGCGAAATTCCTGACGATATTGAGCCAATAGTAGCGGCTTCTGAAGAGTTCAACCAGCCAAAAATTTTAAGGTCATATCTTCAACATGGGCGGTATGAGGAATGAAAGTAGCAAAAAATTGTACCTTTTTCTAATTCATGTAACTCTTTCCGGAAACGTTTCCGGTAAAAAGTGCTCGATGGAAACATTTGTCTCCAGAAGACAGGCTTTCATGTGGAGTATCTCCGAAATTCTGCTCTCCAACTTAAGGCCTTAAAAAATCAATAAATCGATAACATTGATTTTCCTTAGACACCGCGACCTTAAATTTTACTGACATAATTTATGGTCATGGTTAGAAGTTGTTTGGGAACAAAAGTTGGGCGTCCCGTACCGTTACGTACCGTACCGTTATATTAGCATGTATAGTATAGTAAGGGTGACTAGCCGGTCACGCGGCTCACGCCGCGTGCCCGTCTAGCGTGCATGTTAGCTATGTTTTGCAACTTTATTTAAAGTTGTTACCACGTTTCTTACTTTTTTTTGAACGTTCCAAACAGCTTCGAGTAGTTTGACGACATGACGTCTTCTGGCCCTCAGAATCTTATCTGACGTGATCGTCACTTCGTGAAACAATGTAATCGTAACAATTTTGGACTCTTTCCTATTTGTTCTGAGAGTTTCAGAAAGTTTGAACGAAGTTCATTCCTGACGTCTTCTGACGTTCTGAATATTACTCGTCGTTACTTAGAATTCATATAGTCTTCACGTAAGAGTATACATTAGGTGTTGCGGTAGTTAGGAGCCTGAGAGAAACTAATCGAAAGAACTTGACTTTTTTGCTAGTGAAATGCTTGGTATGTGACGTCATCACTTGATGGTTTGATCTTGAAACTTAAAACTACTGTAACTTGGTTCATTTTCCTCCGATGTACCCCGTGTTTGACTTTTTGAGTTGTTCATGAGTAGTGGAATACAATGACACTAAATTTGAAGTTACATCTATCTCCATAACGATTTTAGCACAAAATCATATTTATTGCGCTAAAAAAGTCAATAATTGACCTTTGACCTTAATGCTCTGGCAGTACAATCTTTATCCAATATTGGTCCTGTCCTATGAATTTCAAGTCATTCCGATCATTTAGACGGTCAGGAGAAGCGTGGGAAAATATCGAGTCCGAGGTAGCTTAAAAGTGAGCCTATTTGCGCCGTATATAGTACGGGTTGAACTTTTAAAACTTGAATATCTCGAAAACGGCTGAATGGTTTTGCTTAATTTTTTACAATATTTGCCGGTCTATTGACTTTCGTCTATGGACAAAATTTGGGTCATACTGCATGAGTTTGGCTGTTTTACTTTTTTCTAAAAAAACGTCTTAAAAAATTATTTTTGAGAAATTCAAAAATCTGTCACATACAAATTGTTTTGATTCTTTATGCGCATCTTATACACAAATCTCAGAGATTCAATCACATTTTGAACATGTGCCCCACCGGAATGAATGAAATTTTTTGTTGATTTTTATCAACGCTTACAGAACACCCGACGTATGATGAAATGTTTATTGCTCATCAAGTTAAGTACCTGACAATCAACTCTATACAATATAAAAATTAGAGGACAAATGGTTCATGGGAACCTTCTTTTGTAGCCTCATTTATGAGGTACTACGTTTCAGAACGGATATCACCAAAAATCGATACTTGATCTTTGATCTTTCATATTGCAGATGTATACTCAGTAGGTCATGACACATCTTGTGCCACGATATGAACAGATAGGGACCATTTTAAAACAGTTCGGAAATCTCAAAAAGTTCCGGAAATTTCTAAAATCCGGAGGATGTTGCGAAATTTTCTACGATATTGAGCCAACAGAAGGGACTTCTGGAGGCTTCAACCAGCCAGAAATTTTACGGTCATATCTACAACATACGCGGTATGAGGAACAAAAGTAACAAAAATTTACACTTTTTTCTAATTCATGTAACTGTTTCCGGAAACGTTTCCGGCAAAAAGCGCTCGACAGAAACAATCGACTTCAGAATACAGGCTTTCATGTGCATTATCTCCGGAATTTCACTCTCCTATCTAAGGCCTTAAAAAATCAATAAATCGATAGCATTGATTTTCCTTAGACACCGCGACCTTAGATTTTAGTGACACAATTAATGGTCATACTGGTTAGTGTCGGTTGTTCCGTGCCGGGTCCCGTACCGTTACGTTACGTCAGTTAGTCGAATTATCTATAGGGTGGTGACTAGCCGGTCACGCGGCTCTCGCCGCGTGCCCGTCTAGCTGGGGGGAGACCCCCCAGACCCCCCACGCGTGTAGTCATTTAAAGTCATTTAGATCAAGTTTTTTGGTTCCATGACAACTTGAGTCGTGACGTCTTCTGGCCTTCAGAATCCTATGTGTCGTTGACGTTACATCGTAAAACATTATAGTCATGACATCGTTGTCACTAATGGTAATTTTTCTGAGAGTTTCAATACTCTATGACATTGTTTGTATTTGACGTCTTCTAGCCTTCTGAATATTACTCGTCGTTACTTAGAATTCATATAGTCTTCACCTATGAGTATGATCTACGGTTTGCAATAGCTTGGAGCCCAAGAAGAACTATTAAAAAGAACTTGACTTTTTTGCTAGTGAAATGCTTGGTATGTGACGTCATCAATTGATGGTTTGATCTTGAAACTTAAAACTACTGTAACTTGGTTCATTTTTTTCCGATGTGTCCCGTGTTTGACTTTTTGAGTTGTTCATGAGTAGTGAAAGACAATGACATTAAATTTGAAATAACATCTATCTCCATAACGATTTTAAGCCAAAATCGTATTTATTGCGCTAAAAAAATCAATAGTTGACCTTTGACCTTAATGCTCCGGCAGTACAATCTTTATTCAATACTGGTTCTGTCCTATGAGTTTCAAGTCGTTCCGATCATTTAGACAATCAGGAGAGGCGTGGGAAAATGTTGAGTCCGAGGTAGCTTAAAAGTGAGCCTATTTGCGCCGTATATAGTACGGGTTGGACTTTTGAAACTCGAATAACTCGAGAACGGCTGAGTGGTTTTGCCTAATTTTACACAATATTTGCCGGTCTATTGACCTTCATCTATGGACAAAATTTGGGTCATACTGCATGAGTTTGGCTGTTTCACTTTTTTCTAAAAAACCGTCTTAAAAAATTATTTTCGAGATTGCAACTTAACTTACAGTTGTTGTCACGTTTCTTACTTTTTTTTGAACGTTTCAAACTGCTTTGAGTAGTTTGACGACTTGACGTCTTCTGGCCTTCAGAATCTTATCTAACGTGTTCGTCACTTCGTGAAACAATGCAGTCGTAACATTTTTGGACTCTTTCCTACTTGTTCTGAGAGTTTCAGAAAGTTTGAACGAAGTTCATTTCTGACGTCTTCTGACATTCTGAATATTACTCGTCGTTGCTTAGAATTCAAACAGTCTTCACGTTTAAGTATACATAACGTGTTGCGGTAGTTAGGAGCCTGAGAGAAACTAATCGAGAGAACTTGACTTTTTTGCTAGTGAAATGCTTGGTATGTGACGTCATCAATTGTTGGTTTGATCTTGAAACTTAAAACTACTGTAACTTGGTTCATTTTTCTCTCAGAATCCTATGTGACGTGGTCGTCACTTTGTAAAACAATGTAATCGTAACAAATTTGAATAATTTACTTCGAGTTTGAACACAACTCATAGTACAATAACTTTATTAGCATTGCAAACTCACAATTCAACATTTGCTTTGATACCACTGTAAGTATGCTAGCATTTCTTTATAATCAGCAGTATGAGGACGATGCCCCTTAATTTGTCTTTCGATCCAGGCAATTTCATGATCGATATTATAAGGTAAATAGAAATAAATGTTTCTATAACTCATATGGGCCAGATGTTTCGGGGGAGGTGGTGCTCTTTTCTTTGGACCTCTTCTTTCTTTTTCTGCCTTTCTTTCTTCAGCCATTTTCTTTATGTCTTTGTCATGCCATTGGTCCTTTGTCCAATAAAACCAATCCTCTGAAAAACAGAATGGTTTTGATGTACGTCAACATTGGTTATTCACTGATGTTTTTTGATAATAAGAATACTATCACTAACTTTCATCTTATAATAAGAAGAATAAAAGATTCATTGAACTATAATAGTTATAAGGTAAAGGTATGAACTTATTGAGCCAGGTATTTGAAAAACTTAATTAATTTTGATCTTAATTTTAGAATGATCTCAACATTTGCAAGAATTGATTATTGGAATGAATAAAAATATTATGAATAGAAACTCTTTTTCAAACGCATATAAAACATACTTTCTTTTTGTTTTTCCTTATCAGACAAATGATGATAGCCCAGACCACCTCCATGCCACTTGTGTCTCTTTTCGTAGGTGTTCCATCTGTCGACCCATTTGAATGTTTCTAAAAATACTACACAATATACAAGTATACTGTTCTCAAGTAATGACGGAAGTTTATAGAATGATCACTATATAAAATATACCTGGTAAGTTCACGACATGATTGCAGAAGTAGATAGTGATTATTTCTACAATTTGTATTCAACTCTATGGAAGTTGGCGTTCAATTGCACATTAATTTTTCTACATTTCTATTTCACCGAAAACTGAATAAGAAAGCTACCGGGATTTGCTGTTCTCCATCGTTTCTGGCGCTCAGCATTGGTATGATCAACTGTTTTAGAACGTCTTTCTCTGGCTTTTTCACAAGCGACAATTTTCTTCATTGCTTCAGGAGGAACTATAAAATCTTAATGTATCATTTGAAATGTGAAAAGCAATCTATTCAAAACTATGTAAGAATAATGTTTTATTTTGAATTACAAAATTGATTGCCTGTTTTACAGGTAGTTTTGAAGTGAAAAAATTTAGTATTTCACATCATTTACGTGAAAAAAATTACGTACGACACATGAACATGATGTTTATAAACTAAAAAAATGATACCAACAGTGAGATAAGTCCATTCACCATAATCGTCATCTTTTTCGACGACCAACTTGGGTGGTACAGATGATTTGGATCGGCTTGGTCTCTTGGGCATTGTAAATCACTCGAATGATGAAAAGAATGAAAATTGAAAAAGACGGACGGAATAATTCGCTCAGACTTGTCAGAATATGCTTCGAAGTAAACATGTTTACCAGAACTTGGTCGTTTGTCGGTTGTTTTCCTTCACAGTAAGAAAAATTGTTTGATAAAAATGAAAAAAAGCATTATCAAGATAGTTCATTGTTTTCTTAATTGGAAAATTGGATTAAGATCGATAGTTTGAACTCAAAACATAGGAATTATTGTGGCTTTGTTAAAATATTCTAACTGGTCACGTTGTTTGGTAATTGTAAAGAAGAAAATGACTCTTCTGTACGGATAGAATGTAGTAAACATGTTTGTCTCTGACGTCATCACATGCATGGTACTCAGGTTGTTTACTTGGTTTAGATTTTGAATAGTTTCGCTTATCAATCTCAAAACATGAGAGACATCATAACTTATTTAAATGATTCTCTGTTCTGAGTGCAAGGTGATAATTGTATCCAGGGGTGCGTAAAGTCACTAATTACATATTGGCCATTCCTGTTAGAGATATAGACATACAATTAATAGCTAACCTCAAATAAATGTTTGTACAAATTATGATGAGTGTCTTTAAAACTGGTTCTGAATGTCAAATACTTCGATTGAGTGAGGAATTCTCATAGTTAAGAGTAATCAAAACGAAATGTAACAATCGAGAAAAAAATAATAGTTTCGTTTTCATAATCATGTAAGCTTTAAAAAAAAATAGAAAAAGTCGGAAAAAGGCTTCACTATTTTCGATTTGCTTAGGGAGTGGGTAAGCAAATCCGTTTTGTGGCACGGAGTCTCGTGCCGTGGAACGGGATTTCGCGTTACAAAGTGCAAGCTCCGTTACAAAAGGAGGATTTGCTTACTACAGAGAAAGCAAAACTGAGAAATACACTTTTTTGTAATTGCTGTAACTGTTTCCGGAAATTTTTCCGGCAAAAACGCCTCGACAGAAAGTCTTAGATTTGATAGTAGATCATTCTATGAAAATAACTCTGAAACTTTGTTCTCATATTTGAGATCATAAAAAATCAATAAATCAATATTATCGATTCTGCGTAGGCTCAAATACCTTAGATGTTGGTGACACAATTTATGGCCATACTGGTTAGTCATAAGCGTTCAACTCAAAGTCCCGTACCGTTACTTTTCCAAAAACCGAGATTTCCCCGGGGGTAGAGTAACTTTATTCATCGACACGTAGCAGTTTAGGGGAATTTGTATTCAAGTAGGGAAATTTTAGTACTCTGTCTCAAACGCCGATGTAGAAGATCCGTACACGTTGAATAGGTGAAAAGTGTGAAATAAACGAGTTTTGAAAATCGTTTTTTGATCATTAAAAATCTAATTGTAAATATTTCGAACTAAAAAAGCGCAAAGCAACGCTTTGGAGTCATTGTCATGGTTTAGCGTATTGAGCATCTTGTCATCATGTCATGAGGTCCCACGTTATGGGACATAGCACGATTATCTATAGGGTGGTAATGCCAAAGGTCAGAAAAACCACTTTCCCGTGAAGCAATCTGTCTCGTGTTTCGATGAAAAGTTGGAGATCCAGAGTAGAAAGTTACTTACCAAGTTTGGTTATGATAGCTAAATGCTTCTTAGAGTTATGCAATTTTTTCGATTTTCCAACTGTTTGATGACGTCATCAGAAAATGAAAAACACAAATTGTAAAAATCGGTTTTTTCATTGTAGAATTGTATTGAGAATACTCACTTGATATTGGCAAAAATATAAGTAAACTATATTATTGACAAACAGTTGATTTACGTACTTACCCGATATCTACTTTTTTTCTAAAAAAACGTTTTAAAAAATTATTTTTGAGAAATTCGAAAATCTGTCACATACAAACTGTTTCAATTCTTTATGCGCATCTTATGCACAAATCTCAGAGATGTAATCACATTTTGAACATGTGCCCCACCGAAATGAATGAAATGTTTTGTTGATGATTATAAACGCTTACAGGGGACTTGCCATGGAAGATGAAATGTGTTTGCTTTTAAATCTGAACACCTTACTATCGAGTCTATCCTATCTTACAATTAAGAGCAGAACGACTAATGAGAACCCTATTTTGTAGCACCATTTTTGAGGTACAATGTTTCATTATAGAGATCACTAAAAATCGATACTTCATCTTTGATCTTTCATATTGCAAATATATACTCAGTAAGTCATAACACACCTTTTACCACAATATGATCGAGTCAGGACCATTTCCAAACAGTTCGGAAATTCCATTCAGTTCCGGAAATCTCACCTTTCTTCCCCCTTCAAGACCGGACAGCATTCGCTCTGTGGGGGATGTGTGAGTATTTCGACTACTTCTCCTGGATCAAAGTTTTACAGCCATATCATCAACGTAGGCGGTGTAAAAAACGAAGCAAAACTGAGAAATACACTTTTTTGTAATTGCTGTAACTGTTTCCGGAAATTTTTCCGGCAAAAACGCCTCGACAGAAAGTCTTAGATTTGATAGTAGATCATTCTATGAAAATAACTCTGAAACTTTGTTCTCATATTTGAGATCATAAAAAATCAATAAATCAATATTATCGATTCTGCGTAGGCTCAAATACCTTAGATGTTGGTGACACAATTTATGGCCATACTGGTTAGTCATAAGCGTTCAACTCAAAGTCCCGTACCGTTACTTTTCCAAAAACCGAGATTTCCCCGGGGGTAGAGTAACTTTATTCATCGACACGTAGCAGTTTAGGGGAATTTGTATTCAAGTAGGGAAATTTTAGTACTCTGTCTCAAACGCCGATGTAGAAGATCCGTACACGTTGAATAGGTGAAAAGTGTGAAATAAACGAGTTTTGAAAATCGTTTTTTGATCATTAAAAATCTAATTGTAAATATTTCGAACTAAAAAAGCGCAAAGCAACGCTTTGGAGTCATTGTCATGGTTTAGCGTATTGAGCATCTTGTCATCATGTCATGAGGTCCCACGTTATGGGACATAGCACGATTATCTATAGGGTGGTAATGCCAAAGGTCAGAAAAACCACTTTCCCGTGAAGCAATCTGTCTCGTGTTTCGATGAAAAGTTGGAGATCCAGAGTAGAAAGTTACTTACCAAGTTTGGTTATGATAGCTAAATGCTTCTTAGAGTTATGCAATTTTTTCGATTTTCCAACTGTTTGATGACGTCATCAGAAAATGAAAAACACAAATTGTAAAAATCGGTTTTTTCATTGTAGAATTGTATTGAGAATACTCACTTGATATTGGCAAAAATATAAGTAAACTATATTATTGACAAACAGTTGATTTACGTACTTACCCGATATCTACTTTTTTTCTAAAAAAACGTTTTAAAAAATTATTTTTGAGAAATTCGAAAATCTGTCACATACAAACTGTTTCAATTCTTTATGCGCATCTTATGCACAAATCTCAGAGATGTAATCACATTTTGAACATGTGCCCCACCGAAATGAATGAAATGTTTTGTTGATGATTATAAACGCTTACAGGGGACTTGCCATGGAAGATGAAATGTGTTTGCTTTTAAATCTGAACACCTTACTATCGAGTCTATCCTATCTTACAATTAAGAGCAGAACGACTAATGAGAACCCTATTTTGTAGCACCATTTTTGAGGTACAATGTTTCATTATAGAGATCACTAAAAATCGATACTTCATCTTTGATCTTTCATATTGCAAATATATACTCAGTAAGTCATAACACACCTTTTACCACAATATGATCGAGTCAGGACCATTTCCAAACAGTTCGGAAATTCCATTCAGTTCCGGAAATCTCACCTTTCTTCCCCCTTCAAGACCGGACAGCATTCGCTCTGTGGGGGATGTGTGAGTATTTCGACTACTTCTCCTGGATCAAAGTTTTACAGCCATATCATCAACGTAGGCGGTGTAAAAAACGAAGCAAAACTGAGAAATACACTTTTTTGTAATTGCTGTAACTGTTTCCGGAAATTTTTCCGGCAAAAACGCCTCGACAGAAAGTCTTAGATTTGATAGTAGATCATTCTATGAAAATAACTCTGAAACTTTGTTCTCATATTTGAGATCATAAAAAATCAATAAATCAATATTATCGATTCTGCGTAGGCTCAAATACCTTAGATGTTGGTGACACAATTTATGGCCATACTGGTTAGTCATAAGCGTTCAACTCAAAGTCCCGTACCGTTACTTTTCCAAAAACCGAGATTTCCCCGGGGGTAGAGTAACTTTATTCATCGACACGTAGCAGTTTAGGGGAATTTGTATTCAAGTAGGGAAATTTTAGTACTCTGTCTCAAACGCCGATGTAGAAGATCCGTACACGTTGAATAGGTGAAAAGTGTGAAATAAACGAGTTTTGAAAATCGTTTTTTGATCATTAAAAATCTAATTGTAAATATTTCGAACTAAAAAAGCGCAAAGCAACGCTTTGGAGTCATTGTCATGGTTTAGCGTATTGAGCATCTTGTCATCATGTCATGAGGTCCCACGTTATGGGACATAGCACGATTATCTATAGGGTGGTAACTAGACGCCTGCGGCGTCTAGCAGTTGTAAATCATATAGATCACTCAAAAATTTCATGAAAAATGATACCGAATAGGCCTATATTGTGTTCCTCATAGTAAACAAATTGATTTGTGTCAACGGCATGCCAAAGAGCTTTACTTGAGTACAGAGCCTGCCACCAAATTTTCTTGTAACGCGTGCTGTCAACGAATTTTGCGTAGTTGCAAGGTCTGCGAACGTGTGATGTTGAAGTTAACGCGTGTGCACTTACTGCTAAAATGTTTTACGTTTTTGTAAGGCCTGCCCACGTATTTCATTGAATTTAAAACGTGCTAACTTACTGCTTAAATTTTAACGTTTTTCTGTAAAAACCTGCTCACGTATTTCGTTGAACTCAACACGGGAATTATTGTACATGCACAGCCTGACAATGTGTTATCCCCTTCAACAATATTAACATAGTTGTGAGGCCTGCCAACGTATGTTTTTCTACAATAACGTCCACGTAATTGTAAGGCCTACACATATGTTCACGTATTTGTAAGGTCTGCTAACGTATGTTAGCCTGCAAAAATGTTCACGTAGTTGTAAGGCCTGCCTACGTATGTTGTCCTAAAAGATGATCAAGTAATTGTAAGGCCTGCCAAAGTGTAGTGTTCTGCACAAAATATTCACGTAAGTGTAATGACTGCCAACGTGTGTTAGTCTGCGAAAGATTTTCATGTATAAAGGCTTTGTATGATAGCCTGCAGAAAATGTTCACGTAATTGTAAAACCTGCTAACGTATGTTTTCCTACAAAAAATGTTCACATAGTCGTAAGGCTTGCCATCGTATGTTGTCCGAAAAATGTTCACGTAATCGTGAAACCTGCTAACGTATGTTGGCCTGCAAAAGATTTTCACGTAGCTGTAAGGCCTGCTTACGTATGTTTTCTACAAAAACGTCACGTAGTTGTGAGGCCTACAAACATGTTCACGTAATTGTAAGGCCTGCTAACGTATATTGTTCTTCAAAAACGTCTGCGTAGTTGTAAGGCCTACACATACGTTCACGTAAATGTAAGACCTGCTAACGTAGGTTTTTACGAAAACGTCCACGTAATTGTAAGGCCTGCCAACGTATTTCGTTGAATTTCACACGTGTTAATTACTGCTAATATGTTTCACGTTCTTGTGAGGCCTGCCAACGTATTTCGTTGAATTTCAAACATGCTTTATCGTTACAAGCTGTCAAATCGCGTGCACGCGTGTTCAAAAATTTAAAATCGTATTCGGCTTCAGCAAGTATGATTACATCCGTTCTCCAATTTTCGTCCGGTAAAACCTACTTTCAAAATTTTTGTCGCGTCGCGTGCGCGCGTGCGCGATATTACAAGATTTAAAATGTAACTGTTCGTGAGTTCTTTCGATTCAGATACGAATCAAAAAAAGTATTTCGAAAAATATTAATTTTTAAGCAAGTTTGTTTTGTCTATTTTGGATTCACGATTCAAGATTCAAGACGCAAGACTGATTTTACAATTACGATTGTATATGACCCCAAGGGGATGGTTTTCCATTTTAAGTTTTTAAAACGGCTATATCTCGGTTATATGGTGTTGAAACTTGAATATGTCCCTGTTATAGGGTAAATCGAGTATGAGAAATTCATTGGTGTGCTTTAAATTGTACGATTTTCATTGTGCATCAAGGTACGGAACGAGTGCACGAATAATGCACGATTCCGTGCACTGTTTCCGTTCAAAAGTTCATGGTGGATTTCGAATAGGGTTCTCATGTGGTATGTCAAAAATTAGACGATTCCAACCAAAACGAAGCTCCCAAATCAAAAATAACGGATTTTTGGTCCGTATTGTTCGATTTACGGGCGAAAGAGACTATTTATGCAAATTTCGCGCACATCAAAAGGTAGATCACGAAATTCTGCTATGGAAAAGTTGTGTTCAAAATAGGAGTCAGAGGGGCGTTTTTCGAGAAAAACACGTTTTAAAAGTGAAATTTTCGTTGAAAACGCCCTAGGTAAATAATCGATAATCAATATTAGTGTTAAATAATGGTAGGTGTAAGTGAGTGATTTGGACGGCATAGCTCGTTGTAGATTAGTAGTACATGATTCTTTGGCCCGTTTGATTTTGCACGACCCTTTTATCAAGCTTTGAAGTTTTTAACATTACACGTTCCGAAAATTTTTGAAATTCGGTATGCGAGGATGCAAAATGGAGCACTCAAAAAAGTTTCTGGGTGTTATGTTGTGTGCATTTGTACAACAGCCACAACGCAATAGATATTCAACGCCCAACATGTAAATTTGGAAAATTGTGTTAACTACACCCGTTCGTCGAATTTCGTACGTTTTTGTACTATTTTAGGAATTCTGTCGCGTCGCGTGCACGCGTGTTCAAAAATTTAAAATCGTATTCGGCTTCAGCAAGTATGATTACATCCGTTCTCCAATTTTCGTCCGGTAAAACCTACTTTCAAAATTTTTGTCGCGTCGCGTGCGCGCGTGCGCGATATTACAAGATTTAAAATGTAACTGTTCGTGAGTTCTTTCGATTCAGATACGAATCAAAAAAAGTATTTCGAAAAATATTAATTTTTAAGCAAGTTTGTTTTGTCTATTTTGGATTCACGATTCAAGATTCAAGACGCAAGACTGATTTTACAATTACGATTGTATATGACCCCAAGGGGATGCGCGATATTACAAGATTTAAAATGTAACTGTTCGTGAGTTCTTTCGATTCAGATACGAATCAAAAAAAGTATTTCGAAAAATATTAATTTTTAAGCAAGTTTGTTTTGTCTATTTTGGATTCACGATTCAAGATTCAAGACGCAAGACTGATTTTACAATTACGATTGTATATGACCCCAAGGGGACGGTTTTCCAACTTTTTGAGTTTTTAAAACGGTTATATCTCGGTTATATCGTGTTGAAAATTGAATATGTCTCTGTTATGGGGTAAATCGAGTATGAGAAACTCATTGGTGTGCTCTAATTGGTACGATTTTCATCGTGCATCAAGATACGGAACGAGTGCACGAATAATGCACGATTTCGTGCACTGTTTCCGTTCAAAAATTCATGGTAGATTTCGAATAGGGCTCTCATGTGGTATGTCAAAAATTAGATGATTCCATCGAAAAAAAAAGCTTCCAAATCAAAAATAACGGATTTTTGGTCCGTATTGTCCGATTTACGGGCGAAAGAGACTATTCATGCAAATTTCGCGCACATCAAAATGTAGATCACAAAATTCTGCTATGGAAAAGTTGTGTTCAAAATAGGAGTTAGAGGGGCGTTTTTCGAGAAAAACACGTTTTAAAAGTGAAATTTTTGTTGAAAACGCCCTAGGTAAATAATCGATAATCAATATTAGTGTTAAATAATGGTAGGTGTGAATGAGTGATTTGGACGGAATAGCTCGTTGTAGATTAGTAGTACATGATTTTTTGGCCCGTTTGATTCCGCACGACCCTTTTATCAAGCTTTGAAGTTATGAATATCAAACGTTCCGAAAAATTTTAAAAATTCGGTATGCGAGGATGCAAAATGGAGCACTCAAAAAAGTTTCTGGGTGTTATGATGTGTGCATTTGTACAACAGCCACAACGCAATAGAAATTTAACGCCCAACACGTACATTTGGAAAGTTGTGTTAACTACACCCGTTCGTCGAATTTCGTACGTTTTTGTACCATTTTAAGAATTCTGTCGCGTCGCGTGCACGCGTGTTCAAAAATTTAAAATCGTATTCGGCTTCAGCAAGTATGATTACATCCGTTCTCCAATTTTTGTCCGGTAAAACCTACTTTCAAAATTTTTGTCGCGTCGCGTGCGCGCGTGCGCGATATTACAAGATTCAAAATGTAATTGTTCGTGAGTTCTTTCGATTCAGATACGAATCAGAAAAAGTATTTTTAAAATATCAATTTTTAAGCAAGGTTGTTATATGTTTTCTATTTTTTTGTATCGGCCGACCGTGACATGTCACGTCGGCCCATACAAAAAAGACATATAGCATTGTATATTATAGGTTGGGGACTAGCCGGTCACGCGGCTCACGCCGCGTGCCCGTCTAGCGTGCATGTTAGCTATGTTTTGCAACTTTACTTACAGTTGTTAACACGTTTCTTACTTTTTTTTGAACGTTTCAAACAGCTTCGAGTAGTTTGACGACTTGACGTCATCTGGCCTTCAGAATCTTATCTGACGTGATCGTCACTTCGTGAAACAATGTAATTGTAACATTGTTGGACTTTTTCCTCCTTGTTCTGAGAGTTTCAGAAAGTTTGAACGAAGTTCATTTCTGACGTCTTCTGACATTCTGAATATTACTCGTCGTTACTTAGAATTTACATAGTCTTCACGTATGAGTATACATTACATGTTGCAGTGATTAGGGGCCTGAAAGAAGTTATTCGAAAGAACTTGACTTTTTTGCTAGTGAAATGCTTGGTATGTGACGTCATCAATTGATGGTTTGATCTTGAAAGTTAAAACTACTGTAACTTGGTTCATTTTTCTCCGATGTGCCCCGTGTTTGACTTTTTGAGTTGTTCATGAGTAGTGAAATACAATGACACTAAGTTTGAAGTTACATCTATTTCCATAGCAATTTTAGGCCAAAATCATATTTATTGCGCTAAAAAAATCAATAGTTGACCTTTGACCTTAATGCTCTGGCAGTACAATCTTTATTCAGTACTGGTTCTGTCCTATCAGTTTCAAGTCGTTCCGATCATTTAGACGATTAGGAGAGGCGTGGGAAAAATGTTGAGTCCGAGGTAGCTTAAAAGTGAGCCTATTTGCGCCGTATATAGTACGGGTTGGACTTTTAAAACTTGAATAACTCGAGAACGGCTGAATGGTTTTGCCTAATTTTTCACAATATTTGCCGGTCTATTGACCTTCATCTATGGACAAAATTTGAGTCATGCTGCATGAGTTTGGCTGTTTCACTTTTTTCTAAAAATACGTCTTAAAAAATTATTTTTGAGAAATTCAAAAATCTGTCACATACAAATTGTTTCAATTCTTTATGCGCATCTGATACACAAATCTCAGAGATTCAATCACATTTTGAAGATATGCCCCACCAAAATGAATGAAATTTTTTGTTGATTTTTATCAACGCTCACAGAATGTCCGTTCTATGATATAATGTTTATTGCTTGAGATGTAGAGTACCTGACAATCAACACTATACACTATGAAAATTAGAAGACAAATAGTTCATGGGAACCTTCTTTTGTAGCCTCGTTTATGAGGTACTACGTTTCATAACGGAGATCACCAAAAATCGATACTTGATCTTTGATCTCTCAGATTGCAGATGTATACTCAGTAGGTCATGACACATCTTGTGTCACAATATGAACAGATGAGGACCATTTTAAAACAGTTCGGAAATCTCGAAAAGTTCCGGAAATTTCTCAAATCCGGAGGAAGTTGCGAAATTTTCAACGATACTGAGCCAATAGAAGGGACTTCTGGAGAGTTCAACCAGCCAGAAATTTTAAGGTCATATCATCAACATGGGCGGTATGAGGAATGAAAGTAGTAAAAAATTGTACTTTTTTCTAATTCATGTAACTGTTTCCGGAAACGTTTCCGGCAAAAAGCGCTCGACAGAAACATTTGTCTTCAGAAGACAGGCTTTCATGTGCAGTATCTCCGAAATTTCACTGTCCAACTTAAGGCTTAAAAAAATCAATAAATCGATAGCATTGATTTTCCTTAGACACCGCGACCTTAAATTTTAGTGACACAATTAATGGTCATACTGGTTAGTGCTGCTTGTTCCGTGCCGGGTCCCGTACCGTTACGTTACGTCATTTAGCACGATTTTCTCTAGGGTGGTGACTAGCCGGTCACGCGGCTCACGCCGCGTGCCCGTCTAGCGTGCATGTTAGCTATGTTTTGCACTTTTATTTGAAGTTGTTACCACGTTACTTACTTTTTTTTGAACGTTTCAAACAGCTTCGAGTAGTTTGACGACCTGACGTCTTCTGGCCTTCAGAATCTTATCTGACGTGATCGTCACTTCGTGAAACAATGTAATCGTAACATTTTTGGACTATTTCCTACTTGTTATGAGAATTTCAGAAAGTTTGAACGAAGTTCATTTCTGACGTCTTCTGACATTCTGAATATTACTCGCCGTTACTTAGAATTCATATAATCTTCACTTATGACTATACATCACGTGTTGCGATCGTTAGGAGCCTGAAAAAAGTTATTCGAAAGAACTTGACTTTTTTGCTAGTGAAATGCTTGGTATGTGACGTCATCAATTGATGGTTTGATCTTGAAACTTAAAACTACTGTAACTTGGCTCATTTTTCTCTGATGTACCCCGTGTTTGACTTTTTGAGTTGTTCATGAGTAGTGGAAGACAATGACACTAAATTTGAGATTACATCTATCTCCATAACGATTTTAGCACAAAATCATGTTAAGTGCGCTAAAAAAATCAATAGTTGACCTTTGACCTTGTTGCTCTGGCAGTACAATCTTTATCCAATACTGGTCCTGTCCATGAGTTTCAAGTCGTTCCCATCATTTAGACGCTCAGGAGAGGCGTGGGAAAATGTTGTGTCCGAGGTAGCTTAAAAGTGAGCCTATTTGCGCCGTATATAGTACGGGTCAAACTTTTAAAACTTGAATAACTCGAGAACGGCTGAACGGTTTTGCTTTATTTTTCACAATATTTGCCGGTCTATTTACCTCCATCTATGGACAAAATTTGGGACATACTGCATAAGTTTGGCTGTTTTACTTTTTTCTAAAAAAACGTCTTAAAAAATTATTTTTGAGAAATTCAAAAATCTGTCACATACAAGTTGGTTTGTTCTGTATGCGCATCTTATACACAAATCTCAGAGATTCAATCACATTTTGAACATATGCCCCACCAAAATGAATGGTATTTTTTGTTGATTTTTATCAACGCTCACAGAACACCCATTATATGATATAATGTTTATTGCTTATAAAGTAGAGTACCTGACAATCAACTCTATACACTGTAGAAATTAGAAGACATACAGTTCATGGGAACCTTCTTTTGTAGCCTCATTTATGAGGTACTACGTTTCATAACGGAGATCAGCAAAAATCGATACTTGATCTCTGATCTCTCATATCGCGAATATATACTCAGGAGGTCATGACACATCTTGTGCCGCAATATGAACAGATGAGGACCATTTTAAAACAGTTCGGAAATCTCAAAAAGTTCCGGAAATTTCTCGAATCCGGAGGAAGTTGCGAAATTCTTGACGATATTGAGCCAAAAGAAGGGACTTCTGGAGAGTTCAACCAGCCAGCAATTTTACGGTCATATCTACAACATACGCGGTATGAGGAATGAAAGTAGCAAAAAATTGTACTTTTTTCTAATTCATGTAACTGTTTCCGGAAACGTTTCCGGCAAAAAGCGCTCGATGGAAACATTTGTCTTCGGAATACAGGCTTTCATGTGGAGTATCTCCGAAATTTCACTGTCCAACTTAAGGCCTTAAAAAATCAATAAATCAATATCATTGATTTTCCTTAGACACCGCGACCTTAGATTTTAGTGACATAATTGATGGTCATACTGTTAGGTCGCTATCATTAAAAAGTGGATCCCGTTACGTTACGTTACGTTATGTACCGTCACGTCATTTAGCACGATTATCTATAGGGTGGTGATTTTTTGCTAGTGAAATGCTTGGTATGTGACGTCATCAATTGATGGTTTGATCTTGAAAGTTAAAACTACTGTAACTTGGTTCATTTTTCTCCGATGTATCCCGTGTTTGACTTTACTGAGTTGTTCATGAGTAGTGGAATACAATGACACTAACATTGAAGTAACATCTATTTCTATAGCAATCTTAGGCCGAAATCATATTCAATGCGCTAAAAAAATCAATAATTGACCTTTGACCTTAATGTTTTGGCAGTACAATCTTTATCTAATACTGGTCCTGTCCTATGAGTTTCAAGTCGTTCCCATCATTTAGACGGTCAGGAGAGGCGTGGGAAAATGTTAAGTCCGAGGTAGCTTAAAAGTGAGCCTATTTGCGCCGTATATAGTACGGGTTGGACTTTTAAAACTTGAATATCTCGAGAACGGCTGAATGGTTTTGCTTTATTTTTCACAATATTTGCCGGTCTATTGACCTTCATCTATGGACGAAATTTGGGTCATACTGCATGAGTTTGGCTGTTTTACTTTTTTCTAAAAAAACGTCTTAAAAAATTATTTTTGAGAAATTCAAAAATCTGTTTCGTACAAAATGTTTTAATTCTTTATGCGCATCTATTACACAAATCTCAGAATATCAATCATATTTTGAACATGCGCCCCACCTAAATGAATGACATTTTTTGTTGATTTTTATGAACGCTTACAGAATACCCGTCATATGATATAATGATTATTGCTTATAAAGTTAAGTACCTGACAATCAATTTTCTGCAATATAAAAATTAGAAGACAAATGGGTAATAGGAACCTTCTTTTGTAGTCTTATCTATGAGGTACTATGTTTCATACTGGAGATCACCAAAAATCGATACTTGATCTTTGACCTTTCATATTGCAAACGTATACTCAGTCGGTCATGGCACATCTTATGCCACAATATGAACAGATGAGGATCATTTTAAAACAGTTCGGAAATCCCAAAAAGTTCCGGAAATTTCTCAAATCCTGAGGAAGTTGCGAAATTCCTGACGATATTAAGCCAACAGTAGTGACTTCTGAAGAGTTCAACCAGCAAAAAGTTTGACGTTCATATCTACAACATACGCGGTATGACGAATGAAAGTAGCAAAAATCTGTACTTTTTTCTAATTCATGTAACTCTTTCCGGAAACGTTTCCGGCAAAAAGTGATCGATAGAAACATTTGTCTTCAGAAGACAGGCTTTCAGGTGGAGTATCTCTGAAATTTCACTCTCCAACTTAAGGCCTTAAAAAATCAATAAATCGATAGCATTGATTTTCCTTAGACACCGCGACCTTAGATTTTAGTGACATAATTTATGGTCATGATTAGAAGTTGTTTGGGAATCAAAAAGGGTCGTACCGTCCCGTACCGTACCGTACCGTTATATTAGCATGTATAGTATAGTAAGGGTGACTAGCCGGTCACGCGGCTCACGCCGCGTGCCCGTCTAGCGTGCATGTTAGCTATGTTTTGCACCTTTATTTAAAGTTGTTACCTTGTTACTTACTTTTTTTTGAACGTTTCAAACAGCTTCGAGTAGTTTGACGACTTGACGTCATCTGGCCTTCAGAATCTTATCTGACGTGATCGTCACTTCGTGAAACAATGTAATTGTAACATTGTTGGACTTTTTCCTCCTTGTTCTGAGAGTTTCAGAAAGTTTGAACGAAGTTCATTTCTGACGTCTTCTGACATTCTGAATATTACTCGTCGTTACTTAGAATTTACATAGTCTTCACGTATGAGTATACATTACATGTTGCAGTGATTAGGGGCCTGAAAGAAGTTATTCGAAAGAACTTGACTTTTTTGCTAGTGAAATGCTTGGTATGTGACGTCATCAATTGATGGTTTGATCTTGAAACTTAAAACTACTGTAACTTGGTTCATTTCTCTCCGATGTATCCCGTGTTTGATTTTTTGAGTTGTTCATGAGTAGTGGAATACAACGCCACTAAATTTGAAATTACATCTATCTTCACAACGATTTTAGGTCAAAATCATATTTAATGCGCTAAAAAAATCAATAGTTGACCTTTGACCTTAATGCTCTGGCAGTACAATCTTTATTCAGTACTGGTTCTGTCCTATCAGTTTCAAGTCGTTCCGATCATTTAGACGATCAGGAGAGGCGTGGGAAAATGTTGAGTCCGAGGTAGCTTAAAAGTGAGCCTATTTGCGCCGTATATAGTACGGGTTGGACTTTTAAAACTTGAATAACTCGAGAACGGCTGAATGGTTTTGCCTAATTTTTCACAATATTTGCCGGTCTATTGACCTTCATCTATGGACAAAATTTGGGTCATGCTGCATGAGTTTGGCTGTTTCACTTTTTTCTAAAAATACGTCTTAAAAAATTATTTTTGAGAAATTCAAAAATCTGTCACATACAAATTGTTACAATTCTTTATGCGCATCTGATACACAAATCTCAGAGATTCAATCACATTTTGAAGATATGCCCCACCAAAATGAATGAAATTTTTTGTTGATTTTTATCAACGCTCACAGAATGTCCGTTCTATGATATAATGTTTATTGCTTGAGATGTAGAGTACCTGACAATCAACACTATACACTATGAAAATTAGAAGACAAATAGTTCATGGGAACCTTCTTTTGTAGCCTCGTTTATGAGGTACTACGTTTCATAACGGAGATCACCAAAAATCGATACTTGATCTTTGATCTCTCAGATTGCAGATGTATACTCAGTAGGTCATGACACATCTTGTGTCACAATATGAACAGATGAGGACCATTTTAAAACAGTTCGGAAATCTCGAAAAGTTCCGGAAATGTCTCAATTCCGGAGGAAGTTGCGAAATTTCCCACAATATTGAGCCAGTGGAAGGGACTTTTGAAGAGTTCAACCAGCCAAAAATTTCACGGTCATATCTACAACATACGCGGTATGAGGAATGAAAGTAGTAAAAAATTGTACTTTTTTCTAATTAATGTAACTCTTTCCGGAAACGTTTCCGGCAAAAAGCGCTCGATGGAAACATTTGGCTTCAGAATACAGGCTTTCATGTGGAGTATCTCCGAAATTTCACTCTCCAACTTAAGGCCTTAAAAAATCAATAAATCAATAGCATTGATTTTCCTTAGACACCGCGACCTTAAATTTTAGTGACATAATTGATGGTCATACTGGTTAGTGCTGATTGTTCCATGCCGGGTCCCGTACCGTACCGTACCGTCCCGTCAGTTAGTCGAGTTATGTATAGGGTGGTGACTAGCCGGTCACGCGGCTCACGCCGCGTGCCCGTCTAGCTGGGGGGAGACCCCCCAGACCCCCCACGCGTGTAGTCATTTCAAGTTATTTAGATTAACTTTTTTGGTTCCATGACAACTTGGGTTGTGACGTCTTCTGGCCTTCAGAATCCTATGTGTCGTTGACGTTACATCGTGGAACAATCTTGTCATGACATCGTTGTCACTAATGGTACTTGTTCTGAGAGTTTCAATACTCTATGGCATTGTTTGTATTTGACGTCTTCTAGCCTTCTGAATATTACTCGTTGTTACTTAGAATTCATATAGTCTTCACGTGTAGGTATGATTTACGGTTTGCAGTAGCTTCAAGCTTAAAATACACTGTTAAAAAGAACTTGACTTTTTTGCTAGTGAAATGCTTGGTATGTGACGTCATCAATTGATGGTTTGATCTTGAAACTTAAAACTACTGTAACTTGGTTCATTTTTCTCTGATGTGTCCCGTGTTTGATTTTTTGAGTTGTTCATGGGTAGTGGAATACAATGACACTAAGTTTGAAGTTACATCTATTTTCATAGCAATTTTAGCACAAAATCATATTTATTGCGCTAAAAAAATCAATAGTTGACCTTTGACCTTAATGCTCTGGCAGTACAATCTTTATTCAATACTGGTCCTGTCCTATGAGTTTCAAGACGTTCCGATCATTTAGACGGTCAGGAGAGGCGTGGGAAAATGTTGAGTCCGAGGTAGCTTAAAAGTGAGCCTATTTGCGCCGTATATAGTACGGGTTGGACTTTTAAAACTTGAATAACTCGAGAACGGCTGAATGGTTTTGCTTAATTTTTCACAATATTTGCCGGTCTATCGACCTTCATCTATGGACAAAATTTGGGTCATACTGCATAAGTTTGGCTGTTTCACTTTTTTCTAAAAAAACGTATTAAAAAATTATTTTTGAGAAATTAAAAAATCTGTCACATACAAATCGTTTTAATTTGTTATGCGCATCTTATACACAAATCTCAGAGATTCAATCACATTTTGAACATGTGCCCCACCAAAATGAATGAAATTTTCTGTTAACTTTTATCAACGCTTACAGAACACCAGTCATATGATATAATGCTTATTGCTTATAAAGTTGACTACCTGACAATCAACTCTATACAGTATAGGAATTAGAAGACAAATGGTTCATGGGAACCTTCTTTTGTAGCCTCATTTATGAGGTACTACGTTTCCTACTGGAGATCACCAAAAATCGATACTTGATCTTTGATCTTTCATATTGCGAATGTATACTCAGTAGGTCATGACACATCTTGTGTCACAGTATGAACAGATGAGGACCATTTTAAAACAGTTCGGAAATCTCGAAAAGTTCCGGAAATTTCTCAAATCCGGAGGATGTTGCGAATTTTTCCATGATATTGAGCCAAAAGGAGGGACTTCTGGAGAGTTCAACCAGCCAGAAATTTAAAGGTCATATCATCAACATGGGCGGTATGAGGAATGAAAGTAGCAAAAAATTGTACTTTTTTCTAATTCATGTAACTGTTTCCGGAAACGTTTCCGGCAAAAAGCGCTCGATGGAAACATTTGGCTTCAGAATACAGGCTTTCATGTAGAGTATCTCCGAAAATTTGCTCTCCATCTTAAGGCCTTAAAAAATCAATAAATCGATAGCATTGATTTTCCTTAGACACCGCGACTTTAGATTTTAGTGACATAATTGATGGTCATGCTGGTTAGTCGTTATCTTTAAAAAGTGGATCCCGTTATGTACCGTCACGTCATTTAGTCGTATTATGTATAGGGTGGTGACTAGCCGGTCACGCGGCTCACGCCGCGTGCCCGTCTAGCTGGGGGGAGACCCCCCAGACCCCCCACGCGTGTAGTCATTTCAAGTTATTTAGATAAACTTTTCTGGTTCCATGACAACTTGGGTTGTGACGTCTTCTGGCCTTCAGAATCCTATGTGTCGTTGACGTTACATCGTGAAACATTGTCGTCATGACATTGTTGTCACTAATGGTACTTGTTCTGAGAGTTTCCATACTCTATGGCCGTGTTTGTATTTGACGTCTTCTGATATTCTGAATATTACTCGTCGTTACTTAGAATTCATATAATCTTCACTTATGACTATACATTACGTGTTGCGATCGTTAGGAGCCTGAAAGAAGTTATTCGAAAGAACTTGACTTTTTTGCTAGTGAAATGCTTGGTATGTGACGTCATCAATTGATGGTTTGATCTTGAAACTTAAAACTACTGTAACTTGGTTCATTTTTCTCCGATGTATCCCGTGTTTGATTTTTTGAGTTGTTCATGAGTAGTGGAATACAATGACACTAAGTTTGAAGTTACATCTATTTCCATAGCAATTTTAGGCCAAAATCGTATTTATTGCGCTAAAAAAATCAATAGTTGACCTTTGACCTTAATGCTCTGGCAGTACAATCTTTATTCAATACTGGTCCTGTCCTATGAGTTTCAAGTCGTTCCGATCATTTAGACGATCAGGAGAGGCGTGGGAAAATGTTGAGTGCGAGGTAGCTTAAAAGTGAGCCTATTTGCGCCGTATATAGTACGGGTTAGACTTTCAAAACTTGAATATCTCGAGAACGGCCGAATGGTTTTGCCTAATTTTTTACAATATTTGCCGGTCTATTGACCTTCGTCTATGGACAAAATTTGGGTCATACTGCATGAGTTTGGCTGTTTCACTTTTTTCTAAAAAAACGTCTTAAAAAATTATTTTTGAGAAATTCAAAAATCTGTTACATACAAATCGTTTCAATTCTTTATGCGCATCTTATACACAAATCTCAGAGATTCAATCACATTTTGAACATATGCCCCACCAAAATGAATGAAATTTTTTGTTGATTTTTATCGACGCTTACAGAACACCCGTTATATGTGATAATGTTTATTACTCATAAAGTAGAGTACCTGACAATCAACTCTAAACACTGTAGTAATAAGAAGACAAATAGTTCATGGGAACCTTCTTTTGTAGCCTCATTTATGAGGTACTACATTTCATGACGGAGATCACCAAAAATCGATACTTGATCTCTGATCTTTCATATTACAAATATATACTCAGTTGGTCATGACACATCTTGTGCCACAATATGAACAGATGAGGATCATTTTAAAACAGTTCGGAAATCTCAAAAAGTCCCGGAAATTTCTCAAATCCGCAGGAAGTTGCGAAATTTTCCACGATATTGAGCCAATAGAAGGGACTTCTGGAGAGTTCAACCAGCTAGAAAATTTGAGGTCATATCATCAACATGAGCGGTATGAGGAATGAAAGTAGCAAAAAATTGTACTTTTTTCTAATTCATGTAACTGTTTCCGGAAACGTTTCCGGCAAAAAGCGCTCGATGGAAACATTTGGCTTCAGAATACAGGCTTTCATGTGGAGTATCTCCAAAAATTCGCTCTCCATCTTAAGGCCTTAAAAAATCAATAAATCGATAGCATTGATTTTCCTTAGACACCACGACCTTAGATTTTAGTGACATAATTGATGGTCATGATGGTTAGTCGTTATCGTTAAAAAATGGATCCCGTACCGTACCGTACCGTTACGTCATTTAGCACGATTATCTATAGGGTGGTGACTAGCCGGTCACGCGGCTCACGCCGCGTTCCCGTCTAGCTGGGGGGAGACCCCCCAGACCCCCCACGCGTGTAGTCATTTCAAGTTATTTAGATTCACTTTTTTGGTTCCATGACAACTTGGGTTGTGACGTCTTCTGGCCTTCAGAATCCTATGTGTCGTTGACGTTACATCGTGAAACATTGTCGTCATGACATCGCTGTTACTAATGGTACTTGTTCTGAGAGTTTCAATACTCTATGGCATTGTTTGTATTTCACGTCTTCTAGCCTTCTGAATATTACTCGTCGTTACTTAGAATTCATATAGTCTTCACCTATGAGTATGATCTACGGTTTGCAATAGCTTGGAGCCCAAGAGGAACTATTAAAAAGAACTTGACTTTTTTGCTAGTGAAATGCTTGGTACGTGACGTCATCAATTGATGGTTTGATCTTGAAACTTAAAACTACTGTAACTTGGTTCATTTTTTTCCGATGTATCCCGTGTTTGATTTTTTGAGTTGTTCATGAGTAGTGGAATACAATGCCACTAAGTTTGAAGTTACATCTATTTCCATAGCAATGTTAGGCCAAAATCATATTTATTGCGCTAAAAAAATCAATAGTTGACCTTTGACCTTAATGCTCTGGCAGTACAATCTTTATCTAATACTGGTTCTGTCCTATGAGTTTCAAGTCGTTCCGATCATTTAGACGGTCAGGAGAGGCGTGGGAAAATGTTGAGTTCGAGGTAGCTTAAAAGTGAGCCTATTTGCGCCGTATATAGTACGGGTTCGACTTTTAAAACTTGAATAACTCGAGAACGGCTGAATGGTTTTGCTTTATTTTTCACAGTATTTGCCGGTCTATTGACCTTCGTCTATGGACAGAATTTGGGTCATACTGCATGAGTTTGGCTGTTTCACTTTTTTCTAAAAAACCGTCTTAAAAAATTATTTTTGAGAAATTCAAAAATCTGTCACATACAAATTGTTTTAATTGTTTATGCGCATCTTATACACAAATCTCAGAGATTCAATCACATTTTGAACATGTGCCCCACCAAAATGAATGAAATTTTTTGTTGATTTTTATCAACGCTTACCGAATACCCATTATATGCTGTAATGTTTATTACTCATAAAGTAGAGTACCTGACAATCAACTCTATACACTATAGAAATAAGAAGACAAATGATTCATGGGAACCTTCTTTTGTAGCCTCGTTTATGAGGTACTACGTTTCATAACAGAGATCACCAAAAATCGATACTCGATCTTTGATCTTTCATATTGCATATGTATACTCAGTAGGTCATGACACATCTTGTGTCACAATATGAACAGATGAGGACCATTTTAAAACAGTTCGGAAATCTCAAAATGTTCCGGAAATTTCTCAAATCCGGAGGATGTTGCGAAATTTTTAACGATATACGGTCATATCATCAACATGGGCGGTAAGAGGAATGAAATTAGCAAAAAAATGTACTTTTTTCTAATTCATGTAACTGTTTCCGGAAACGTTTCCGGCAAAAAGCGCTCGATGGAAACATTTGGCTTCAGAATACAGGCTTTCATGTGGAGTATCTCCGAAAATTCGCTCTCCATCTTAAGGCCTTAAAAAATCAATAAATCGATAGCATTGATTTTCCTTAGACACCACGACCTTAGATTTTAGTGACACAATTAATGGTCATACTGGTTAGTGCTCATCGTTCAGGTCATGGTCTCGTACCGTCCCGTTACGTCATTTAGTCAAGTTATGTATAGGGTGGTATGCCAAAGGTCAGAAAAACCACTTTCCCGTGAAGCAATCTGTCTCGTGTTTCGATGAAAAGTTGGAGATCCAGAGTAGAAAGTTACTTACCAAGTTTGGTTATAATAGCTAAATGCTTCTTGGAGTTATGCAATTTTTTCGATTTTCCAACTGTTTGATGACGTCATCAGAAAATGAAAAACACAAATTGTAAAAATCGGTTTTTTCATTGTAGAATTGTATTGAGAATACTCATTTGATATTGGCAAAAATATAAGTAAACTATATTATTGACAAACAGTTGATTTACGTACTTACCCGATATCTACTTTTTTTTCTAAAAAAACGTTTTAAAAAATTATTTTTGAGAAATTCGAAAATCTGTCACATACAAACTGTTTCAATTCTTTATGCGCATCTTATGCACAAATCTCAGAGATGTAATCACATTTTGAACATGTGCCCCACCGAAATGAATGAAATGTTTTGTTGATGATTATAAACGCTTACAGGGGACTTGTCATGGAAGATGAAATGTGTTTGCTTTTAAATCTGAACACCTTACTATCGAGTCTATCCTATCTTACAATTAAGAGCAGAACGACTAATGAGAACCCTATTTTGTAGCACCATTTTTGAGGTACAATGTTTCATTATAGAGATCACTAAAAATCGATACTTCATCTTTGATCTTTCATATTGCAAATATATACTCAGTAAGTCATAACACACTTTTTACCACAATATGATCGAGTCAGGACCATTTTCAAACAGTTCGGAAATTCCGTTCAGTTCCGGAAATCTCACCTTCCTTCCCCCTTCAGAACCGGACAGCTTTCGCTCTGTGGGGAATGTGTGAGTGCTTTGACTAATTCTCCTGGATCAAAGTTTTACAGCCATATCATCAACGTAGGCGGTATAAGAAACGAAGCAAAACTGAGAAATACACTTTTTTGTAATTGCTGTAACTGTTTCCGGAAATTTTTCCGGCAAAAACGCCTCGACAGAAAGTCTTAGATTTGATAGTAGATCATTCTGTGAAGATAACTCTGAAATTTTGTTCCGATATTTGAGATCATAAAAAATCAATAAATCAATATTTTGACTAATCCTCGCACATGGCGACCTTATATTTTGGTGACACAATTTTTGGTCATAATGGTTAGGCTCTCCGCCGGAAAGACAGTTTTTTTTCCAGAAACCAAGATTTCCCCGGGGGTAGAGTAACTTTATTCATCGACACGTAGCAGTTTAGGGGAATTTGTATTCAAGTAGGGAAATTTTAGTACTCTGTCTCAAACGCCGATGTAGAAGATCCGTACACGTTGAATGGGTGAAAAATGTGAAAAAAGCGAGTTTTGAAAATCGTTTTTTGATCATTAAAAATCTAATTGTAAATATTTCGAACTAAAAAAGCGCAATGCAACGCTTTGGAGTCATTGTCATGGTTTGGCGTATTGAGCATCTTGTCATCATGTCATGAGGTTCCACGTTATGGGACCTTACACGATTATGTATAGGGTGGTAATGCCAAAGGTCAGAAAAACCACTTTCCCGTGAAGCAATCTGTCTCGTGTTTCGATGAAAAGTTGGAGATCCAGAGTAGAAAGTTACTTACCAAGTTTGGTTATAATAGCTAAATGCTTCTTGGAGTTATGCAATTTTTTCGATTTTCCAACTGTTTGATGACGTCATCAGAAAATGAAAAACACAAATTGTAAAAATCGGTTTTTTCATTGTAGAATTGTATTGAGAATACTCATTTGATATTGGCAAAAATATAAGTAAACTATATTATTGACAAACAGTTGATTTACGTACTTACCCGATATCTACTTTTTTTTCTAAAAAAACGTTTTAAAAAATTATTTTTGAGAAATTCGAAAATCTGTCACATACAAACTGTTTCAATTCTTTATGCGCATCTTATGCACAAATCTCAGAGATGTAATCACATTTTGAACATGTGCCCCACCGAAATGAATGAAATGTTTTGTTGATGATTATAAACGCCTACAGGGGACTTGTCATGGAAGATGAAATGTGTTTGCTTTTAAATCTGAACACCTTACTATCGAGTCTATCCTATCTTACAATTAAGAGCAGAACGACTAATGAGAACCCTATTTTGTAGCACCATTTTTGAGGTACAATGTTTCATTATAGAGATCACTAAAAATCGATACTTCATCTTTGATCTTTCATATTGCAAATATATACTCAGTAAGTCATAACACACTTTTTACCACAATATGATCGAGTCAGGACCATTTTCAAACAGTTCGGAAATTCCGTTCAGTTCCGGAAATCTCACCTTCCTTCCCCCTTCAGAACCGGACAGCTTTCGCTCTGTGGGGAATGTGTGAGTGCTTTGACTAATTCTCCTGGATCAAAGTTTTACAGCCATATCATCAACGTAGGCGGTATAAGAAACGAAGCAAAACTGAGAAATACACTTTTTTGTAATTGCTGTAACTGTTTCCGGAAATTTTTCCGGCAAAAACGCCTCGACAGAAAGTCTTAGATTTGATAGTAGATCATTCTGTGAAGATAACTCTGAAATTTTGTTCCGATATTTGAGATCATAAAAAATCAATAAATCAATATTTTGACTAATCCTCGCACATGGCGACCTTATATTTTGGTGACACAATTTTTGGTCATAATGGTTAGGCTCTCCGCCGGAAAGACAGTTTTTTTTCCAGAAACCAAGATTTCCCCGGGGGTAGAGTAACTTTATTCATCGACACGTAGCAGTTTAGGGGAATTTGTATTCAAGTAGGGAAATTTTAGTACTCTGTCTCAAACGCCGATGTAGAAGATCCGTACACGTTGAATGGGTGAAAAATGTGAAAAAAGCGAGTTTTGAAAATCGTTTTTTGATCATTAAAAATCTAATTGTAAATATTTCGAACTAAAAAAGCGCAATGCAACGCTTTGGAGTCATTGTCATGGTTTGGCGTATTGAGCATCTTGTCATCATGTCATGAGGTTCCACGTTATGGGACCTTACACGATTATGTATAGGGTGGTAATACACCCGCTTTGTTTAAGTGACAACTACAGTGTTTCATGCATGTTCTTACATCTTCTGGGCCAAAATTGTCCATAGGAATCGATGGCCAAAGTTCTGCATAGATCAAGTCTGAAACAGATATTGTAACAGATAAATGAGTATTTATAATTTTCAAACATTTGGGCACTCATAACTGTGAACCTGTGCCATTGAACATGAAATAGTTCACTTAATATGTATAGCTTTCAGAGCCTTTTCAAACATAAAACACCGAATGCCGTGTTCAACACTACAGAGTATGTTTTTTCGAAAGTGTTTTGAATATGAGGATCATATTTGAAATACATTTTAAATACATCCGAATCTCAAAACCAACAATCATGTAGAACAATATATAGCCGATTTTGTTTATGTTTTACATGATATTTCAATCAACCTCCAGTGGGGTTCATGTTCCCACCACAGAAACTTCTCGAATACGAGTGAAAGACATAAAATGATGCAAGCAGAACACCGTGGATACCGTACCCCATCTCAGAAGACAGGAGGGTTGAAACCCCGTTCTTTGGGGGGGGGGGGGTGTTCTAAGGTTAATCACGTGGTTGTTTATTTGATAACATGTGTGAGATATTTGTGAAATGAACCTATTGTTACCACCCACTCAACATCCGATGGTTCGTTTCCACTCGGTGCGGTATTTAAATGGCGGACCGTATATGTTAGTTTAAATAATCATATTTTCCTTACTGAAAATTTACCTTCACTTCTCTATTTTAGTGATTACCATGCTTGTTAGTTGAATGAACTAATGATCAGCAGGAAAAAGTAAAAGGAAGATACTTACCGGCCTGATTCTTGCGGCAAATACCGAGCTTCAGGGATGGAATTCCTTCCGATAAGGATCACCGGCATGTCGCAGTCATCGTCCCAGTCACACACTCTCGCCTGCCCGTTATGTACGTTTGTATCTGAAAAAGGAAACACACTTCTGCGCACCCACATACTCTTTCTGAACAACTGTGCGGGCCAAATCCACAGTAATGGAACTTGATATAAACGCGAACTTGATATATTTGAACTCGGTACAAGGGGAAATTCTCTAATAGCTCCCAAAAAACGATATCAAACTACCGACGGCGGTGACGAAGAACTTTTTGAGTATTTTATAAGTATTTGGGCAGTCTTCCCATGAACAGTAATGAAATTTCACCATGAGAAGCGCCGGGATACGTACAGCCTCTATAACTAACAGTTGAATGTGTTGGTGGTGAAATCAACTGTGAAGGTAGCAACATTCACTAGGGCGGACAATTGCTTTCCCTCTTGTCAATTTTCCCGATCTCGTAGTCAATCGAAGTCGGGTTAGATTGCTGAAATAACTATAGTCTTCATCATGTCGACCACGACTAAGCACGAGCTAATACTAGAAGTTAACTGAATAGTCACTCGAAGTTATCATTCTGATGACTAATCGTGCACTTTGTCATTGCACGCTTCTGAGTTCTGCTGTGTTCAACAAGTATCAGAGTTATGGTACGGCAAGATGATGAAATAGTCCGTCTCCTTCTGAACAGGAAGAAGAGGACATTGCACGTCAACATGGAAAGCCAGACAGGCGTTTCCATGATTGGCAAAGGACGTTTCCAGGAAGAACCGCTCCAATGATAAAGTACATCGACGTGGCCGTATATAAGCTCTGCGATCCTGCCAATAAACATTCTAAACCTTCCTGTGTTCTCTCTCCCCATTACCACTTACAAGTGGCGATCAGGAGTTAGTTCACTCTACGAAGTCTTGCCAGCCGCCCGTCGCCGATCCAGCAAGTGTCCAGAGGTCCGAAGGAAGAAACCGAAGGAAGAAACCAGAAGTCTCGAAGGATGCGCCCAGAGGATCAGGTGACCGACGGCAGTCAGCCTCCAGCTTCTCCATTGGCGTATACAGCCCTCCAACGTAACGTCCAAGACGTTTACCGCGGAAGGTCTCCAGGTCCGTATAGGCCAGGAGCGTCATGGAAAGTTTGGGAAAGACTGTTTTCGAATTTCATTACGCTTAGGAACGTTTCTGATGAGAAATCTAAGAGATTGATATTTTTGAACGAAATTGGCGAAAGCAACTATGAGCTGTTAGAATCATTGCTTCAAGGTGGTAGACCTGAAGATACGGAGTATAAGGATCTTGTTTCCCTGCTTGCTGTTCATTTCCAGCCCAAAAAACTGGTGCTCGCGGAACGATTCAAGCTCATGTCCATGGTGCAGAAGCCGGGACAATCGCTCAAGGACTACTACGCCGAGCTACAAAGGAGTGCAACCGACTGTTCGTTTGAGAAGATAACAGATGTCCGGGACGCACAGGTAGCATTGGTTTTCATTGGCGGGCTCTCTTCAGTTGAGACTCGTCGGAGACTTCTAGAAAATGAAGATCTCACTTCTAAGAAAGCACTTGAACATGCCGAAGCTTTTGAAAGTGTTCAACATAATGCCCCACATTTGAAGGACGGAAACAGTCATGTGGGCATTGGCAAAGTGTTTTCTAAGAAGGTAGTCCATGCAGCCAAGGGGGGAGATCGGCGGAAACAGTTTTCGCACAAAAACCACTCACAAAATGAGCACGGTAAAGGCAACCACCGATCTCACCCTAACAGTTGCTCCAGATGTGGTAAGTCGGGACACACAAAAGATCGTTGCTATATGAGAGCAGACGTAACTTGTGCGAAGTGTCACCGACAAGGCCATCTGGCAAGGGCATGTCCAGCCGCCCGAAAAGACTCCTATCGAGTGAATCGATGTACGGAGCCAGAACCATCCGATGATGACGATTTTAACATGTGTGACCTAATCAATTCAGTTAGAGATAGGGAACGTCATCATCAGGAACATGGTTCTGCTGTCGAAGTCTCCCGCCGAGATGGGCGTACGGAGCCAGTCACCAGTAAAAAGGCTAGGTATGGAAACCAGCGAGGTGACTGCCAGACGTCTCGGAGGTCCAAAATCGCAGATGTCGAAGTCTCCCGCCGAGATGGGCGTACGGAGCCAGTCACCAGTAAAAAGGCTAGGTATGGAAACCAGCGAGGTGACTGCCAGACGTTTCGGAGGTCCAAAATCGCAGATGTCGAAGTCTCCCGCCGAGATGGGCGTACGGAGCGGGTTACCAGTAAAAAGGCTTGGTATAAGAACCAGCGAGGTAATCGACGGGCAAAAAATTTCCGCATTGCCGAGTCGGAAAGCCCTCCTGACCACCAGGTGTCCAACCAGACTACGAAAAAGGCCAACATTAGCCGAATCGGGTTGGAGCCATCTCGTATGCTCAAGATTGAAATGAATGGAACGCAAGTACCGTGTGAATTAGACACCGGAGCCTCCATTTCGATCATTGGTAGAGACACCTGGAAAGCAATAGGAAAACCATCACTACTACCCGCGTTGACAAAGGCAAAAGCCTATAACAACATTCCCATTGAATTCTGCGGTAGATGTGTGGTTACCCTAAAATTTGCCGGTAAAGAGTCGAAGTTGGATATTCACGTACTCGAACGAGATGGACATCCATTGTGTGGTCGAGACATGATTCGCTCCCTGGATATTGATTGCGGTCCTCATTACCGATTGATCAACCAGGTTGAAGAAAGCAAGAACATCAAGGACGAGTTATCGCGTATCCTGGAGAAAAACTCGGTCCTGTTCTCGAAAGGGGTAGGGCTGTGTACCACGGTAAAAGCATCGCTGAAGTTCAAAGGAGATGCACCGGTGCCAAAGTTCTTTAGGCCAAGACCGGTTCCGTTTGCCCTGCGTTCCAAACTTGAGGAGCAGCTCGAGATCATGCAGAAAAACGACATCCTGAAGAAGGTAGAGCATTCCGATTGGGCCACACCTCTAGTGATTGTGCCAATGCCGGGAGGGAAAATTCGAATTTGTGGAGATTACAAAGTTACGGTCAACTCCCAGCTCGATATTAACCAGCATCCCTTACCGGTGCCCGATGATCTGTTTCATTTATTGAACGGAGGAAAAAAGTTCTCCAAAATGGATCTGTCGGATGCCTACATGCAGGTGGAACTGGATGACGAGTCGAGAAAGTTCACGACCATCAACACTCCCAAAGGGATGTTCCAATACACCCGTGTCCCATTTGGAGTTGCCTCTGCCCCAGCCATTTTCCAAAGAATCATGGAAACCACCTTGGCGGGGATAGAGGGAGTGTTGATTTATTTGGACGACATCACGGTCACAGCGCCGGATGATGTCACACACCTAGCCAGGTTAGAGCAGGTGTTGATCCGCTTGAATGCGGCAGGATTCCGTCTCAAACGAGAAAAATGTGAATTCCTGAAGGAATCAATGGAGTTCCTAGGGCATGTGGTTACTCCAGATGGAATTAAACCGTCACCCGAAAAGCTGAAAGCTATGGTGAACATGCCAGAACCGAAAAACCTGAAAGAGGTAGAGTCGTTTGTGGGAATGGTCCAATATTATGGAAAGTTCGTTCCAAATCTCAGCACTCTCGCAGCCCCAATGAACCAGTTGCGCAAAAAAGGAGTTGCATGGAAGTGGGAAAAGGAACAGAGTGAAGCTTTCCAGGCTATAAAAGCTAGGCTCATGAAAGCCGATGTGTTGACACACTATGACCCCCACACGGCAGTGGTACTAGCCACAGACGCGTCCGACTATGGTCTAGGCGCAGTAATTCATCACAAGTATGAAGATGGCTCCGAGAAAGTTATTGCCTATGCGTCTCGTTCCCTCACCAAAGAGGAACGAAACTATGCACAAATTGAGAAAGAGGCGCTAGGAATCGTATATGGAGTGGAGAAATTCAGTCAATTCCTGTATGGAAGGAAGTTTACCCTGTTGACTGACCACCAGCCTCTTGTGAAAATATTTGGAAGTAAACATAACTTGCCAATAATAGCCGCAAAAAGGCTACACCGATGGGCTTTGCGACTGATGGTTTACTCGTTTGACATTGAGTACCGCAACACGAAGGAATTTGGCAACGCAGATGGATTGTCGCGATTGCCAGATCCAAGAGAACTACCCAGTTCGCATGCCATCATCGATGAGGTTTACGTTTCCAAAATCAACGATGAAGCGTTAGAAAGTTTGCCACTCTCACAAGAAGAGATAAAAAAGGCAACTGAAGCCGATTCCGTATTGAAAGAGGTAGCCAAATATGTCCAGAACGGATGGCCACCTAAGGTACATGAGAAGACCTTGAGGGTATATAGTTACAAGAAACTGGAGCTCAGCATGCACAAGGGTTGTATCCTATGGGGTACACGATTAGTGATCCCTATCGTGTTCAAGAGCAGAATCCTGAAAATGCTACACAGTAGTCACTACGGACGAAATCGTATGATAGCATTGGCCCGAGAGAAGGTATGGTACCCAGGAATCGATCGAGATATTGAGAAGATGGTCATGTCGTGTAACACATGTGCCGTATTTGGGAACAATCCTACAAAGACGCCGCTACATCCATGGGAAGAGCCAGCAAAGCCATGGCAGAGACTCCATATGGACTTCTGTGAATCAGAAGGAGGCGATCGTTGGTTGGTAGTAATTGATGCCAAAACGAAGTGGCCAGAAGTGTGCCGAATGAAATCTACTACTACCACCAAAATGATTGAACGTCTCAAGGAAATGTTCGCCAGGCATGGTCTGCCGGAAGAAACTGTATCCGATAATGGACCGCAGTTTGCTTCAAGAGAATTCCATGAATTCTGCAAATCACGAAACATTGAAGTAACTCTCACTCCGCCTTATCACCCGAATTCGAATGGGGAGGCGGAAAGATTCGTACAAACGTTCAAACAAGGACTGTACAAAGGTCGAAGATCTGGTAAAAATACCGACGAAGCTGTGAACGACCTACTCTTCCAATACAGAGTTACACCCCATCCTGCGACTGGTAAATCCCCAGCAGAAGGATTGATGGGAAGAAAGCTGCGCACTACGCTCGACATATTCAAGACCGAGAAAAAGGTTGTCCCTATGAACAAGTACAGGGAGGATATGAAAAAGTATCATGATAAGGGTACAAGAGAGAAGAAATTCGAGCTAGGACAAGAAGTCTATCTGCGAAACTATCAGCCAAATGGAGATAAATGGCTTCCTGGAATAATAACAGGAATATGCGGATCGAAAGCATATGATGTACATTTTGGTACTGGAAGCAGAAAAGCGCATGCTGATCAACTGAAGAAAAAAGTAGTTTTCTGGGAGGATTTGGAAGACTCCTACTTTGAGAGAATGATGATGAAGCCTAACAAGGAGAAGAATCCAAAAAAGGCAACAGAGCGGGAAAATGCGCAACCTGCCCAATTGGTGCGTAGGTCCACTCGTGACAGAAGAGCACCAGATCGGTATGAACCGGATAGAAAACATGCTCAAGTAAATGAAATCAACGTGGTTGACTGGAACGTTGAAGAGACACGCAGTTTTCCAGCAACAGCAATGTGTGTGGAACATGAACTAGGACAAGAAGAATCTAACCTAGAGGAGAAGGAAAGGAAATCGAAGACCGACGATAGTTCATGTTCGAAGTTGTATTGTGGTTTTGAGGTTGATGAAAAATACACAGGAAAATTGGCCACCACCACCACGACAACGGAGAGAAGAGGTAGCTTTTCGAACTTCGCTTCCATATCTGGGGAGGGGAGAGGTAGAGATGAAGCGAACTTCTCTCAAGCAACCAACAGGAGAGGTAACTGTTTTCTAGTGAACTCCTATGTTGCCCATGCAAAAGATGAGCTAAGGAGATGTAGCAATATGACGAACTCCTTGCTAATGTTTCAGGACTTTCAGAGCAGGTTCTCTCTTAGTGACTTCGTCACTAGGGGAGGAGTTATGGTACGGCAAGATGATGAAATAGTCCGTCTCCTTCTGAACAGGAAGAAGAGGACATTGCACGTCAACAGGGAAAGCCAGACAGGCGTTTCCATGATTGGCAAAGGACGTTTCCAGGAAGAACCGCTCCAATGATAAAGTACATCGACGTGGCCGTATATAAGCTCTGCGATCCTGCCAATAAACATTCTAAACCTTCCTGTGTTCTCTCTCCCCATTACCACTTACAAGTATCAGTAACTGTGAAACTGACTAACAGTATATCAATTGCAAAATATGTGGCGGGCGGTCATGGATTATTTGTCAACATTTGTCTAGCTTTCTCTCTTTCTGTGGCTATTTCCTGTTACCCTCTCTCCTTCTTTTGCTATAGTTCCCCAATTGCTGACTCATTTTTTACATCTCTCTTTCTCTCTCTATCTCTCTCTGTATATAGCCTCCTTTTCAAGAGGAATTCAAGAAGTACCCACATCAATTAATTTGTTTCCTCTAGTGGTTCTTTTGCATTGGTAGGCCTTGTTGATCTTGAAAATGTCCAAGTCGGTCACATATCTTCCATGGGTGTACGATGACATAGAGAATCTGTCGAATTCTCCGTAGACTATTGTGTATTTCTCGGGGTATATTCGGAAACTGCTGAGTGGGACCGCATCAAACCTGAATAGCACCAAAAAAGGTAAGAATCATTGGTAAGAAGAATGGCGGCGTACCAATCCCTCAGTGAACTCATGAGATATCTCTTGAGCTATATATCACGAGCTTCTGATGAGATTCCATTTATTGCTATGCTTCAACGAACGCACGAGTAGCTCATAAAGTATCTCAAGAGCTACTCGTCAGTTCAAAGTTATCTCTTGAGAAACATTTTAACTTCATACAAGGTTTATGGGTTTGAAGAATAACAATTAACTCCTTACATCGAAGGACTTTTTAGATATGAGGAGTGTTCGATATAAAAGTGTATCAATCAACAAAAAGAATTGTGATACAATTTACATTCGTTAGTAGTTATCATTTCCTTGAAAAAAGTGAGTAGACTTTTGTAGGCACTCAAGTGCTAAATCATCATCTCAGTAGTTTTCTATTGCCTTCCTCAAAAATAAAACTCAAAACCGTACCGGTATTGCTGGTGGAAGAAACCGAAAACGTGCATTAGCTCGTGCAGGATAGAGACCTTTCCTTTTCCCGTTCCATCGAAACAACTGTTAGCGAACAGTAGTTTGTTGATTCTTCTGGAATTTTCGTTTAATCAAACATACACCACATTGAGATGTATGATATTTTTTTCGAGCGCCATGAATGATTGAGCGAAACTAATTTCCTTTCAGAAATTAGTTTAGAACTCATATGCAGGAACAAATGTCGTTCGTCTGATATGAACATTCGGAAAGCAATGGCAAAAAGAGCGTGAACTCGAAGAGACGTTTCGGTCGTTCCTACTAAGACTTGGCAGCGTACCGATGAATATTCTATGTTTGTCACTTCTGAGTTTTTCAAAAAATCGCAAAACTTTGTTTGCGGTTGTGCAGTTTCACAAGAACGCGTGAATAAAACAGTGTTGAGAATACATATGTTCACTTTTAGGAACAGTCATCCGAAAGGCACGACGCCATTGGGTCTCGGTGGGAATGAAACGAACTATGGAAAGTCCCCCCCCCCCCCCCCCCCCCCCCGCCCAACGATATGTATCGGCGAATTTCGCCCGTAATTGACAATGAAAACCCTGAAACGTACACCATTTTTCCATCAATCCATGATGTTATCCATCCATTTCCTGTCTGGGCGGAGCAATCTTTGTCCTGCTGATCCCAGAATCTTAGCGAATCCACAACCAACACATTGGCCTCATCGCCTCCCATATAAGGAACGAACTTTATACAGGTACGCTCCTCGAACTGAAATAAGTACTGTATATACTAGAAGTAAACTGAATAGTCACGTTAAGTTAGCGTTTTAATAAGACATCGTTCGCTTTGTCATCATACGTTTCTGTGTTCTGCTGTGTTTGACATGTTTCATGTGATTGTGCGATTGACTGATAGTATATCTTGTAAAAGGTCCAGCTTTTCGGAACAATGAGCCCTTCTGCATAATATCCCAGAGTTTCTCTCTTTTTCTTCTTTCTCTTTCTTATTCCATTGAGATAGCAGACAAATTCCAGAGACAGAGGCATACAGAGATATTAAATTAATTTGAGAAACTTACGTCCAGCATCCCGTTTGCAATGAATACTCGTTCCTCTTCAGTGTACGTGCAATCTATCAGATAGGGAATGGTGGCATTGACCCAGAGACTGTAAGTACTCAATTATGGACAATATAACGATAAGTTTGATTGCGGCCCCTCGAATTTGTTTTTGTTTTACCATGTACTTTTTCACAACTGGATTAAATTGATATCATGAAAAATTAGAAGGTAGTCCAATGAAATCTGAAAAAAACATTACCAATGTTAGCGTGTCATTTATTTAGGAAAGCAAGCAAGTTTAGTAAACAATGCTTTGCCTTGGAGTTTACTCAATATAGTGTAAGCCAGTTGTCAGTCTTTTCTGAGTTTAGGCAATGTTTTGGCATGCTCTTCTCAACATTGTTTGTACTTTGTAGTCTGATCAACGCTCGCCTGTAAGTAGGTTGTACATTTAACACACAATCCTTAGAGATTCGTTTTGTCATAGAATCTCACAATAACTTAATTCAGTTTTTACTGTTTTTTGTGCTGTAATCTATGCACAATTAACTTTATATTAATATTATTGGCAAACGACTTCATGGGCGGAAAGCTTTGAGTTTTTCACAAAAGAGGAAGGAACCGAACCGAATATCGCTCGAAAATATCCCGAATCGTAACAATTGATGAACACGTTGGGTTGCTTTCGTACACTAGCTTTTGTATCTCAAACGGTAACCCACTTGTTATTCCAATCATCAGGAACAAGCATATCTCTTTTTTGGCGAAGCTCTGATGTGCTTCTCTGGAAATAAATTAGATTCAATCGTTCGTTTTTGGCCGGCTACTTCGGTCATCATTTGTTGAGAAAGTTGAATTTGAAAACACATCACTCGTAAAATAAGTTGAAAAATGTGCTCAGTAAGGTATGTACTGAATCATGTTTTGACTTTCATTCAAGAGAGATTTGCGGTTGTCAGAGAGTTTGGAAAACTCGATAATATATTCAAAAGTTTCGTGGCACAGTATTTTTTCAGGTTGCGCTCTTGTTTATATAACTCTATCGAGTTCAAGAACGATTTAAAATATGTACGGGAGCTTACTAGAAGATGTGGTGGATTGGTGAAACGGACAATGACTCACCACTTCTCTCTTTCTCTTGCTGGCACCATTGAAACGTTTGTTGTACAGGGTCTTGTACAAACCTCTATCGAACATGTAGTCCTCAAGATGATTGGTACAGCGTAGTTCCGACCGGTCGCGGTATTTGTCCCCATACTTCACAGTCATCGTCTTCTGAAAAGATTCATTTGAAAAGAGTATCGACAAATAGAAAATTATCGAATAGGTACAACCAACGGTCGTTAATTATCTGGTAGCGGATAGAAGAATGTGAGAAAAACGTAGTTGGTTCGATCGCTGTAGTTTGTCTCTAACAAAGATTACCGTGAAATTTCGACAAGGGTTTTATAGCACATTCATTATCCACAACGTTTCATATAGTGAGAGCCAAGTTCATAAATTTATGTCTCTCGCCGGAATCGAACCTGCGAGCAAAAGTTTCGTAGCAGGGCGCTGACCATTGCGCTAGTAGAACACATAGCGGGCAAGCTTTGGAGCCGAAGACATGTGTATGTACACAGCGGAAAGTGACATATACCGTACCCTTCCGCCTTTTCGTGGGCGACTACTATAACTGCTCAATGTCGCACCTCTAGAATTGGAACCAAAAACTCACATGCGCCACAGGAGGAGTGGAAGTTGTTTTTGCTGTAGTTTGTTTGGTAGTAGTTTGAGAAGTAGTTGTGGGGACGGTCGTCGTTGTAGGCACGGTCGTGGTGGTGGTTGAACTGGTTGTAGTTTGAACTGTTGTTGGAAGCTTTGTTGTAGTTTGAACTGTGGTGGAAGGCGTACTCACAGTAGTGGTGGATTTACATCTTACAGCGTCAACCCCAGAAAAAACTGCGAAAACTGCTAATATCAATACAGGAATATGCATTGTTGATGGAAAACGAATTCCGTGTCCCCTTTTAAACTAATTCAAAAGTTTCACAACAAGGAAGAAAACCAATATGAAGTCAACCGAAATCACACCCATTGAATGATATTCTTACATAACAAAGGAAAAGTCAATATGAAGTTATTCTAATACATAACTATTGTATACTTTTTTGGATATTTCTATGATGTGTTAATGGGTTCATGATATGTGATTATAGACTTTTCAACAACAATACAATAAATGCAATCACAATACAGTTGACAGTATCAATAAGCTATTGTGAAACCGCTGATAGTTTGAATAGTGTATTGAAACAGCTGAAAACCGATTAAAACGCAAATAGTTCAATTGAATATTGATTTTAATATACTTAACTAGTCAACATGTTCTATTCTAGATCCATACGGACTTTCTTTACTTCAAATTTTATAGATTTCAGGAAAGAAATGTGATTTGTTCTTTTCAAATCTCATTCAATACCTTGTACTGATTAGTTTATCACTGATAGTCCAGAAAACACATGTTTTCTGATGATTTTATTCTGAAACAGCACTATCAATTGGTAACCTTGCTTTGAAATACACCTCAAACCAAATTATTTTCAGATTTCCAGGTCATCATGATTCGAATTCTGGCGAGCTCAATTTTTTCTGCTCGAAAATGCAATAGGAAACTCTCTCGCTATTGAATAATATCTTGAGCAAGATTCCGCTCACAACATCAGCATATCACATGTTACGATGGTTGTATACTTCTGTTACGGTGCTCCCTTGTTTGAAAAACCAAAAACCCCGTTTACTTTTATTGAAAATCACATTTAAAACCAAAAGAACAATATCAAACACAAAATCAGCCATTAAAAGATCTGTCGGGTTAGAAAACAAACTTCGATTTGGTAATGCTTACACAAACTACCTCGATATTATAGACAACTGTTTATGTAAAACTTTTGAAAAACGTTGGAATAATAAAAAGAATTAAATAAATCGATAAAGCATAAAGTATGTAATAAAAACTAGGCTCCGCCCCTTAACCATCATTCAGTTACTGCATGCTCCGTCGTCTTCGTCGCTCGAAGAATCGCATCCAGTCTTCTTCACGAAATTCGCGTAGACCAGAGTTTCTGTCTGAAAAATACAGTATTAAAATTTTCGTATAAATTTTAGTTTTAGTAATTTTCGAGTAAGGCTTACGTCACTCAGTCAATCGTGAGCTTTTGTGATTCAGTAACTGAATCTGATAACTTTCAAGCTGCATCTCTGGAGATGCAGCTTGAAAGTTATATACTTTTTGGCTTCTCGAAAAAGTTTCTGAGAGACTTTCTTCTTCTTTTAGCACTTCGAAGCACAATCGAACATTTAGAAAACGGAAAAAGGATGAGGAGTCCTATTTGTTTCACGTAACTTACCAATGAGAACGAAGAAAACTTTTTCTTTTATTGTTCAACTGTTATTGCATGACGTGTTTTTAAAAATGCCAGTTCTTTTTATGAAACTTTTGTAATTCATCCATACTTTGTTCTTCCAATATGGAAAACTACAAACATACCTCCAACCGAACGAATTGCAGATTGGTTCTTCTGTAACCGGGCAGTTCCCGGTCCCACAACTGCTGTTGCGCGTCCTTTCCCTTCAACGAAACGTCGTTGGCGAACACGGTCATCAGAATCTTGCCCGGTCTGGAATACTAGTAATTGAATTTCGATCTACAATTACCCAAAATACCAGTTTATTATGGTTTTCTCATCTAAACTATCGATCGCGGATGTTGGCAAAATCAGACGTTTTAACTTGACGTTTATACTATTCCAACATAATTGACGAAACGTTCGACGATTTAGGGTGGAAATCTCTGCTGGTGAAAAGTTAAAAAGATGAACTTGAAAAGGTGAAAAGATGAAAAGATGAAAACGTGAACTTGAAAAGGTGAAAACGTAAACTTAAAAAGTTAAAAAGTTAAAAAGATTAAAAAGGTGAACGGAAGGATAATGACGAGTTAAAGGTAGGGGTATGGTTGATTTGGATATTATGACCCCCCACCGGAGACGGATCGGGGGACCTCCGAAATTTTTATTTTACCATGCATGCGACGCGCGCACGCGACGCGACAAGTTTGGGCCAAAAACAGACTCTTGCTTAGAACTCGTTTCAAAGTGATTTTCGTGACTCGATGCAATTATATAAAAGGACCCCCCACCCAAACGGGATCTAGTGGTGTGGCAACTTTTGGAGACGCGACGCGTCAAAATATAAACATTGTCCAATTAACCTGAGAATTTCAGGGGTGGGGTAATCGAGTGTGGGGATCACGAATATGACCATGGCGTTGAAGGAAACGAAGAGTGCAAAGGAAAAAAATCTTAAAATGGCTGAAACTTGTTGGGAGTAGGGAAACGGGTACGGGGATCACGAATATCGACATGTCGTTAAAGAGGGGAGAGGTCGAAGGTCAAACTTCCAAAAATGGCTTAAAGTTGGTGGGAATGGGTAATCGAGTATGGGGATCACGAATATCGACATGTCGTCAAAGGTGGCGGATCCGAAAAATTATTTTCCGGATTCTGGGTGTGGACTAGTCTGAGGGCCTGTGGTGGCCACGGGGATCACTGGGATTCGCTTGGGGTTTGAGTGGGTTTTTTTTTCGTGACACAAGTTTTTCGAGAGCGAAGTTGAACGAGAAATCACGACCCCCAATGCCCCTGATCTCAATGTGATTCCCATACTCGATTACCCATTCCCACCAACTTTAAGCCATTTTTGGAAGTTTGACCTTCGACCTCTCCCCTCTTTAACGCCATGGTCATATTCGTGATCCCCACACTCGATTACCCCACCCCTGAAATTCTCAGGTTAATTGGACAATGTTTATATTTTGACGCGTCGCGTGCGCGCGTCGCGTCTCCAAAAGTTGCCACACCACTAGATCCCGTTTGGGTGGGGGGTCCTTTTATATAATTGCATCGAGTCACGAAAATCACTTTGAAACGAGTTCTAAGCAAGAGTCTGTTTTTGGCCCAAACTTGTCGCGTCGCGTGCGCGCGTCGCATGCATGGTAAAATAAAAATTTCGGAGGTCCCCCGATCCGTCTCCGGTGGGGGGTCATAATATCCAAATCAACCATAACCCTACCTTTAACTCGTCATTATCCTTCCGTTCACCTTTTTAATCTTTTTAACTTTTTAACTTTTTAAGTTTACGTTTTCACCTTTTCAAGTTCACGTTTTCATCTTTTCATCTTTTCACCTTTTCAAGTTCATCTTTTTAACTTTTCACCAGCAGAGATTTCCACCCTTAATCAAAACAGCATAAAGTCTGATCAAGCCATATAGAAAATTAAGTTTGAAGTATGATTACTTTAATTATAATGATTAATTTGAACAAAACGCGCTCTTACCTGAAAGCGGAGAGAACTTTCTTGGTCTGTTTGTAGAGACACATTGTTTCCTGATTTGTTTCGAAGGAAGCAAAGGAAAACTCCTTTTCCGGTGTCACGTGAATGGTCGCGTATTGATCCTGGAAGAGGTCAAAGTTCAGGGTAGGGTATACATCCATTGTTGGGTTCATAACCTGTGCCGAACTATCCGCCTTTTTTTATTGTGGTATACAGCTGCTTTTCCATATTTTTGTTCTCGAATAAAATGATGAAGCTTTCAAGAAAATTCGCATTCGCAGGTTTTGATAGTCTTTTTCTGAGTTGTTTCTGCAGCTCGCTGTACTGTTAACAAACATTCCATGTTCATGCAAATCGAAATATCGAAATATAAAAATAGTGTAAGATTCGAGGTATTGGTAGAAATTTCAGTATACGTATACAACGTACCGAATGTGGTCTGTATGCGTTCATACTGTATCCACATGGCTCGAATAACTCTTCGTGGATTTCCGTGTCGCTCGGCATCAAACAATCGATTCCCGCTCTCTGAAAAATGGAAAATTAGAAGAACATTATTTTGATAACCTTTTCTCAACTCTTTCATATTGATTACTCTTCTACAAAACGTTGGGTAGCCTTAACTGTTCCAATATTCTAACACTCTTATATTGCACGTTTTTCTCAGCGCGAACGCCGACAGATAGTCCCAAAACTGTAATTCTGTTAAATTCTTTGAAAAGAAATGAGCGTTCAGCGTTCATAATTCATACGTCACACTCTCATTAGGAGTGACAAAAGCTATATTGTTAGTAAGTTGCACAGGCGCGTGAAACATGTTAAACACAGCAGAACTCAGTAGCGTGCAATGACAAAGTGCACGATAGGTGACTATTCAATTTACTGTTAGTAAATAGTCATTTTATCGCGTTTTCTCACCTCAGTGCACTCTTTTCCGTCCTCACAGGCGTCTTTTGTGAATACTTTGAGGACGTCGTCGGCCAGGTCTGTCATCAGAATCTCCAGAGTGTGGTCCTGCAATTGCATTCGAATGTTTCATCGTCAAACTGTTATAGTCAAAACTATTTTCACGTGAATTCACATCCAATCAGCTGTGTGCTGACTCTCACACGCCCTTGAAACCGCATACTTGGCAAGTTCAACTATTTCCCAGGTACCCGAAAACAAACCGCTCCAATTTTCACCAGAGGTCAAATCGTAATGAAAAAATTAGACTAAAACTCTCGTTCAGTTTCACAAGAACATGTGCTTTTGGTTACTGTCTAGTTACCAACCGGTGTTTTCTGTGGCAACTGTGGGCGATGCATGGTGTATAGATACCACCTATCCTGCTTCAGAGAACCGAGACAATACGCATGACCATCTGTAAAGGGAAGACTATTAAAAAATGAAACAAAAGTATTTTGTTTCCTTCATACGAATCAATATCTCAACAAAATCTTTCTCTAAAGTTAGCAATTAATGTTGATCAGAACTAGTTGACCCCGGGGATTCTATGCGAGACTTTCGTACAGCATAAAATCTGCGCCTGAACTCTACTTTATTCTCCTTGAAGAGTCACATAGTATAACACCGAATTAGTATCATGTTTTTTTCCTAGTTTATTCAGTTGGGAATTGAAAGATTGGCCTTATTTTGTTATTTGCAAAAGTCCGGGTCCGTGTCCAGTCTGACCCTTTTCTGAGTTCGGCATCAGAGAGAACTCTTCTTATCTCCTGATAAGCTCTGTCCAGGACATAGACTCATTTTCTTTGATAAGCATAAAGAAGAGGGTGTAGACGTGTAGAGAATAGTAGCACAGAATACAAAAAGTGACTGCGTGGAAATCGTGGGTTTTGATCGTTAAATAGTTCTTCGAAGCAAAATATGGAGTTGCTCTGGTAGTTCTCAAAACTAAAATATCTTGGAATTTACTAAGGTTTGACGGAATACGTACTGTTTTTTTTTCTTGGTTCTATAATAGACAGTCGTGTTGAGTGTTGTTGTTTGATATTATTGATTTTTTGTTATTCGATAAACCAAAACGAACCGTCGAAGAAGGAGTCTAGGTACTGTACTTCGTCGTCGAAAGATCGATGAAGTGCTGGTTGCAGTTCGGGACGCAGGAAGTTCTTTCGCGAATAGTACACCGATGTCACCTGGGAAATACCAAGTTGATAGTTGACACCAAGCTCTCAGAGCTGTTTTGAGAAAAACTTGACGAAACGTACACGACAAAACGTAGGCCATTTGAGGGCAACCGGTCTATGGTTTTCCAATTCCTCACAGAGTTTGTTAACTATAGAGGGCTGCACTCACACAACACACTTGCCAACAACGTTGTATAACATTAACAACAAACAATTCTGCAAAATATGTCTACCAGCGAAAGTTTCTTGGTGTTGCTGGAGTTGTAATTAGTTCGGCGATTTGTTTAGTTGTGAGCAATTAAGTGAAAAGTGAGCCACTTGTCAGTTCCGCCCTAAACTAACCGTATTCATTCCCGCGTAAGTGTCTGCCAATTGGAGTATTCTGGGAAGTGCGGCCAGTAGTCGCGTGGAGCCACACGTCTTCAGAATGAGACGACGGTCAGAGATGAACAGACTGCTCTCGCTGCAAAGAGTACCTCATGTTTAGTGATGTGAGTAACATGTACGCACTTCAACTGATTTTCCTCCAATAGGGGATGCCAAATTTATAAATTTGTGTCTCTTGTCGGAATCGAGCCTGCGGGCAAAAGTTTCGTAGCCAGGCGTTAACCAGTGTGCTACGAGAGTCAATAGCTAGCAAGTTTTGGAATCGAAGACATGTGTCCGTACACAGCGGAAATCGAGATAGACAGTACCCTCCCGCCTTTCTATGGGCGATTACTATATATACCTCCTTGTTTATGCCTCATTGAACTCTTATCTAATGCCTCCCTGTTTGATAAAAGTCAAGGTGTAACCAGCGCAGGCATATTCAACTATGTATCTTAATAGTAGATCACGTTCGTTCTATGAGCGAAAAAATGTGATATTCGGGTGTTTATGAACAAGAACAACTGATTCTTGAAAAATATCAGATTGTGGCCTGAAGACATGGCTGTCAAATGTAAAAAAAAACCTGCTTAGTATAAATTATACTTGAAACTAGTGTGCAACTGGAAACATCAAGTACCTGAGTACATAGCTGTCGATGTACTTGTTATGTGCCGAGTGGAGGACCTTGCATCTCGCGATGTCGAGCATTTCGTCGAGTTCGGCGCGCGGGATGGCGCGCAGCGTCGCGCGCGGATCAGAACCGCACTCGAACCACAACTCCAGAAGTTTCTCGGCTCCTGGAAAAAATTTAAATAGTTTCGTTGAGTTTTTTTTGTAAAAATGTGCTTGATCATGAAACACTAAACCACAACTTTTGCTATTCCTAGAATAACAAAAAGTTTTTTCTTTTGTTTTTCATTCATCGTTAGTTCAGAAACTTTTTTTAATATATTGAACTATCACGTGTGAATGTGTGTAACAGAATTTAAAGATACAACAGAGTGAGATATCAAGTGTACTAAACCTAAAAATCACCCTTAGTGAAAACTATGATTGTTACTACTTAAAAATGAGCTTCATTCGTACCTTCAAAGAAGTAGTCCTCGACCGGAGTCTCAACTTGGTTTTCGATGACGCCAGATGCAACTGAGACGGACATCTGAATTAGGTTGAACAATAAAATATATTTAAGTTTACTTTATTTCACATTTTTACATTTTTTACTAAAATTATTCACAATTTACCATATGGGTGTGAACTCTAAGCATGAATGATGTACTACCACAGCTTTCAAAAACTAAGGTATCTGCGCATCTTTGACTCCATACTATATCAATACTGTAAATTGCCAAACAACCAAATGCGCGCCTATATGCTCTCTACGTTAACTGCTCAGTTCAAAGAAGGTGTAACGTACTATGTACCATATTTGTAACAAATTTAGTAACTCACTCAAATTAGTGGTAAAACCCTCATGTGCATAGATTAGGTGGACCATCTATGGTATACGTCCGTACTCCATTCCCGTTCCAAGTATGCAAATTACTGAGCTTATATGTGTAGAAATATTGACTTATTGATTTTCTCCGTCCCCTTTCCAGTGGTAAACTCACCATTACGTGTTTCCTGTTCTCCTGCGGCACAGAAAAGACAGAGGGATGGCGGTTGGAAGGCCACAAAAGAAGAGTTCGAAGATCAAAGATCAGAAGGGGGAGTTGGACCCGCTAAGGGGGGCGGATATTGAGTACGAGGATGAGGGCAGCAGCGTCTGCACCCATACAATCTTGAAATCAGAATGATGAGGAACTTCTCGAATATAGTTTGATCTAAGAAGTAACATCTGAGTTGTAGTTTGATCTAGTTAGTAACATCTGAGGAGTTTGAGCCAAAATTTGAGCTTGTTGAAAGACATCCAAGAACAATTACTGTGAGAGCATTTATGTCAACCTAACAAAAGCTCATATGAGCTTAGCTTCATGTAGTTTTGTTGTACTCCATTTCAAAAACATCCCTCATCCCATGGAAAGCTACACCAGTTGCTCCTAAAAAACTGTTTCTGCTCTATTTTATAAATCCCGTTGTCGTACTGCGTTTTGTGGTTTTATGTAGTACTTTTTCCTAAAAGAATGCCTATGTTCATATTATTCGTTACTATTTCATTTCTCAAATTTCGAATATTTGTTTTTCATCTGTCGGTTTGTTTCGTACTTCGTTCCAAAAACATTCGTCATGCTACACCACTCTTTTCTCCTGTTTCCATTCTATTTAATGAATTCCGTTTCCGTAAACGAACCTCTTCTAGTCAGCGGAACCTGTGTTTGTAGTCTGCTCTGACTGCTTTCGGGGGGTTTTCCTCCAACAGAAGAAAAGAGTTCGGTGGGCGGGGCGGCGGCGACTCGACGGGAGAACGCACTAGACACAACCGGATCTTGGCGAGCGGGGACCTGAAAGCAACTTGGTCAAGTGGATAGCACTGTAGACTGCGGGTCTACGGTCGAAGGTTCGACTCCCTGTCGTACCTAATGAGCACAGGATGGAGAAAGAAGGTCGAAGTTAATGTCACTAGGATTATTGATTGTGATCGAAAGTGAATATTCCTGAATTAAAAACACATTTTTCGGGGACTGCTTATTGGGGGGAGGCAACAACTATGTTCATGTGGATAAAAGCTCAGACTGCGGGTCAACGGTTCATGGTTCTACTCCGTATCTTGTCAAATGCGCTTTTATTTCGAAACATCGGACAGTCACTGGTATTTTTGGACTCTGTAGTAGATAAGACTCACTCCAGAAATGCTTTTCCACATTTTGTTTCGTATTTTTTTGGTTAAACCACGGTATTTTTTGTGGGATTGTGTCTCAAAACTCAAAAACTATTCTGATGAAAACGAACCGCGGTTAGCTGCAAGTGTAGAGAAGGAGAGAGCCTTTCCACTCAATGCAGCACCTCAGAAAAGGAAGAAACTCAGGGGAGAACCGAGGCGGTAAAGGAACCTGAAAAGTAACCGGAATCATTATTATAACGTTTATTCTAATGATCGGTTATATTTAATAACACATAACACCGAATCAACTTATTCAAAAAATATGGAATAGTGGACAATTAGAAAAATCCAAAACTTGTAAGTTTTGGAGAAATACCGAGTATTATACACGAAACCTTAATAGAAAGAAAAAAATGTTCTGTTGAAGTACAAACTATGGAACGTTATTCGCTCAAAGTTCGGAAATTTATTCTGAATTGCAATGTAATCGCCTCATCCAATTACAAATAGTGTCTCAATTTTCTAAAACACGTGTGTCAATTTTCTTTTTGTTTTTCAATAATATTGAATTTTTTTTTCTAAAATTCAAAAAGAGTGTTTCCAAAATATTTTGGAAGAACTTAGTGCATTGTGTTTGCGGTTTCTCGCAATGGGTTGTCAATAATTCAGACTCAAAAAAGGTCGAAAAAAGGACGTCGACATCGATTTTGGGCGAGGTTAACAGCTGAGAGAAAGGGGAAAATAGAGAGAAGGAAAAAGAGAAAGAGAGAAAAGAGGAAAAGAGGAAAGGAGAGAGGACAGAGAAAGAGAGGAAAGTGGCAAAGGGAGAGCAGAATAGAAAATCAGAAGAATACTCGCACAAAACATGAACACTCACGTGAAACTTAATCAAGTATTTTACAATTTGAGGTAATTCGGTTTAAGTTACCAATTTTTCTCTAGAGTCATATCACGGAATAGCATGGAATTGGATTTAACGCGTTTTACGATAATTCAAGCTATTCTAGAATATTCAGAAGTTTTTCTTTGCTAGGAAGTAGAAATGTATGTTTAACTACCAGCTGAAACAGCTGGGCAAGTAACTCGGGAACTCTTTTTCGAAGTTGCACGTCACATTACACAGGTTAACATGCAAAAACCGAAAGTCAAGTGCTCGAAGTTAGCATATGCGGGAGAGAGAGAGAGAAAAGAGAGAGAGAGAGAGAGAGAGAGAGAGAGAGAGAGAGAGAGAGAGAGAAGAGAAAAAGAAAGAGGAAAAAATAGAGAGAGAGAGAGAGAAAAGAGATAAAGAGGAGAAATAGAGGAGAGAAAGATAGAGAGAGTGAGCGAAAAGAGATAGAGAGAAGAAATAGAGGAGAGAAAGAAAAGAAGGGTGAGAGATAGAGAGAGAAGGTGTGGGAGGAAGAGGAGGAAGACACGAGAGAGGGAGAGAGAAACGAGAGAGAGGACGAGGGAGAGAGAGATAGGAAGCGAGAGGGAGAAGGTGAGTAAGAGAGAGGGGAGAGAAAGGAAGAGAGATAGAGAGAGAAACATTTTGAAACCCCACTTACCTACCACCAGGCTGTTCAAGTTGGGAGGCCGAAAGTAATTTGGGTGGATTCGCATTTTCCGGAGAAAAAGAAAAGGGGCGGGGCTAAGTCGGGAGGAAGAAGTGACAACGTCAATGGAAAAGTTGGAAGGAGGTTTGGTTTCACATGAACTTCCAACTCCGACATAAAACTCCAACTTCCAATGAACTTGCAGGTGTACATAAAAGGGACTTAGAGTGGTAGGGTGAGGATGATGTGCACCGAAATAAGGCAGCCTCCATTGTTCATGACGTCATCTCAGTGAATTCTATATCAAACCCGATTGTCAACGTTTTATTTAGATCACCAACCGGTTACCTACTCATGTAACCAAGAACTGAGCTCGTCTAGTGATAGGTCCGATTCCAAAAACCGAATCATTTTACGACTTTTGATAGGAAAGTAAGGCGATCCAACTACAAATACAGTGGGATGGGACTAACTACAGCTGTTGAAAATCAACTTTCCCAGAACTGCGCTCGTCGAATGAAAAGTTGGTGGAAAGCATTAAACGTCATCTCGGTGAATGCCAAATCAAACCGGGTACCAACCGGTTACCTACTCAGGAAACCTGGAACAAGGTTCACCAACAACGGTTAGGTGACCAAGTTTTGTGGTCGTCTAGTGATAGGTCCAATTCCGAAGTCCGCCCTGTCTGCTGTTATCAAATAAGGGCGAATACGTGTCAACTCAGACTGCTATTATCTATTGACAAAGAGTATTTTGGACCCGTTATCTAAGTGAATACATAAAAAATGGGTCAACCAATAGACAAATATCGAGAAATGGAACCAAATACTTGGGAGGTGTTTTCTTTGTTGTTTCAGTTGTGAGTGAGAGTGAGTGAAAGTGAGTTTGAGTAAGTTGTAAGCATCATATGTTCGGCAGTTATTTGAGACCAAACAAAATGAGCTATCGGGCAAAGTTTTAATGAAGTATTACAGCCCTGTTACGGTATCTGACCTTTCTATTTGTGAGATCATATAGGGTTGATGAAGGGCCGGAATAGTAGATGATTATTGGTTCTAAGTGTTTGTAGTTTGATACTCAAATTTGACCGTAGTTTGATGTTTCTGATGTATATAACCAATAAACGACACCAACTTATATCAAGAAACGTGATAATCGACTGAATGAGTCGAAAAATTTGTGAAAAAATATCACAATGAAAAGTTAAATGGCAGATCTGCGCTGTCATTCGCGGGTCTTCACAATACAGGACACTTCATGAAAGTATCAATAGATTCGGTTCTGTTATCAATGTTAAAGTGTTATAAAACCATAGTATGGTATGCTGATTGACTCCTCAGCGAAGAAAATACACCGTTCGAGAAGCATGCATTGAGCATTGAGAAATAGAATATACAGTATATTAGAGAAAGTCAACATCCTAAAACTGTCACGTTTCGTGAATATCACCTCATAACAACGATCAACCTCTGAACTGCAGGGTTTGGATACTATCCAACATTTTACGGTTCAAGTGTGTAGACACTCTTAAAGTTCACCATGATAGGCTGTAAGTTCTAATTGTGGACAATACTTCCACATTGAAGAGGAGTTCAACATACTCCATTTGGACCGAAGACGAACAGCGATGAAACTACAAACACAGCAACATAGAGCAATATACACTGTATATAGTCGTCGCCAATGGAAAGACGAGATGGTACTGTATTTCTCAGTTTCCGCTGTTTACGAATACATGACTTTGATTCGAAAGCTTGCTAGCTATCAGCTCTCTGCTCTTGTAGCGCAGTTGTTACAGCCTTTCCTACGAAACTTTTGCTCGCCGGTTCGTTTCCGGCGAGCAGCAAACTTCTATGAATTTGGCACCTGTGCAAGCCTGTGCCAAATTCATAGAAGTTTGCTGCTCGCCGGACAACTGCGCTACAAGAGCAAAGAGCTGATAGCTAGCAAGCTTTCGAATCAGAGTCATGTATTCGTAAACAGCGGAAACTGAGATATACAGTACCATCTTTGGCTTGCAATTGCAATTAAGAAAGTGAATCTTATAGCAAACTGTGTTGAAAACTAAGAGTGAAAGGAGACGACCTGTATTGTGCAGTGTATTGTGGAGTATAACTGGGGCTCTTCTTATCTCGCAATAGAGAGTGGGCGGAGTCGGGAGAACGTGAAGAGCACGTGAAACACGTGGGCTGATTAGAGAAAAGCGATAAGGTGGACTATATCTGGAAACGTCTTTTTTCAAAAAAAGGTCTGATTGCAAGAAGTGGTGTAGTAAACAGGCTTCTGTAACTTTTCTGAAGCAGAGGTTTTAGTTTGATTCTGGTGAATTGAAATAGATGAGTTCGGAAATTCGGCAGTTATATGAGACCAAACTAAAACTAAAAGTTAGTCATCATCATCGAGTTTCATCAGTGAATATTCTGAGCAGCATCCGCTTGACAGAAAACTTTTCAGTTACTGCGGCAGACATTTGTAAACTGTATTGAAGGGCTATTGAGTAATAGTTTAAAATTAGGGAGCGGAAAGACTATTTTGCTGGATTTCTAAATAATATTTGTAATATTTTACATTCATAGTTTTACAATATATAGACAACGTATACTAAAAACATGGTTGAAATATTTTTTCTGATCTGACATTTCATTCTATTTGTTTTTTTTTCATAGACGTGATGAGACTTCTCACATACGTGCTCTCATTGCACAATACGTTAGAGAATTGCATAATATGAGTGAACTTTGCCCTGTCTTCTGACCTTCATTTCAAAATATTTATGTGATTGGTTTTTTGGGCTCTTCATTTTATGTTTTGGTATTTATTGCGTCTTTTTGGTGTTGAAAATCTCTTCTACACTTTGAATCACGTGGTTCAATTAATTTTTAATTTTTATGCTCAAAAGAAGCCAATCATCACCTTCACATCAAATGTACACTTGGGGTTTTCATAAAAAGGCTACACATGTACCTCGTATTGAAGCTCGCAATTGACGAGTTTTGAATTGCGACGTCAAATACCGTAGTTTTTGCGACGTCATGACGTCGCAAAATTGAACATGAGCCAAACAGTTCAAATTTGCATAAACGAGATTTGGAATAGTTATTTAGTTGTCTAAAACGATATTAGAAGTTAATTTAACTGGTTCCGTTTCCAATTGACAAGTTCTGAGTTGCGACGTCAAATACCGTAGTTTTTGCGACGTCATGACGTCGCAAAATTGAACATGGGCCAAACAGTTCAAATTTGCATAAATGAGATTTGGAATAGTTGTTTAGTTGTCTAAAACAATATTAGAATCTTATTCAACTGGTTCCGTTTCCAATTGACAAGTTCTGAGTTGCGACGTCAAATACCGTAGTTTTTGCGACGTCATGACGTCGCAAAATTGAACATGGGCCAAACAGTTCAAATTTGCATAAACGAGATTTGGAATAGTTATTTAGTTGTCTAAAACGATATTAAAAGTTAATTTAACTGGTTCCGTTTCCAATTGACAAGTTCTGAGTTGCGACGTCAAATACCGTAGTTTTTGCGACGTCATGACGTCGCAAAATTTAACATGGGCCAAACAGTTCAAATTTGCATAAACGAGATTTGGAATAGTTATTTAGTTGTCTAAAACGATATTAAAAGTTAATTTAACTGGTTCCGTTTCCAATTGACAAGTTCTGAGTTGCGACGTCAAATACCGTAGTTTTTGCGACGTCATGACGTCGCAAAATTGAACATGGGCCAAACAGTTCAAATTTGCATAAACGAGATTTGGAATAGTTATTTAGTTGTCTAAAACGATATTAAAAGTTAATTTAACTGGTTCCGTTTCCAATTGACAAGTTCTGAGTTGCGACGTCAAATACCGTAGTTTTTGCGACGTCATGACGTCGCAAAATTTAACATGGGCCAAACAGTTCAAATTTGCATAAATGAGATTTGGATAAGTTATTTAGTTGTCTAAAACAATATTAGAAGCTAATTCAACTGGTTCCGTTTCCAATTGACAAGTTCTGAGTTGCGACGTCAAATACCGTAGTTTTTGCGACGTCATGACGTCGCAAAATTGAACATGGGCCAAATAGTTCGAATTCGCATAAATGAGATTTGGAATAGTTAGTTGTTAGTTGTCTAAAACTATTTGACTTTTTTGTTTCAGTTTTGTTGAACTCCAAAATAGAATGCAAGTAAGGTGGAACAAGATCAGATTTATAGTTTGATCCGCTTACACATCAGAAACTCTTTGTAGAGACATCGTTCTAATGATCACAAATTTACACATCCAAGCAGTTAAACTTGAACCTATCGAGCGGTAATATGGGATTCGGGCGTAGGTTCATTGCTACATGCCGGAGTTTAGGCTGCAGTTGAAACAAAGCATCAACAAATTCAGCAGAAACCGGCGAGGTTCATAGGGAACATACTTTATTCAACCCGAAGAGATATTTTTGTTCGCACTTGGTCCTCAAAGGATTGAGTTGTAATTTATTCTGGAACCAGATTTGTAGTCTGATCAGGGAAAGTTTCAGATAGTTTTTTCTTCGTTTAAAATACACAGGGGATATGATGAATATAGGCTGGAATGAGCTCTCCGTTGTACTGTGTTCAGCTAAAACATGCTGAGATTCTGTCTTCATGACAAAATACATCAGAATCAAACTACAAAACCAGGCCTAAACCGTTTGAACTGTTCGTTTGACATATTCGCCCATCTGATCTGGAGTGTGAGAACACTTTAACAAAACTGAGCTCAAACTGTTTCACCTCATTTGAAATTCGTACAAATCACTATAGGGTAAAAACACCCTGCACTTCTGTATATTTCTTTTACAACTGTCGAGTTCTTTAGTCTTTGCTGTATGAAAAACAGCAGACCTGCGTCCTATGTAGCTATCCGAATACTTTAACTGTCTTCCACGAATTAACCATCGTTTCATGGTTGCATCATCCTTACGACCAAAAATCCTCCACGATCGAGCAGTTAATTATGATTATCCTTTTAGAGCGTCAGGATGAGATACGGGATCATGTTCACTTACTATCAATCAATGGCGTTCAGGTTGCAAATAAAGTAAACAGTCGGAATACGAGACAACCGTCTGTTGACAACTTTCAATAATTAACAGTGTTCCCTGATCCGGTTTAATCTAAAACCGCGCTGTTGGCTAACTAACTTGGATGATTGACCTCTACCACCCGGTAAGTAACGAAATTCAACCTCAGACGAGACAATTGGTGAGTTACCCGTGGAAAATGTTAAAAACCGTCATATTGGTATACTAAGATCGAATTTTTAGGTTGGTTGTAGAATCGGTTTTTCACATCTTCGGCGAATACAAATTAGAAGATTCTATAGAGGAGCAGGATAGGATCGGGGCAAAGTTCAATTACTACAGCCGGAGTTTAGGCTGCAGTGAAGTTCATAGGAAACATGCTTTTTCCACCCCGAACACATATTTTTGTGCGTATTGGTGCGTGCGTTGTGCGTTGTGCGTGTGCATATTTGTGCGTTGTGCGTAGCGTAAATTCAACGAATAGAGTTGGTTTACTCCGGGACCATCGTAGTCTGATCAGTAAGCATGTCGAGAACTTCTCCTTTGCTCAAAATACACGGGGAGTATAATAAAATTTACTCGGAATATGATTCCAGTTTTGATCTGCTAAAATTTTCTTTATGAGAATATTCATCAGAATTGAACTACAAAACGAACTACAACCGTTTTTCTGGTGTAAGTTCAATGTCTATCAACTGCAGCTGAAGCATTATTTTGAGGACCTAAAACAAAAACTGGTGAGTTTCATAGAAAGTATGAATTACTCAAAGCAGAGTCATAGATTTGTTCGTATCGAGGTATTGGTTTTGAAATGAAAAGATTTCGTTCTATTCAGGAATCGAACGAAGATGAGTTCGATCTAGGTTCGAGTAGTAGTCTTATCAGCTGACACATCACAAATTTTTGCCCTCAATTTGATTTACACGGAAATCAAACCACAAAATGAAGCTTAAACAGTGTGTTTTCACGTGTCTAACTGACGTAGAGTGTGATCACACTTTACACTTGATGTTTTACATTTATAATTTCCGAGTTTAAGAGAGTTCACTCTAGGAAAAGAGCGGACTTGATCCCTATGTTACTCTCTGAATACTACATCTGCCTTCCATGAGTTAACCATCGCTTCATGGTCGCATCATCCTGATACTTGAGATAACTCTAAGTAGTGTATGTTCCCCCATTTTACCACCCCCTGCGTCGCGGTCGGCAGCCGCGCGCGTCGCGGCCGCCAGCTGGCAGCGCCTGGAAGCTGCCTGGAGACAGCCCCCATCGGCCGGCGGCAACTACAAAGACCACAATGACTACAAATCTTTTTAATTTTTTTTAAATGTTCCAAATTTTCAAATGTTTCAAATACTGAAATGTACCCGATTTTCAAATATGTACAAAGTTCAGACTACAAATCTTTTTAATTTTTTTTAAATGTTCCAAAGTTTCAAATATTCAAATGTTCCAAATATTTCAAATTTTCAAATATGTTTCCAAGTATCGAAATGTTGCAAAAGTTTCAAATATGTTTCCAAGTATTTCGCAATCCCTACCGTAATATCCCAAATTTTCAAATGCGTGCCGCCAGATGCCACTTTCATAGAACAATAGGAGAAGCTTAAGAGAACAATAGAGGTCACCAAAAACGCCACTAGGCCCAAAATACCAACACTTTAACAAAGTTTGTTTAACGTCTGGCGTCTAGTAGTGAATTATACTCTCTCACTACTCTAGTGCCTAAGGACACAATTTTTTCAATCGATAACTTAGAAAGCTCAGTATAGCGGCTGATGCCGCCCACTCTGAAGCCTGAACGCTAGTAGATACGCTAGCTCTGAAAAATAATCTAGTAGTTTTCCAAGGTCTTACGGTATTCACGCGGCCATATGGCATATTCCCACGCTTGCGGCATTCGAGTAACCTGTACTAGATACGACACACTGGCGTTTATAGGGCAGTGTAGTATATTGGGTCGGTTTGGGGTGTCAGGATGGTAATCGTGACCCAATGAGAACTGTACAGGCGCGCGAGCGGTCGCGGAGCGGATGATGATTTGAGGGAAAGACAGTCAGTCTTCGAGTTTGAGAGTGTCGTGAGTAGCCTTTGTGGTTTTCTGTGGTATTCGTTTCTTTGACTCTTTGGTTGTTGGTCTTTCTAGTAGGTTATTGTTCTCTTCTGAGTATCCTCGGATCATTCCCGTCTTTCATTAATATTTATTGTACTGTTTAATATTTTGATATAAATTCTTTTATTTGATCTTTGTTTGTGTATTCAAAACTGGAGTATCCTTGTATTTCTATTGATTGTCGTGACTATCGCCTAGTATAGTGAGAAGAGCTTGGGGCTTGTCGACCCAGAGCGAGTTAGCTGTTGTGCGGGCACTGATTGGTTATCAGGTGCAAGGTGCATTACTCAGTTGTAACTTGTTTCTGTCCTTTCATTTGTATTGTGTTTTCCCAATAAAACACCGTACCACAGCAACATAAACGTATTGCTGTGTAAAAATGGGAGAGCAGAGGCAAGCCAACCTCGACAGCAGCTGTATTCTATAAACGACAAGCCAACAAAATCGTGTTCAGCGATTGCTTAATCAGCAACAGTTATGCCATATGGCAATGAATGTTAAAATACTACAAAAGTATTTAGTTTTACTACTTTATTTTTGATAAAAGCTTAATTTATCAAGTTTCTAATATTCTATAAGAAAAGTTGAGAATAACCGTGCCCCGCGTCAATACTTCAGCTACCGTAACCCGAAACGCTAGTAGATTCCCTAGTTGATATCAACATCGGGTTTTTTCCTCGCGTATCTACTAGCGTTCAGGCTTCAGAGCAAGTTGATCGCGTGTCACGCGAGGGTGGCAAGAAGAACAATAGCTGGCGGTATGGATCAAATGCACCGCAACAGACGCCCATGTTTGTACAGTACAGAAGCTGATACATTTCCGTCCACAAATCGGGCTGCGAACCGAAATCCAACTTTGAAAGTTATAGTGAACAATCCACTTCTCAAATACGTCTAAACGTTTCAGGTTATCCAAATGTTTATGACCAATCGTGTTGCGACAGCTCTGAGCAGGCGAAGTCAGTAGAGCTCGCTCAAATGACCAGCAAACCAAAGCTACCGACATAACAAAAGTTCAAGAACGTGTTCTGCGTCTAGAGTAAACCAATCACCTCATGGTGCTGCTTATTGACTTTTGAAACGGTAATTTGTGCGTCTTTTCGGAGTGCAGACATTTTTACGACATTAGGTCCACATCTCATATTCCGGGGATGTTGTTATTATTCTGATATTCTGAGTGTTGCGTCGACTACCATTACAAGTGCGAAGTTCGTGTTTCGAACTGCCATGTCGTGTCATCTCTAAGAAACGGGCGATGTTCATCATGTCGTTCCCATCGATAATCGTCCATACAGCGAAAACAACAATTCATGAACATGACATGGCTGCATCGCGTGAAAATAGTTAAACAGTTTATATCATTATTTTCCGACAATAATTCAACGAATACTCAACAAAAACCAACCACAAACACGCTGGTTTCATGACCTGGTACAGATCACCTGAGGCAAAATTTTTAATCAAATTGTTCACGTTCTGTCGATTGTTTTCAGATTCCACGTCGGTAACATGTTGTGGCCCATCACTTGAGCTACTCCGATATTGACTCACGGTTACGTTAGACTTCTCCATAGCCTAAGGTGTTTTGTAGGGAATTTCAGATTTTTAGATGGATAATCACACGCTCAAGAACATATATTTAGCATTGCCAGTATGAGCCGATCGAGAACTTCTCACAGAGACGCTGAAAAAAATCGACACACATAGCCACGCAGTGTTCTCGATAAAATCGTTCCGATTCTGAGCAATCTCTCAAGTGTGTGTTACTTTTAAGGAATTTAACCGAACACCAAATATTACAAAGTAGTTCATTGTTACAGACGCCACAATTTTACATACAAACGCTTTGGTCCGTTCCCTCGTTGAGTTTTGCGCCGGATTGGTTCTGTAACGTTCCAAGTTGTGTCTTCTTCGTCCATCTCGTTTGTGTCTTTATTGGTTATCTCAATTGGTTCTGCTCTCTCAGAAACACGATTCATTAATTCTTTATTTCCTGAAGCACCGGAATCGCAGTTTGTGACTAATCCGCGAAAAAGCTTATTCTCCACACGAACTTGTTCTTCATAACTACCTGCCGTAGGCTTGTATTGAGGCTGAGTCAAATATTTGGGTTGTAGAGTATAGTTTATGGATTCTTTATAATTTTTGAGCCGAGCCATCAAATCCTCATGTATAGCGGCTTTCTCGTTGTCTCCTAGATTATTGCTAGTTACAATTTCTTTGATTTTGTTTTCCAGAGACATGATGTTCAGAGTCTCCTCATCAATAAGCACCAATTGGAATTTTGGGTTTGACGTCATAATCCAGCAATGGATAAATCGGGTGTTACTATAGCACAAAGTTGGGTGATATCAAGTCTACCCAGAAGTACGTTCCTTTGAAAGCGAATAGAGTAATGCGAGGGTGGGTTTCAGAACCTTGCTCTCCTGCGCTGTGATAAAGAATTTGTCGTTCTCCAACAAATTGTAGATAATCTCAACGAGTATGCCAATCTCCTTAACGGTCGCTGTCTCCAGGATAGCCTTGTTTTGCGAGCACTCTTGTAAAAAGGCGGCGTGTTTGCGAATACGACTGCTCATAACACTTGCACAAGTGCAAATGAGAGGATAAACGTACACTTTAAGGCAAGTTAAAATCACATTTAGCCTACATTGGGTAGCATTGGCTAGCATTCCGGGAACATTGGGTGCACTTTGGGTACACATTTTTTAGGTTTTTTTATAGTTTGACAACATTGGATGCACTTTGGACACACATTTGAGAAGTTCGACTAACAGTTTGATTGCTTTGGTTGCATACTGACTGCACAATTAACACCATTCACCAACATTTTAACAAGATTGAATACACATTCTGTATGGTAAACGAACATTTTGACAACTTTCTCAAACAATTACCCAACTTTCCAAAATTTCTGCGCAACATTCTCAAACAGTAACCAAACATTCGGCAACAATTACCCAATATTCCAGAACTTTTGCGCAACATTCTCAAACATTTACCCAGCTTTTCCGTGGTCGGTGAAGTAATGTTGTACACACATGCACACATATCCACAACAATATGCGTACATTAGATGCACATTTGGTAGCATTTCCCAACATTTTAACAACGTCGAGAGCGCGGTTGTGCTTATACCCAAACAGTTACCCAGTATTCATCGGGTACCATGCCTCTAATGTTTACTTGTATTTACAACATTTGCTGCACATTTGTGACAACGTAGGGGACATTGGACGCTCACTTGGTGCTTTATTCTGTATATTGACATTATCGAGGTCACAACTGCATTTCTCAGTCATCTTCTTTACAGTCCGCTTCATCTAGCTGTCCTGCACATACTGGACGTACCTTATATAATTGTTCATCGGCTCGAAATAATAGTTTGACAACCGTGAAGCCAAACCTGCGTCAGCATCCTAATAACACCAGGAACTCGCATATCAAAACAAATACCCGGTCTTCGCCGGCTAGTGGGGTAGGTATCTTCACCGTTTTGCTCCTCTCTACAACAATAGGTGCACATTAAGAGCACATTTGTGCTCATTTCACCAATTATTTCATCACTTTCTACAGCTTGTGATGCACTTTTACACTCAGGCGTTACAGAAGTGCTATACTCCAGAGATATATTCATACACTGACCCACTTTCGGACAGGCTAATATCTTGACATCGTCGAGAGCACAACTGTGTCCGCGTAATTTTATTTCTACTCACGCCATGCTGCGCACATCCAGGACACATTTCTGCTTGTTTTCTCAACTTTCTCTAACATTTAGCCAACTTTCTCAAATATGTGCCTCACATTTACGCCTGTCCTGTGCGTCCGGCTAGCCTGAGGATCTTAATTTTGCATGCTTTTGATGTATATTGTTCCTAATGAAGAATTCTGACTTGGCCTAACTAAAGTGTTACTTGAGATATAATTAAATACACATTGAGCTGTGTTTGAGCGTTTACTCACACTCGGCATAACATCATGACATATTTCCCAATTATTGTACCACCTTTTACAGCTTTAGCTGCACATCTGTGCACACTTCACAACGTTTCAGACGGGGTACCTAGATTGTGTTTACCTGAATTCATTGCTGCAATGTGCAGGTTCGCAAAAGTACGGAGTTCAGGAGCAAACCACACCAACAACCTACGTTTCCAACAAATATATCTCAAAGTTGGGTAATTGAACCATCACCACATCAAAACTTTGCTTGTGTGTCTGATTCATATTTAAGACAGGTCATTCACTAGCTGAGCTAATGTTCATTGTGCGACATATCAATGGCCAGACTAGATTCTTGACAAAAAGTTGACGAAACTTTTAACGTAGACAAAACGTACACTCGAGGGCACTTGGCGTGACCTCTTCGTTTCCGAATGGTTTGGTGTTGGAAGTGGGGGAAGCGTGTTGGAATTTGATTTAACTTTTTATGTTTTTTTTTCTCTGTTTTTTTCTCAAAATTACGTTCATGCTGACTTAGCTTTCTACGGAACTTTGTCATTTTTGAGTCATTTAGCTCTCTACAAAAACCTTTAGTTAGATTGTATTATTTTCCAACTTTCGCAGAGCTCAAGGCTGTGCGCCACTCCTCTTCACTACAGAATTTTGTTGTAGCTGCTCTCGAAATCCTGACTTATCTTCTACGAAACATTGCAGTTATTCATTTTTTCATGAAACTTTTCTTGTTTTAAGATATATTTTCATTTTCAAGATTTAGTTCAAGGACGCAGTTGTTTAAGAAAACCAAGATCGGCGATAGCCGTAGCACATAATTGAAAAAAAAGCAGAGAAAAAAAATATAAAAAGTTAAATCAAATTCCAACACGCTTCCCCCACTTCCAACACCAAACCATTCGGAAACGAAGAGGTCACGCCAAGTGCCCTCGAGTGTACGTTTTGTCTACGTTAAAAGTTTCGTCAAATTTTTGTCAAGAATCTAGTCTGGCCATTGATATGTCGCACAATGAACATTAGCTCAGCTAGTGAATGACCTGTCTTAAATATGAATCAGACACACAAGCAAAGTTTTGATGTGGTGATGGTTGAATTACCCAGGTTTGAGGTATATTTGTTGGAAACGTAGGTTGTTGGTGTGGTTTGCTCCTGAACTCCGTACTTTTGCGAACCTGCACATTGCAGCAATGAACTCAGGTAAACACAATCTAAGTACCCCGTCTGAAACGTTGTGAAGTGTGCACAGATGTGCAGCTAAAGCTGTAAAAGGTGGTCCAATAATTGGGAAATATGACATGATGTTATGCCGAGTGTGAGTGAACGCTCAAACACAGCTCAATGTGTATTTAATTATATCTCAAGTAACACTTTGGTTGGGCCAAGTCAGAATTCTTCATTAGGAACAATATACATCAAAAGCATGCAAAATTAAGATCCTCAGGCTAGCCGGACGCACAGGATAGGCGTAAATGTGAGGCACATATTTGAGAAAGTTGGCTAAATGTTAGAGAAAGTTGAGAAAACAAGCACAAATGTGTCCTGGATGTGCGCCGCATGGCGTGAGTAGAGATAAAATTACGCGGACACAGTTCTGCTCTCGACGATGTCAAGATATTGGCCTGTCCGAAAGTGGGTCAGTGTATGAATATATTTCTGGAGTATAGCACTTCTGTAATGCCTGAGTGTAAAAGTGCATCACAAGCTGTAGAAAGTGATGAAATAATTGGTGAAATGAGCACAAATGTGCTCTTAATGTGCACCTATTGTTGTAGAGAGGAGCAAAACGGTGAAGATACCTACCCCACTAGCCGGCGAAGACCGGGTAATTGTTTTGATATGCGAGTTCCTGGTGTTATTAGGATGCTGACGCAGGTTTGGCTTCACGGTTGTCAAAATATTATTTCGAGCCGATGAACAATTATCTAAGGTACGTCCAGTATGTGCAGGACAGCTAGATGGAGCGGACTGTAAAGAAGATGGCTGAGAAATGCAGTTGTGACCTCGATGTTGTCAATATACAGCATAAAGCCACCAAGTAAGCGTCCAATGTCTCCTACGTTGTCACAAATGCGCAGCAAATGTTGTAAATATAAGTAAACATTAGAGGCATGGTACCCGATGAATACTGGGTAACTGCTTGGGTATAAGCACAACCGCGCTCTCGACGTTGTTAAAATGTTGGGAAATGCTACCAAATGTGCATCTAATGTACGCATATTGTTGTGGATATGTGTGCATGTGTGTACAACATTACTTCACCGACCACGGAAAAGCTGGGTAAATGTTTGAGAATGTTGCGCAAAAGTTCTGGAATATTGGGTAATTGTTGCCGAATGTTTGGTTAATGTTTGAGAATGTTGCGCAGAAATTTTGGAAAGTTGGGTAATTGTTTGAGAAAGCTGAGAAAACAAGCACAAATGTGCCTTGAATGTGCGCCGCATGACGTGAGTAGAGGTAAAAATACGCGGCATATCACCCCATCCCTGACGGAGACCCGTGTAAATGCTCCCATATGAGTACAGTTTTGCTCTGGATGATGTCAAGATGTTGGCCTCTCCGAAGGTCAGTGTATGGATATATCTCTGAAGTATGATTTCAGTGTTGTCGTGAGAAAGTGTTGAGAGAGATCTGCAATGCCTAGAAATAAGAGCAATAGTACATCACAATGTTGTGGAAAGTGGTGAAATAGTTGGATAAATGAGCACAAATGTGCTCCAATTGTGCACCTATTGTTGTAAAGAGGAGCAAAACGGTGAAGAGCCCCAATACCCGACCAACACCGGGTAATTGTTTTGATATGCGGGATCTCGTGGTGTTGCTGACGTTGCTGACGCAGATTTGGCTTCAATTTTGTCAAAATACCATTAAAAAATATCTGAGGTACGTCCAGCATGTGCAAGACAACTAGATAGATTGCAGTTTACATACATGTAGTGAAAAAGATAGAAATGCAGAAATGTACTACGCGAATCGATAAGAACGCTTGGAAATAAGTACACGTGCAAATGTGTTCATGATGTGCATCAAATGCTGTGGATTTGGCTAACACAATGGGAACTTCAGAGACCCGGTGAAGACCGGGCAATTGCTTCGCTATAAGCACAATTGTGATCTCGATGTTGTCAATATACAGGATAATGCCCCCAAGTGAGCGTCCAATGTCCCTTACGTTGTCACAAATGTGCAGCAAATGTTGTAAATATAGGTAAAACAGTGGAGGCATGGTACCCGATACCCGGCGAAGACTGGGTAACTGCTTGGGTATGAGCACAAACGTGCTCTCGACGTTGTCAAAATGTTGGGGAATGCTACCAAATGTACATCTAATGTACGCATATTGTTGTGGATATGTGTGCATGTGTGTACAACATTACTTCACCGACCACGGAAAAGCTGGGAAAATGTTTGAGAATGTTGCGCAAAAGTTTTGGAAAGTTGGTTAATTGTTGCCGAATGTTTGGTAAATGTTCGAGAATGTTCCGCGAAAGTTTTGGAAAGTTGGGTAATTGTTGTCGAATGTTTGGTTATTGTTTGAGAATGTTGCGCAGAAGTTTTGGAAAGTTGGGTAATTGTTTGAGAAAGTTGTCAAAATGTTTGTTTACCATACAGAATGTGTAGGCAATCTTGTTAAAATGTTGGTGAATAGTGTCAATTGTGCAGTCAGTATGCACCCAAAGCTATTGGAATGTTACTCAAATCTCACCCAATGTTAGCCGACCCTAACAATCTGCACCCAATGTGAGCCTATAGACATTGGAATGTTACTCAAACTTATCAAATGCGTGCCCAAAGTGCATCCAATGTTGTCAAATTATGGGAAAAACCTAAAAATTGTGTACCCAAAGTGCACCCAATGTTGCCAGAATGCCAGCCGATGCTGCCGAATGTGGACTCAAGGTTACCTCAACTTGCTTAAAAGTGTACGTTTATCATCTCATTTGCCTTTGTGCACGTGTTATGAGCAGTCGTATTCGCAAACACGCCGCCTTTTTACAAGAGTGCTCGCAAAACAAGGCTATCCTGGAGACAGCAACCGTTAAGGAGATTGGCATACTTGTTGAGATTGTATACAATTTGTTGGAGAACGACAAATTCTTTATCACAGCGCAGGAGAGTATTCATGGCGGTAAACATATGTAACATAATACAGGCGATTTATACAAGGGCAGGGGTTCAGGCTTTTTGTGTATGAAAATATCTGAATAAAGCGTCCCTGAACCCCTGTAAGCAAAAATATAAAAGTGCGAGTGCACTACAGTGAAGGAAAGGATATGGGGGTGAGGTTGTACATTTTAACGGGGATAAGCCCCTCTTTGGCGAGTACGAATACCGTTCTATGGGTTGAGGAATCTTGCTTTGAGGTTGCGGCCGGCGCAGTCGTCACACATTTTGAAGGAGATGTTCTGGCCTTCAGCAACGAGGGTCTGACGACAGCACGCGTCGAGAACGAATGTGACGAACGACAGATTGTACAAGGCCTGGCGTTTGGAGATTGATCCGTGCTTCGGAGTTGATACGGTGCTCTGGAATTGTACTAAAATGTCTGTGAGTCTTTATAAACTTCGGCTGAGACATTGGTTTCCATGGGCATTAGCTTTGGTATACTTACGTTGGTTCTGTCAGCGAAGGGAAGTCGTCTCTTCAATGGGGCTCCGGGAACCATGAGCTTTGCGGCATGCATTTGGGAGAAGTCCACTGGCGCAGGAGTTGTGGGGGTAGTGGCGGCGTCTTCAGTCTTGATGGAGGCGGGAGCAATAGGGAACTGGGTCTCCGACATGACAGTAGTGTGCACGAATGCCTGGGGGCCCACTTGAAGGGGGCGGGGCCAGTGGTCCGTTGAAGGGGATTAGCAAGATATAAGAGAAACAGAGAGGGATTAGACGTGTACAGTAACGAGAGAGTACTTTCCCCGTCTGGACGCCAGACGCTAAACAAACTTTGTTAAAGTGTTGGTATTTTGGGCCTAGTGGCGTTTTTGGTGACCTCTATTGTTCTCTTAAGCTTCTCCTATTGTTCTATGAAAGTGGCATCTGGCGACAAGTATTTGAAAATTTGGGATATTACGGTAGGGATTGCGAAATACTTGGAAACATATTTGGAACTTTTGCAACATTTGGATATTTGAAACTTTTGAAACATTTGAAATATTTAGAGCATTTAAATATTTGAAACATTTAGAACATTTGAATAATTTTAATATTTTGTAGTCTGAACTTTGTAGTTTTGGATCTGTGGTCTTTGTGGTCTTTGTAGTTGCCGCCCCGGCGGCGGGCTGTCCCCAGGCTGCCTCCAGGCGCCGCCAGCTGGCGACCGCGACGCGCGCGGCTGCCGACCGCGACGCGGGGGGTGGTATATTTGAGGCACGTACACTACTACTCTACGACCGATCCGTTGAATTTTCCCTTTTAGAGCCTCAGGAGCTTCATGATGTTTCTTTGAAATGTGTAAATGACAATGTTGACATGTTGTATAATATGCACCTGAGTGGAGTTTCCATGCGTGAACGTTACAGCTGTTTCCATGGTTGCTATCAATTGACCCCTCATCTGGCCCCAATTGTATCGGACGTGTACTTTGATCGCTATGGTTTCCGGTTCAACATCAATCAATCATGGGTACCCTTTCCATCTAGGTCTTCTCACTGAGTCTCAGTAGTATCAACAAATTAGCACCTTGCGTATGTACTAGTTTTTCTTTTTCTTTATTTTCTCAAGTATCAGTTCATATGGTTTAAACTCGTAATTCTCTGTTTGTCCATCACTATACTGACAAAGTTTATTATATTATAGGATGGGATACGGGATAAGGTTCGCTGGTTATAAATTGATGGCGTTTAGGCTGCAAATAAAATAAGGAATCTAGATAGAAGACAGCCGTCTATTGACATTATTTAAGAACTAACAGGAATCTCAATCCGTTATAATCTATAACCGCGCGGTTAGCTAACTGATCGAGATGACTAACCGAGGCCTCTCAGTTAACAAATTTCTAACTTCAAACAAAAAAGTTGATTTTGAAAAAGTAATTTAGTGGTTACTAACATCTGCGCTTTCGGGGGAGTTGTAGGATACTGGGTGTCTTACAGAATCGGTTTCGAAAGCGCATTATAAGTTTCAGAAGTAACCAAATTTCTGTAGAGGCGTCATGCTCACGAATATAAATTCGATGATTTTCTAGAGTGACAGAATGGGATGCGGGCGTAGGTTGATTACTACTGCCGGAGTTCAGGCTGCAGCTAAACCACGACTTCAAGGAATTAAACACAAACCGGGGAGGTTCGTAGGGAACATGCTTTTTTCAACCCGGGGACAAAGTTTTGTTCGCACTCGGTTCTCAAACATTCATTCTGAAACCAGATTTGTAGTCTGATCAGTAAAATTGTCAGAGACTTCTTCCTTTGTTCAAAAAACACGGAAGATATAATGAAAATGAGCTGGAATAGGCTCTCAGTTTTGTTCTGATCAGCTTAAATGTGCAATATGTCTTTATCACAAACTACATTGAAATCAAACTACAAAACCAACTAGAATCGTTTCAACTGTTTTTATATTCATCCATGTCATAGTTTCAATGCAAGATCTTTGATTTTTGTCAAACTTGAGAATAAAATGCAAATAAGTTGGAACCAGGGTTGAGTTGTAGTCTGGCTCGCTAACACATCACAAACTTTTGTAGAGGACTTATCCTAATGATTAGCGATTTGCACAACCCAGCAGTCAGACTTGGTCCTATAGAGTGGCAAGCTGGCAAGATGGGATTCGGGAGAAGATTGATTACTGGCTGCTACTGAAACAAGATTTGGAAGAACCAAGAATAAAGTCACGAACTTTATATTACGTCATATTCTTCTTAACGCAAAGATATAGGTTAGTTTGTAAGGAGGTATTGGTTCTCAAAATGTCCTGGTTCTAATCGAGAACTAATGGAAATCAAGTGGATTCCGGTTTGAGTTGTAGTCTGGTCGGCCAGCACATCACAAACTTCTACCCTCAACTTGAAGTGCACCGATATCAAACTACGCGCATTCCTCAACGCAAAGACTCAAATTCGATCGTAGTGTCTATTCAAGACCTTGTCTTGATGGATTGGTTTGGAATATGAGAAATATCGTTTACGTTATATATGAAAACGAAATTATTACCGTGTAAATTACTTCCATTTGAGTACATTCACACAATATACCACATTAAATACGGTAGTTTTGAAATTGCTTTATTTAGTTAGTTTTCTACTATCGCAAATTTAGTAAACCACAACTAGTAAAAAATTTCACGTCAGCTATAATAACTCAGTGATAATTAAGCAATAACTTACTGTCGGTAACTAGAAAACAGTAACAGTTTACTGAAATACCTGTAAAAACATAGTGAGATCTATGCCCTATGCGTCATATTACTATCTTTTCAAGTAACAGCCGCCGCCGCGCAGTACTCTGAACTCCCTGGGACTAGGACGTCGTAGCAGTCGACCGTCCGGGACGCGATGTTTACGCGTCCCAGACGGTTTGACTGCTACGGTCCCAGACGGTTAGTCAGGATCAGCCGGGCCAGCGCGGCCCCAGACCATTCCGAAATTTAATTGATTAACAATATTACTGATTCACTCCGAATTATTGAGAAAAGATGAGATTATTGCTCAACTTTCAATGCTAATTCTTTTTGAAAAAAATACACTTTTTTCAAATGAATATGCAAAAGCATGTTTTCTCTTTAACACCTAATCGAAGTGAGCACTTCTTTCGTGTGTCAGAGCGGCTTTTAACCTAGCTCGAATGAACTAAATAGGCTGAGTTGCGCAGAGTGGCACCTCTAGCACGTACATATATAATTCTGGCCGGACCGCTGAATACTTCACGAGTGGCAATCCAGCTATCATTGCGAGTGCAACGACGTCTGCTACGTTGAGTAATTTGACCCGTACGTCGTCTGCTACCAAGCTAAAATGCGGGTTTTTTTGCGTGACTGCTACGACGTCCCAGTCCCATGGGAGTTCAGAGTAGTCAATCAGCTGACTGGTTCTATTCCGGCTTTCAGGCAACCCGTACTAGATACGGCGCCCCGGGAAGTACGGCAGGGCAGCCGTTTTGGGTTTAATTTTTCAACAACACTCGATGATTCTAATGAGAGTAACAAAAAACCAATAATCCCTGTGAACGCGAAAATATGCGTATGTTTTGAGTCGTTGGAATAATCCACGAAGGGTCCGAAAATTTAGAATGGATGTCCACAAATACAAAACAAAAAAAAAACAGAACACCAGAAAAGATCCAGCATGTGAGATACATAGAGATTCAGAGAGTAAATGAGAACCAACTGAATTTGAGCAATATGAAAACAATAACCATGATGAACACTACAACTACTACAATGAACGGTTCCAGTAAAAAACAGGTTATAGAATTGAGTAAGGTAATATTGAATTGATTTATACACATGTTTGTGCAACGGAACAAATACATCACAAGTACATTCATATACTAGAAGTAAGATGAATACCCACGTGAAATTAGTATTCTATAAATTGGAATCGTGAACTTTGTCATTGCATGCTTCTGAGTTCTGCTGTTTTTAACAAGTTTTACGTGGTGGTGCAGTTGACTAACAGTATACTACGATTCGTTGTTCGAGATTCCTTATCGCTTCATACTGCATTAAACTTGTAACTTCTAACTGCATCATGTGGAGATTTGAACAAAAAAATAGTGAGAGGAGTTTGCGTTCACTAGATATGAGTTAGCAAATTGTGCATAACGAGTACATTCATTTGAAAGGCTGGTACGGCCCAAATCGTAGAAATGTTAAGAAATGTGTTTTCATTAGAGTTTCAGGTTGAAGAATTTAAAATAGCCCTGCTGCGTGTAAATAGTTCTGCTGTGTGTACGGTTGTAATGTGTGAACGTATGAACTGCAATACGGAAGATTACAGAGATTATTTCACTCTGTTCATTCGAAGTTGTAATTTCAAAGTTTCAAACTTTTAATTTGAACATCTGTGGTAAATAACGAGTTTTCAATTGTTTTGATCCTAATGCGTGTCACAATGTATTCTATCATGAGTTCTATCATTCACCTATTTTGATAATTTATTCAAAATTCTAATCATCAAGTTTCGATCTATCATGCAATCCTATGAATTTCTGATTTCTCATCATGTGTTCTACCAATATTGATTTATTCAATGAATTCATTCAAACAACATTCCAATATTACAAATATATGTTTATTTCTGTGCACACAGTTGAAGTGAGGCGCAGATCTGTTCAGCAGAGTCGTGCTCCTTTAACTTCTCGATGATGAACTTCAGATTGTTCAGAACGATCTTCTCGCAGTACGAAATGAAGAATTCCGGCACGTCGTTCTTGCAAAAGTCGTCGACTGCCTGAAAAATGAAGATTTAGTGGGAAAATTCCCTAATTTTCTTTTTAGTGTGTAAACCAGACCACAACATTGAAGTTAATGTTCGATTATGTCGCGGCATCAAACTTCAAACACATCCTGACGACAACAATGCATGTTTGAGACAGACGTACTAGAGAGAACTTATTCCGAACGATACCAATGCGGTATATTCTGCTGTGCTTATAGTTTGGTTTCGCCATTTTTCCGATCAAACTACAGCAGAGATTTGGTCTCGGTGAGAAGTAGTTACAACAACTAATTTAACCTGCTCAAACTATTCAGCTTATTTGGTTGTTTATGATTCAGAACAGTTTTCAATTTCTCAACTTTGACGTGACCTCTGTTGTATTTCGCATTCTCGAACTTGAATCACGATTAAAATCATACATTTCTTTCAGTAAAAATTTGCAATTCCAGATCTTTTGATCAGAAAATTGCTTGTTTAATGAAACCTGCTTGACAGCTTCAAAACGTTCCCTCACGAACCCCCAAATTTATATTATTGGTGAATAAAATTTAAAAAAATATATAGATGAAATGGGGGGGGGGTGAAAGTAGAGAAAAAAACAATTGACCTTTTCAATGTCTCCGCCGTGTTTAAGTACATCGTCCACCTTGTCAACCACATTCTCACAGATATCGCACAGCGAATTCTTCTTCAGGAAAGCGTCAGACAGCGACGAGAGAGCACACAGAATGAAGAGGGCAAAGACGAGAGAACGGGACATTCTGGAATATTACAAGGTTATTACAAGGCATAACAAATTCCGAAGAACTGTTCGATATTTTTTCACAACATAAACATTTGAACGTCTTTCAAAGTACTGTAATGGGTTTTTTGCGTGATGCGTGATGAATGCGTGGAAAAGACTCTATTGAATGAAAATCCACTGATTATCAAATACCAAAGATAAGTTTTGTACGACTGTACGAAAGTTTGTAATAATGTAGATGATGAAACTTATAAACCTTAACGAGTTGTCTCACAATGCCAAAAGTGAAGTCGTCTGCACGTTACTCCTCTTACGGTAAAAGCGACATCTAATGGTCAGATTCACAGTTCAACGCAAGAAGGTCAGCTATCGCAGCAATTTGATCTAAGCTAAGAAGAAATTTAGACAATCTTGAGTGCAACAAATTGTGCAACAATTTAATCCTCACAGCAAACAAAGCACGCTGTAAGCAAATACAACTGGCAGTTTGAAACCGTACAAGCTCCAACCTAAACGACACGCGAGAGGTTTTTATTTTATAAGCTTGTGAAACTACAATAAACCTATAACGAAGTTTGCCTGAGAAGTTATGAGCCCACTCCAAAAACTAGAATTTACATGTTTGCCACTAAACAACGAAATTTGAGCTAAAACAAACTTTAGAATGCTCCAGAAAACAAGTGTTCTCAGAAATTATGTATTACCTTATAACATTTTTGTTTATCAACAAGTATATTTATCAGAACTATAACAGGGGCCATACTGTTAGTCAATTGCACAGTCACGTGAAACATGTTAAACACAGCAGAATTGAGAAACGTGCATTGACCAAGTGCACGATGCCTCATTAGAATGATAACTTTACGTGACTATTCAATACTACATCTAGTATATAAGGTACGCGAGAAGTCTTATTTTGCTACTGTGGAATCTTCGATGTGAACCACCCAGAGTTTCCTCGTTCAAAAACGCGGGGGATTTATGAATCTCAGCCAAAAACTAGAATTTACATTTTTTGCCACTGAAATCGGAATTTAAGCTAAAGCCGGGAAAATTGTACAATTGCCCCCCCCCCCTCACCTTAAGTCCCCCCCCCCCCCCCGTAGTACTATCACCCCCCTCCCAATACGATTTCCTATAGAGAGGGGGGTGATCGTAAATGGGGGGTGACTGTAAATGGGGGGTAATTGTACAATGTCGACGTTTAACAATCACCCCCCACAATACAAAATGGGGGGTAATAGTACAACCCCGGACCTGTTTAACAATCGCCCCCCACTCAATCCAAACCTGCAGTAAAGAAGGACGTTGTACAATCACCCCCACTAGGGGTGGGGGGCGATTGTACTACGGGTCGGATTCCAACCTATTTCGGCTCAAGGGGGGACGATTGTACAATAAACCCCTAAAGCCAACTTCAAAGTATCCCAGACGATTATGATTATTCTCAAAAACGACTTATAATTTCAATCATTCTTATCAACAAATTTAATTAATATGACTATAAATTAATATAAGTATAGTTTCAGGGAGAGCAGAATAGAAGAATGAGCGGAAGGGTGCTGTCTTTGAGGTTAAGAGGTCGAATAAACAATGGATCAAAGAACACCCACCCAGACAGCAACTGTTACTACTAATTTTATATTTCATCATCTTCGGTTTCTTATATGTTTACATAGTTGATTCAAGCTCGAGATAATTGCTATGCCAGTTCTATGATATTTTGTAAATTTGCCGGGATGTTCTAGCATACGTAGTTAGTAGTTACTCAACTTGTTTGATATAAAAGAGCGTTCAACAACTAGAATATATTCGAACTTTTCATGTACTTTTTCACGATATCGAACCGAAAACAAGTATAGACTTGTTGTAGGGGAAATTTATGAGATGCGGGAGACTGCAGAACTCCGCGTAAGAATGAAAAAGACTATACCGCCACAGAGATGTTTAATCGTTGAAAGCTGTTTAACTGACAAAATGATAATCACTGGTGTGATAGGGACTGTCTGTGATACTGTTTATATAACCACAACTGATCTAATGTAAACATAAACAAAAAATGATCAACGGTCGGCAATTCTGCAAAAAAAAAACTTTTCTATCCCGAAATATAGGACAAATTTGTAAGTTGTGTACATGGTCATATGTCGATTTCAGTAATTGGTAAATTGGGAATTTCGGGTACACTGGAAAAACGCGCGTTTGTCCAACTGGAAAAATATTTTTTCAAAAACTCCACAAGTAGAGAGGAACATGCATTGAGTTCATCTGGTTCTTTATAGTTGATTACCTGTTGGAATAACACTCCATGCGCGATATTCCCTATTGAATAAAGGAATAAGGTTGAAAGCCCTACAGTCCTACCCCATAAGATCTTCTCGTTGTTACTTTGCGCAAGTGCAATAAATCACTAGTGGGTAGGTAATTGTTGTTCAACAACTGAAGATCAAGCTTTTATCAGCGAAACCAACAGTAAACGTGAATATTATTCCTGTAAACTTGTTTCATACATTACCCTTTACGAATAAATGGATTAGCTTTAAAATATAAATGAATTCACTATCTTTTCTTGACGACAGTGGTATTCTCGGGAAATCTGATGTCACAACAAAACGTATATACTTAATCTGTACATTCGTTATTTATTTACCCATTATGGGCCATTCAGATTGAAAAAAAAAGATGTTTTAAGGACAGTTTTTTTCGAGAAATTGGGATCTCACAATAAAACGTATACATCTATTCTGTAAACTTGTTTTCCGCATTACCTTTTTATGTTTTAATGGATTGGCTTAACAATATTTTCACAAGCACTATCTTTTCTTGACGACAGTAGTATTTTCGAGAAATCTCGGTGTCACTCCCTTGGTCTTCTTTCCTCTCAGAACACTGAGAACGTAGTTCCGAAGTACGTCGCTGAAGACCCACAAAAGATATGGATTCGACCCACTGTTCACGTCACTGAAAATACAGTATTAATGGGAAACTTTACTTGGTATATAACGATTATTACAGTATATTTCGTATGATTATATTACATTATATCTCCATGTACTCTCACATATTCAACTTTATAAAAGTTTACCTTGTTTCTAAATTGGTGAACGTTGAAAATTAGACTCCATTCAAAGTTTGTTTAAATTTATGGTTCCGGGAAAAGGTTACTGTTCAGTGTAAATGTCTACATATCAACTTAAATGAGAAACCAGTTTACCTCATAGCATTAGCGAATGTGTAGAACTGTTCTGTAGTTAGTGGCGTCAATTGGAGACTGCGTAGGAAGAAAAAGGAGAAGAGCAACAGTTGGAGAATCACTGAAATGACGTCGAAAAGTTATAGTCGTCGCCAACCTAAAAGAAGGAGGGTACTGTATATCTCAGTTTCCGCTGTGAAAGAATACATATCTTCGACTCCAAAGTTTACCGTTATATACTCTCGTGGCGTAGTGGTAAGCGCCCATTCACGAATCTTTAGCTCGCAGGTTCGATTCCGGTAATTCTGAGATTTGCATTTTGACTAAGTTTTTGGTGTCGACCAGGTTCGAAATTCAAGCCTGTTATTGGGGAAAACATACAATCGCATTTTACCTATCATTTGTAGTTGGATCCCACATAAACTTCATCAGTTCTAGAAAACTGCTGTTCGTGCAGATCAAACTACAAATCACACCTCTCCAGTCCTTCCTAATTGTGCGGTGAGTCTACATACAAGCGCGCGTGTAAAGAAATAATAGTTTATAAACAGAAACATTTATTTAGTTCTGCTGTTTCTCCGCTAGGTTCTTTGTTCTGTTACTATTTTGATACTAATTCTAACTACTGAAAATGTTGATCGAAAAACAAACCAATAATAGAAGACATAATAAATAATCGAAATTCCCTTCGTTTCGCTCGACTGCGGGTTTTGTTGACATCGGAAGAAGATGGCTGGAAATTACAGATTGAAGTTGGTCCAAGACTGGTTTTTGTTGTGTTTATTCGCAGAAAGAACGAAGTTTGTTACAGGGTTTCCACTCGTTACAATGAAAAGACTTAGTTACATGTGAAAAATGACGGTTCAAGTCTGCACACAGTACAGTAGTAACAACGTAGCTGAATGCAGGAATGATAATTCGAAGTACATTGCACCACAACATTTCATTTTTTTACAAAAACTAGTGGACTCACCTGGACATTCTGCTGTTTTCTCAGTGAGTAGAAGAGGAATATGTATGCAAATATCAAATAGAGACAGTTGAGACCCACAAATACTCCGGCACCTAAGAAGTATCGCTTCACCTGGTTGGAGCTGGAAGGACGGTTTTGTATAGACCTTTTTTCTCCCTTACTCTTACTCATCTCTCCTCTCCCTCTATCCATCTCTTTGTCTCTTCTAGTCGCTTTGTTTATGTTTTTCCTATCTCTATAAGTTTACCTCTGACTCTCTCTCTCTCTCTTCCTTCTTTTTTCCCCACAAATTTATCTCTTATTTCCTTTTCAATTGAAATGTTCTTCGGAAGTAGTCTCTCATTCATGTAGATCATATAACTCACTCCACTACTTTCGGTATCAGTCCTCCGTTCGACCCATTTATGAACTTGACCTCATCGAAAAGACTCGGACTAGAGATGGCCATTCCCAATGCGAACTGACAGAAGATAGCTAGTTTCATGGTCCATCCCGACCAGAACTGGAAATATTTCAGTTTCATTGAGAAGATTAGGTCAAAATAGTTTTTTGTTCACTTTTTAGTTTCAGTTTTCGGTTCACTAGAAACAGATCTCGAAATAGTTCAGTTTCAATGAGGAGATAAGGTCAGAGAAGTTTTCAGTTCACTTTTTTAGTTTTAGTTTTCGGCTAACGTAGAAAATACCTTAAAATATTTCAGTTTATTAGGCAATATTAGGTCGATATAGAAGCTCACATTTCTAGTTATGGTTTTAGCTTTCGAGAGAAAAACATCAAATCTGTTGGGGATTCCTTATTAAAAGGGAGAATAGTTAACGTAGCAGTTTTGTCGTAATGATTTTGAGATGATCATATCAAATCCTTTATCCTGCTAACTTCTCAGTACAAGAACGATTCTTAACTTCCAGCAGATACTTCAACTTGCGTTGCTATCGATACGTATGGTTTCGGTTTTTGTCCAAACTAAAACTGGAATCAAGCTGAAAAACCTGAATTTTCACGTTTCTACACCGAAATGCACCTTATTTTTCGAGTGACAGGGCAAATGTTTTCGGATTCGGTTATATAACCAGCAGAAAAACTAACCGTACTATATTTGGTCGGATACAAAATGGCATATAGTCGATTAGTTGCCATCACAGACACTGAAACCGCTTGGCAACCCCCTGAACCAATCAGAAGTAGTATTTTGTTATTAAATATTAAATAGTTTTTGAGGCTGTGCATATTTGGCAATGGTTATGTTATTAAAGATGGTACTTTGTGAGGCAAAAGTAAAAGCGAAGACAGTTATAGAGAGAAAGAGAAAGAGGATACATTAAGAGAAAGGAAGATAGAGAAAGATAGAGAGCAATCGATGGGAGGAGAGAGGTGGAGAGATTTAGAGAGAAAGACGAGAGCGAGATAGAAGAAGGGAAGGAATGGATGAGGGGAGAGGGAGGGAGAGGAAGAGAAAGAAAGAGAGTTTCCACCAACCTGTCGCCCATGCCGTGTATATGTATATCCGAACAAAGGGGGTACCCAGATATAGATAGATGTCTCTTCCCCAACCCCATTTAGGGAACACTACACCAAAATAGTTATTGAACAAGGTTACTGGAAAACGAATGCGCGTAAGCTGTATGAGGAAGATTGGTAATCGCCGGAATAGAACCTTAGCGCTAAGCACTACGTTACGACAGCTCACTTCCGCTATGGTTTTAAATCAGTCATGTGTTCGTACACAGCTGAAAGTGAGATATACAGTACCCTCCCGCCTTTCCGTGTGCGACGACTACAATGGTAAAATATAGTGAAACGATCCAACGGTCTGCTTCACCGCCAACTTTGTTGACAGATTGCAACACCTCTCAATTCATGTTTTCTATGCCTGTGTTGGCGATATTTTTATTTTTTAGAATAAAATGATAAGGTAAAAAGTTCAGGTACAGGTGACCGAATCTTGGTTGTTGAGTTGTAGTTTCATCCCAATTTTTTTCTGACAATGTACAGTAACAGGTAAAATCACCGCTTAAAGGGGGGCTGCATTGAATGCCGAATTCGGCTAACGGCGTTAGCCGAAAAGGCACGAGAGTCAGAGAAGTGCGCGTAATCAATATTCATTCACTCCAAATCATCCTCTGCGTCTCTGACAGTAAGCAAAAAATTAATGGAATTTTTTAAAAAATAGCTTCAAATGGGACATTCTAGTATGGAAAGAATATATATCGAACTGTCTCAGTTCGATCTTTTATTTGAATATTCATTGCAGCACCCCTTTAAACGTATGGTCATTATACCCTTTTTCCATCATCTTATTCTTCTCACTTTTCTTCAATTGGAGTCCCACACCTAACAATGTGGAATGTCACGTGTTGAATAGCGAATAAATATATTCTATTCTATATCTTCCTTCCTTCCTTCCTTCCTTCCGCTTCCGCTTCCGCTTCCGCTTCCGCTTCCGCTTCCGGAAGATTGAACCCAATGACACATTTTCGTAGCAGAAAGCAAGCCGTATAATTGAGTTCGTCTTTATTAACCCTAACCACCGTGAAACTAATGTGATTTCATAGTAGCAGCTGAAAGTCTTCGTCATTCAATAATCGCAACAATCAACGTCCAATGTCACCAGTTCATTGGGTGTCACGTGTGGAACGCGTAAACAATTTGGAAATGAATCTCTCGGAGTTTTGTGAGGTTAAATTGTGAGAACAAACTAATGGTTCACATTAACGATAGAACTTTTCGATGAAGTTAGTTACATAAGTTTTTGTGCAACTGTTTTTGAGGTTACTACTGAGGAACGCTCGACATTCTATAGTCCCTGTGCAATGTTTTTGATTTTTGATTATTTGACGATGATTTGATATAATTTGTAAGATTTAGTAATAAAGTATAACTACAAAACCTACCCAAATCGATAATGGCACTGGAGATGCATAGTTTGAAAAACGGAGACGATAGATCACAGGCTTTTCTCAGTTGCGCGTGAATTAAAAAGAATAGAATAAATAGATAGAATGGAACGGTTAAACACCAGAAAACAAAGAACATCTCAGGTGAAAAGTCGCGGGCCGATTCGGCCCGAGCCGGGTGAGATCGGCTCGTCCTGTTATGTCGTGTCGCGTCGTGAGGTGTCGTGGCGAATCGGCTATGATTCGGCCAGCCTAAGTGCGCCCGCCTGCTAATTGGTTGCTCTGCCGCGATATAGTCCTTCAATTCGTGAATTTTAGAAAATTTTCTATTTTAATGTATTTTTGGTTGTAATTTTAGTTTATTTGTATTTATATTCATTTTAGTTATGTATTTGTTGTTGAGAAGTGTCTACACACTGTACTACTCACTTGCAAATACGTTTTCTATTAATATTTCCGGTTTCAAACCAGTTTTCGTTGATTGTATACAATACATGTATTAATCAAGTTTTCCGATCTCTCAACAAATTTGTTCCTCATTAGTTATAGAGAGATGAAATTCATAAAAGTTGATTTCACGACAAGTCCTTTTGCGCGTCGCGTGTGCAACAGCTCGTCCCCACTATTTTTCACGAAATAAGCTAAAAACTGGGTTTCAGAATGAATTCACACTGTGTCTCCTGCCCGTTATTGAATATAGATTTACTATGAATACATTCGAAAAATGGGTTTAGTCGTCACGTATTTGAGAGAAAACAAGCCATTTCTGGAAATTATGGTAATTTTTCAGATTAGGATTCACTTTCATAGTTTAAATTGTTTTTTTTTCGAAGTTCTCTACAGTCTCTATAAAAAAGTTAATCGTTACCACATTTATTTGTAAGTTTCAAGGTAATTCGGGCAATTTTTGATCTGGGTTATTGCACGCCACGCGAGGACGAGGTCGTATACGTCAAATTTACCATTTTATATTGTCAATGTTTCCAAAAATCTGTTTTATTCCATGTGTTTTTTAGGCTTGATCGGTGGATGGGCTTTCAGCTGAGCCGGCCGGCCGTTTACACACGGTTTTTCAATTCTCTACCCAAGCAGGATACAATCAACAAATCCTCAAGTGAGTTAATGAAATGTTTGTAGTTTGTACATTCGATAGGTAAGGTGATATAGGCAAAGGTCAGGACACAGTTTCCAGGCCACCAAAAAGGAACCAGATGCCACTTGTTGAGATAGTTTTCCTGTGGTTTCATTTTCATTTTCGACCTTATCATTATCGTGTTTGGTAGAAAAACGAGTCTCCTTTTTCGCCAAAATCGGGTAAAATGACTTATTTCTGATGTTAAGATCTAAACTTTCACGTGTTTAACTAGGAAAACAGATTAAATTCGGAAGAGTAGTAATATCTTGAAGCAGAATATGTTTCTGGGCAACTAGTATAGCCAAGTGCCAGTAAAGTCTGACTATTTCACGAAAAGTAAACGATTTTCCGATTGTTGTCCGTGAAAGTTTACGAGTTTCCATTAAAGAACGCCAATCACCCCGATATGAACGAAAAAGTAACCCGTTTTTGTATTTTTTTGTGACTGTTCCCCCTTTCTTACTAGTGTATGAGTATAGTTGTCTATGAGGAGCACCAATTTCAACAATAGTTTTTATATCGTTTTAATTCAGGAACGTCTGTAATTGGCGGTCCCGGTCCGTGACCATGAGACGTATAGAACACTCGACCCGATGAGGATCTGGTATAGGTGAGTAGTTCAGAAGTTATCTATACTGAATTATGAAATAGATTCAAACACCAGTAAGGTCTGATAAGCGACAAAAATTAGTCTGTTTTCTTATGTAAACAAGTGAAAGTTTATGATTTTTCATCAAAAGTAGACAGAATCTCTTCTTTTCGGCTAGAAAGTGGTCCGTTTTTCAATTTTCTCTGACTACTCGGACAACTTTATTGGAGTATGGATAGGTTCCGGCACGTCAAAGTTTGAGTCATCCCCTCGATCTTAAATCGCAAAGCTAATGTCGTTCATAACATTCTATAATTGATAGGGTCTGCCTTCCTCTACTCTTCGGAAAAGCTCAGTGTAGTCTGTTCCTATGTTAAGTGTTTCTTAATTTGTTAAGGGCTAATTTCAGAGATGGGCTGTAGTTCGCCACTATCCTCTACAGGTGAATTGTCTGATGAGTCACGTTTTCAGTTGTTCAGATAGTTTAGAAATTTATACAGTTTTGCAGGTCATGTCCGGCGAGGTTGTTGGTTCTTTTGACGTCTGGTGAACTGATGATTGGTAATAAGGTAAGTGTCACCTTCTGTTTTGTAGTTAGTACCAGTGTCTAGTCGAGTCTGTTGATAGCTGACTTTTAGTTCATCGTAATCGTTATACTTCAACTCAAAAACAGTTTCACCTAAGTCAAAGATCCTCAAACCCCATACACCAGTAAGTTCCGACTATACGACGAAAAGTACTCCGTTTTAACTGAGAAAACGTGTAAATTTATGAGTGTACATCGAAAATAGACAAATCAACTCGTTTTTATCATAGGCCGTTGTTGGTTAATTTTTTTGGTCATTTGGACAACTTCCGGGGGAAGATGTTCCCCCCTTGGAAAACCCAAAAAAAGTTTAGTATTTTTCCTAATACAATAGTAACGAGACGACGGTAATTACTTCATAGTTAAGCCCCCCCCCCCTACTCTAGTTGTAAGGATAGAAGTCAGTCGTCCAACCGGGGTTCTTACAGTTACAGTCACACTTACAGATTCTAATATTTCAAAGTTTAGCTATGTGCTTTTTTCAGGATCAATCGCAGCGCACTTGGCGTGCTCTTCCTTCCCCTGATTAGAAGATCGACTGTAAGCTGCAGTCGCAGTCATCTTTATGGTTAGTTATGGATGGTAGTGGACAGTCACGAGTTGTGCATTTTGACATGTTGGTCTGTGCATGGTTGCGAAATTCAATTATTATTATCTAGGGAGTGCGAAATATGGGTCACTTCTGCCAGGAAAGGCAATATGGTGTATGTTGCCCTGTCCCGCTGTGTTTGTAGTATGATCTCTTCACTTTTCGACCGAAATTCGAAAGTTATGACGTGTATCGAGGCAATCAAGATCAAACAACAACGAAGACTTGCTGATTTGTCACAGTAGTCCACTTGTATTTTGAACTCGATACACGCCATAGAGTTTGACTTTGTTTGGAAAGGGCGAATCCTATAAGCTGTTCTCAATATATAGATTGATTGTTCAGAAGGTGAAGTTCTTATACAACAAGTTAATTATTGCATTTCCGTGAAATATGAAAGATTAGAATGGTTGATTTTTCTCTAAGTTGGGGTCATGAAATTTTTTCTATCACCAATTAGGTAGCCTAAGTCACATGAATACGGCAATGTGATTATTATTATATCTAACAATAATTATGTTTGGAGATTCTCAGATAGAGATCGGAGCTGTAGACAACTTTTGGTTATAGGCTTTTGGTTAAATGTTCGTTCTTTCAGATTTGCTAAGTTCTCGACCACTGACTACTCTGAGGCCACCCACAAATCGAGAACGCGCCAAAATTTCCGATAGTCTTCATTTTATTGTCTATTTTTAATGAAAATATCATAGATTACTGTTGTTTGTGTATTTTGTATGTGAAATCGAACGAGCTGAGAAAAATCAAATATTGCACGAATTTCCCCGATTCGGGTCATATCGGCCAAAAAATCGTCGGGCCGAAAAGGTGCCTTTTCGGCCCGACATTTTCCCCCGAAATGACCCGACTCGGGCCGAATCGGCCCGCGATTTTTCACCTATGAATCTCTCGAAATAAACAACCGTGGGAATATCATGCCAGGCAGTCTTGTTCATCCCTGAAACACTTGTTACAGATAAATGTGGTACTTTTTATGGCAAATTTCTTCCCGAACCATAATCGAACCACTTCTTCCCGAACTAGTTGGTTCGGTAACTACCTACTTACTCAAACCGACAGAAAACCGAATAAAATCCTGATAAACGTTACGCAGTTTACCAACTAAAAATGTAAAACGATAAAACATTCATGGAAGAATCCGCAACCAGAACACTTGATAAAGAGAAAAGTTTTAAAAACTAGAGTTTTCGACGTTCTCTAATGATGTAGATTGTAGTAGTAACACAACTAGATAATAAAGTAGGTAACAACTCGTGTTCTTTGTTAATTTAGTTTTATCACATGTAGAATTAAACGATTTCAATAATTCTCTCGCGAAATGGGGAGTAATCTAATACATCTCTTACAAACTTCAATTACTAGTGACACCCACTGTAATTATCATAGTCATCAACAACAGATAAAAATAGTTCGAAAAGAAAATAGAGAAAAGTATATTAAATAATAGATATATTAATGTGTTTAGTGAAAGTTGTTTCCACCCCGATTCAAGACGGTTTTGGGTTTTCTCAGAGGGTTGGGTCATCATCAGTTGCACCCCTCTGAGAAAATGGGAACAGGACAAAAACTTACTGACTGTCTTCTTACATTTTCTGAGTTCATATTTTACTGAGCACATTAATATAATTATAACATCCAAAATGTCATAGTGACACGAATATGTTTCGTTCAAATGAATATATAATACATAACTTGAAAAACTTTCTGCTCAAAACACATATGTCTGTTTTGAACCCCAGTTTTCAAGTTGCCAAAAAAATTCTTTTCCATAAACACATGACTGAATTGAACATCTTCATTTGGTTCTCAAAAACAGAAGTACTATCCTGTGTGGGGAATATTTTGGTAATAAGGTTGTTCCAAGTTCCAAACTTCATCCACAGGTAGAGCGTAGGTGGTTCCGGCTTGGAATTCAACATCATACGGTAACAGCTGGCGACGTCCCTAAAAGAACAATCATCATGAATAATACTGAATAGTGAGGTCAATTTTGACACTTCAGTTAATTATGATGCAATTATTACATATTTACATAATTTTTCTCTCACTTCGCTTCGTTACGAGGCGGTGATCATACATATCACAGATCTTTGTAGCAGCAGTTTCTTGTAAGGTCTTGGTCCCTTTCCTTCATAGAAGACTTTATGGTGGACTATCGAATGCTCTGCAATTATGCAATTCGAAGCTAGTCCTAAGCTAAGCTACGACGCTTAGTAGCTAGAAGGGCAAGCTGCAGATCAAATGCAATTTTGTTAATAATAATATCAGTAATAGATATTTCAGTATATACCTTGTATTTACGCTTGAAGTGCGAAAAAGTGAAAAGTTTTCCGTAATTTTGTGAAAATTTCTCACCTGTCTATGATCGTAAGGGAAGTTGACTGTGACCATCTTTTTGTTCTGAAATTGTTGTCATATCTAGTATTCAGGGACTGTTATCAAGTTGTAATTTGCTCTTCTTACACATCAACTCTGAAGGCACTTAGAGGAATCAGACTACAAATACAGCAGAACAAGACAACATGTAGCCTCAACTTTAGCCAATAACAAAATTGTGTCTCGTTTTTGACGCTGCGTGGCTAAACTCGTGCTTATGTGCTAACGCGATACACAGCGCAAAACGTAAAATCGCAGTGGGAGTCAGGAATTCTCGGAACTTCTCTGACGAGGCCCAATACTTAGTACAATCAAAGTTCATTCAGAAATAAGATGTGTTTAGAATACTCAGAAAACAAGCACGTGATAGTGAAATAATGAAGGAAGTGCCGAAAGTGAATCCACGAAAGTTAAAGTACATCTAGATGCAGCTCACAGAGTACGACTAAAGCTTTTGCCCAAGCGTTAATACTATAGATGGGTTTGACTATTCCGAGACACCGTAAGCAGGATAATCCCAACTATCAAAACCAAACTCGCGTGTCCTCGAACAAACGGTTGCGAAATAGTGTGCAAAGCGGGAGACGCAGTATAGGGTTGCGGTGCAAGACTATTTCAGCACGGAATCAGACGTAATTTTCAATTCAACCGACTCACGGGTGTGCAGTTGTGTTTCACTTGGAAGAAAACCTCGTTCACATCGTCGCGCAGCCACGACACGTCAATGCCGTCTCGTGCAGTATCTCCCCAAATCAATATGTTCTTTTCTTTCTTGCCCTTGAACTTCCAGACTTTTCCGATTCTTTCATCATAGGGCGGTTTATCCATCTGAAGTACTGTAAAAATATAAATTTTGTAGGGCATCAACGTATCTCTGATCTACACACTCTCTTATCTGCTGACGAATAATCAGCGAACGCTTCACTCAAATTGGGAAATCATTGGTTTTTGACTTTATCTACCTTGGGCAGCCAGTGCAGTCAAAAAGCTGCGTTTCATTTCAAAGTACTTGATTCTGTTTCAGAGTAATATTATAGTCTCTTCGAAATCGTGAAATATGTGGATACTCGAGTTGAATTAAAAACAATCTTTCGGTTTATTCAAAATTACAAATTCAATGAATGAGTTGGTTACTGACCTCTCTAAACTGGACTTCAACCTTGTATTTTTTGGGAAGACCGCAGTTCAGGGTAATATTGGCGGTAATCCTCATTTGTTTTTCTGGTATCGGTGGCAACTTTTTCTTTTTCGCGGAGATCAAGACAACCAACACTGTCAACTGGAAAAATAGAGGTTGCATGCAAGTTGGAATGGGACATATTTGTATTCTAGATTGAACAGGTGACTTCCACATAATATGGGGCATTACATGAACTTCAACAGTGCGGGACGACGATGATTGCACCAAATATTTTGTAGCACAATAACTACTCGAGAAAGTTGCAAACTGATAAACTGCTATCAAGCAAAACAAGCTAGAAATAAGTTTCTCCTACCCGAATTGAAGAGAGAAGAAAGTATTCTAGCTACAACAGTTTGTATTCTGAAACCAATGTATTATCAAGCCAATTTATTCTGAAGCCTATCTTTACGTGCTTTAATGTGTTCACATTCTAGTGTGATCTATACCTTCACGTTTTTCTGCGTGTAAACATTTCAGTTATCTTACCATGATTAACAGACGCATCCCGCACCACAACACTTTGTCGGCTTTCTGTAACAGATTCAGATTTTTCAGAGAATGCAAGCAAAGGATGCGCACCGGCAATAACTCCCTTTTCTGTCGTTACACACGATTTTGATGATCAACCTTAGTTGAAATAAAAGAATGAATGAGCAATAGAATAACTTTTGAATCGAGAACGTGCATGACCGAACTACATTTCAAATGAGTAGATGAGTTAAGACGTGGGAAAAGTCCCTCTTTTTTATGTACAGAAGGTGTACATTGAAAATCAAAAACATTTGCCTGCGTGGCGTGCTCAGAATGTTTGGAACTGACATACTCGGAAAAACAACTTGAATTTGTTGAATCCGTCCCAGAAATTCTGTCACGAGTGTTTATCAAAGTAAGTATAGTTTCAATTTTGTGATAATAAAAGCGCACTTTTTATATTATCGCATGCATTTAAAATACTGAACACATTATTTCCATTAAAGTGCGAATAAGATTGAATGCCCAATCGAATACACTGAGAGATACCAAACAAAATGAATTTTTAATTTGTTTCTGATGTTTTTGATGCAGTTTATCGGGTGTTCATGTTAAAACAGTTTCAGTTAACTTTTAATAAAGTCAATAGACGAGCCCTGCGAAATAGTGTGGAAACAGAGAGACGCTGAGCAGGAGAGTTCTTTTGCATACATTCTTTAGTGAATGAACAAGTTTTTGGCAGAAACTGAAGATAATAGAATTTGGAGATATATTCACGAACGAGAGAGCATGTAGGTCAGAGAGACACAGACTGCTTTCTTGTTCTCGTATCAAATTGCAGCATTTGGCAAAATTATGTCTGATGAGAGAATTGTTAATACTGTGGTCGATTGTCTTGTTTATTTTCGGATTGACTCATAACAATTATTATTTTAATTCCACACAAACTTCGAAACATACCTTCACGAAATCCGAATATTGCAAAACAATTATGAAATGAAAATGTTCTTTTTCTGTTTTGAAGTCCTGCAAGAATGAGGTAGTTTGAATATAATGAAATTCACTCTTCAATCTGTTTTGACATACAGATAACACTCGATTTTCAAATTCATCGATTGTTCAAATTACGTTTATGTTTCGCAGTTTGTTTGGCATTGAAACAATAATTGTTATGAGTCGATCACAAAATCAACATTCGGGCACTCTGAAGCCTGAACGCTAGTAGATACGCGAGGAAAAAACGCGATGTTGATATCAACTAGGGAAACAACTAGCGTTTTGAGGTACGGTAGCTCAGGAAAATGAGCGCAGGGTTACGGTAGCTTTCAAAATGAGCCGGCCGGAATATAAATAAATTTAATATAAAACGAAATCACACCAGCTTTTCAATTGAATTTCACTCTTGAATATTGTCATTTATCAAAAAGTATTTACAAGACTTTATCACCATCACATTTAACCTCAACACAATAGCAAGGGTGTTAAAACATAGAAAATAACGCAAAATCAATAAACATTGAATACAATACCATAATAAACAACCTTATACAATCATATTCATATCAGCAGCAATAAAACTCTGGTAATTGGTTCGAACAATTACATGTGACCAGTAATCGCAAACTACCATTTAATAAAATGACTACAAGAAATAACACAAAATTAGTTTTAACAGTAAAATGAGACATCTTTCCAAACCTATACCTCTGCACCATTTTGACACTAAAGCACTAACCATGTATTGTTACCAATTTCCATAATTTGACATTTTTATGGGAATCTACTGTTACCAAAAGAGAACTATCTATAATGTACAATTTACTTCGTGAGTGGTTATACCTATACAACAGACAACATTTGATTGAGAAATTCAAATGATAGTACGAGAGCAGTATGGTAACTACAAAATCCTACACCGCCAAGATATTATTATCAGTTGATGAGTTTAAAGTTACTAAAGAAGGACCGCAAGTTAAAAACGCATGATGTTAACGCAAAATATTGAACGAAAAAGTGCAGATTTTGACTATTTTGAAGGCGACACGCGACATGACTCGAAAAAACATAGTTTTCAGAAGCATTGAGCAACTCATGGCGGTGTAAGATGTATGGTGTACGTACAAAATGAAAACAAACCAAACTTCTGTGGAGATGGGAAAGCTGAAGGAACTGGTGGATGTGACCGGTCGCGGCAACTCTGGTCTTCTCGGAGGTGGTCGCTTAGCGGTGGCTGATGGTGCTGGCTGCTAGCGGAAATATTCCCAGCCTGAAATTGGTTCAAATACAAATATACGACAGTTAGACAGCTAATCTGATCTTTTACGGTCACAGGTGTCCCAACCAGTTAATCAGTTAAATCTCATCGGGTGTTCATTTCAGAAGTCAACAATAAAATTGTAGAGCATTTTCCATAAAAGTTCAGCGAAAAATAAACAAGAAAATCAGCTCATTATATTATATCGTTCATCATTTACAGCAGCGAAAGTGACTGAGTATTTTCAGACACAAATCTGATAAAACAAAGAAGCAGAACCCACCTCACTCACTAACGATCAACATCTTTGGATCACCCAGATTTGTCGTAGATTGTGAAGACCAGAGTCGGTTGCTCCACGGAACCTATAATTGAAATAGAAGTAGCTATCAACTAAGTGTGAACAAAAGTAACGGTCGCCTGTTATGCAGAACAGTAGTAACCTGAAAAGCCGGCTAAACTAGGTGAAAAAAATCAAATTATCAGTGGAAACTGAGAAAATCCATAATTTTTTAATGCAAAATCATAAATTCACACTCTGAATGCAATATAAATGGCAATTTTGAATATGCATAGCTCGTTACTAGTACAACACACGCTTTCTTCAAAGCGAACTCGAAGGAGAAATTGGATCATTTCATTTTAGCAAGCTCATTTCTAATTCTATTCAACTGGAAGTTATTCAACTTGAAAACAAGCAAACAAAAACACCATATTTGAGAAATTAACCGAGTGTGCCGGCTCATAGTTCCTGGTAAACCATAGTAAAAATTAAATACGAAAAATAAAACCACCTGAAGAGGTTAAAAGATGACAAATTGAAACCTACTGGTTTGAGTGTTGTCCTCTCCCACACTGTGACTACACTCCACGATACCCTCCTGAAGCTAAACAACCGTTATTGAACAAAAATATATGGAAAAGCAATTAAAAAGAAAGAAAACAATAATTAATGAAAAAATTTAGACGAGCGGTCACAAATCGATAAATTTCGGAAGTACAGAAAAACGGCACGCGTAAAAACCGGGCGTCGTCATTTGGCGCGTCGCAAGGCTAAAACTACTTCACTTCAAAGGAAAATTTATATTACAAGTTAACACAAATATGTTTTCAGTGTTTCTCATTGACATACACAATGTTTATGATTAACAGTGTTATCATAACACCCATTTCGGAGCATTTTCACTTGAGATAGATTGGACTGAAAAATCATATACAGTACACATATCTTAAACGAGATAACGAAACCGACAAAAGAAACATACAAAAAAGTATCAAAGTACCTTTAATGAAAAACATGCCCATTTTACAAAAGAACGATATGCGAATTGCAGTGTATATCCGATATCCGGCGCCCACCTACAGTAAGACCTTGGAAAACTACTAGATTTTTTTTTCAGACCTAGCGTATCTACTAGCGTTCAGGCTTCAGAGCAAAAGTTGCAACCTCACACAGTGTTCATACTCCAACTCTGAGAACTTACGACGGCGAGAGTCGTATCGAGGTCGAGGATACGCAGAGCTTCTTCTTTAAGATTCTGTATAGAGCATCCAAATTAATGAATTTTGTCTCTCTCCGGAATCGAACCTGCGAGCAAAAATTTTATAGGCCAACCGGTAACGACTGCTCCACAAGAGCCGATAGCCAAGAAGCTTTGGAATCGAGGACATGGGTCCGTACACAGCGGAAAATGATATATACAGTACACTCCCGCCTTTCCATTGGCGACGACTACATGCTATCTCGTTTAGCAGTCTGCTAAACGAATGATCAGGAATTATCTGAGTTTGATTCGGTTCATCTCGGAAGCTTTTCTTGTTAATCTTGTGAGTGAAAATATTGCGTTGATTGGGCTGATTATTCTTATTCTTCACATTATTCTTCACAGCGAAAATCTTGTCTGGCTTCGGCGGTGCAGGATGCGTGTGTTGATCACGGTGAGGCAATACAGTTACAGGGAATGTCAACATTGGTTAACAATTTTAACCTCAGATTGTGACCTATTACGAAGAGTGATTTCAAAAAGTTTTGTAAAGTTTGCCTTTAAAAACATCCATAGTGAAACGCGAAAGTGTACTGTAGGAGTCTCGGTATTAATAGCGTCGACTATATGAATCCAGAGTTTCGACGGAAAAACGACAGAATCAAACTAAAAACTCAGCGAGATAGGGCAACATACATTGAACTTGTTTTCAAAAGAACTGACCCCAACGCACGGAAACACATGAAACCACGTCTCGACAAAAAGAGCTGAGAACGAATAGCAAGGATTCAATTATTATACTCATCCTGAAAAGGTCCTAATGGGCTTACACTGTTTTTCAATTGCAAAAGCGTGTCTGCGTATCTTTGATCTACACACTCTCTTGTCTGCTGGCAAACAATCAACGACCGCTCGCCACGCTCAGACAAATCCTAGCCAATTGGCCAGCCACTTTTGTAGCGGCCCCGACGAGAGAGTGTGCAGGTCAGAGAGACGCAGTAGTCTGCGGCCTCATTGACCTGCATGCTCATTCGCTTTTGAGATGGCCACTCGCAGAAAATTGCTGATCGTTCTGAGCACTCAGACAATTCTCTGCCATTTAGCTAGCGTAAGAGCAGAGACGTAAACTTTACCGAACGCATTTTGTTGTTAAAAAAATTTATCTAGCAGCGTCCAAACTTTACGGCAGGTGGTGTGTAGTAGACTGTACATCGGAACACTGCCTGGCCTAATTCTCAGTTGGAAATGGGAATTCCATACAAGTTGATGAAATTTTATTGATTTTCTAGAATTGACATTCATTCGCAAATAGACAAGCAAGAACTCTAGTGATTCTGACGAATTTAATTTCAGGTTCGGAGAAAATCTCCAGTGAACATTCCCGTAGAGAAGGAATTTGTGAGAACTTAGAAATCATTGAAATAATCATTAGCTATTCGGCATTGGGTGAAAAGGGCCTTTACTACTATAACCTCTGAAAGTTTAAAACCGAAAGAGAGAATCATGCATTTGAAAAAGTTTCCTGAATATTTAGCGGATTACTTTAGAAGGATATAAGACGCTCCAATCTAAATGGTTTCCATTTTAGATAATTTCTTGGAAAAACCTCAAAATATTGTGCATCATCAGACTTGTCCGATATTTTTTCTGAAATGTCCAATTCTTCTAATTCTTGTGTCGCTCTCATTTGGAGCGCAGATAAAACTACCGAGTATTTGTATGTTTCAAAATCCTCTGCCACAATTATTTTCCTTTCAGAACATTATAACACACGTTTTCGCAGTTGAAAACAGTGTGAAAAAATGTGCCCAAAAAATTGTAGTGTGAAAAATTGGGCCCAAAAAATTGAAGTGTGAAAAATTGTGCCCAAAAAATGGAAGTGTGAAAAATTGTGACACATTTGTTTCTCTAAAGAGAGGTACTTTGCACTTCGTTTGTCTCTCGCGCGATAATGCTGTGATACTCTTTGACACAGCTCTCAATGATCCGTATCTTGTTATGGTTTCAAATCCTGCGGATCTGTCTCGCCTGTTCTTTCTCTGCGTCTCTTTTTCTAATTGGGCGATGCCCTCAATGCGCGCTCGTTTCTCTGCGTCTCATTGCTCTAATCGCCAATACTAGATACGGCGCAGTCAGGGGGGTATGGAAGGAAACATTAGTATCGCGCGAGTGGTTCAGTAATAACCTCTCTTGCTGGAACATGTACAATATTTGGAAAAGTGAAAAAATGTGCCCAAAAAATTGTAGTGTGAAAAATTGGGCCCAAAAAATTGAAGTGTAAAAAGCTGTGCCCAAAAAATTGGAGTGTGAAAAATTGTGACACAATTTTTTGAGAGATTTGTGAAAACTGCAATTTTTTGTGACACACTTTTTTTCAATTACCTGAATCGGGACACATCGATTCGATCGTTTGGTTTTTAGTTTAAACTTCAAATAAATGGGGACTACCCGATGTCCAATCAGAAATAATTTTAAAAAAGTGATAACTCTTCGATGGTTAAAAGTCTCATCCTAAAAATTTCATGAAATCACTAGGATTTCCTGATTTCCGAAACCATTTAGATTGGAGCGTCTTATATCGATTGGTGAAACTGAGTGGGGGGGGGGGTGCCAAATCTACAAATATTTGTTTCTCACCGGAATAGAACCTGCGAGCGAAGTTGTAGCTGGGAGCTGTGCTACGAGAACCGACAAGCTTTCGAATCGAAGACTTGTGTCCGTGCACGGCGAAAATTGGGATCTACAGTACCCTCTCGCCTTTCCGTTGGGGACGGTTATGTTCTCATCACATACATAATATATCTGGATTGGACGTATCCAGGAGGGCCACTGGTCCCGTACTAGGGTTGTTAAAAATAAACTCGAACTCGAAAAACTCGAAATAAACTCGAAATTTCGAGTTTCGAGTTCAACTCGAAACTCGAAAAACTCGAAATTTCGAAAACTCGAAAAACTCGAAATTTCGAAAACTCGAAAAACTCGAAACTCGAAAAACTCGAATTTTCTGAAACTCGAAAAACTCGAAACTCGAAAAACTCGAATTTTCTGAAACTCGAAAAACTCGAAACTCGAAAAACTCGAATTTTTTGAGATTGAAACTCGAAAAACTCGAAATTTTCAACAAGAAAACTCGAAAAACTCGAAATTTCGAGTTCTGAGTTCAACTCGAAACTCGAAAAACTCGAAAATTTCCGAACTCGAAAAACTCGAAACTCGAAAAACTCGAAAATTTCAGAACTCGAAAAACTCGAAACTCGAAAAACTCGAAATATCGAAAACTCGAAAAACTCGAAACTCGAAAAACTCGAATTTTCGGAAACTCGAAAAACTCGAATTTTCGAAAACTCGAAAAACTCGAAATTTTCAACTCGATTAACAACCCTATCCCGTACGATGTTCCTTTCAAGGCCTAGACGACCTACGACTTGCCTTTGAGTTCGTCTTGGGACAGAGGGTGGGACCTGGACGATTCCTATTTCCAGAACAGTTAGACGCTAACACAAATGGTTGGGTGTCCTTTTTTTGTAGTTTGATCTACAAACACATCAAGAAGCTGACATTTTAATGAGTCTGACACGTAAAAACACATAAGATCGTGAAGAGGGTGAGCAATATGTGTAGTATTCACTTCCCCAACCAAGATAGCAATGGGCTCTATCGGTTGAGCAGTCTCATGCAGCCAATTGGCTCTTCTATAGCAGCCCCGAAGTCCCAAAAAGATAGTGTGCAGGTCAGAGAGACGCAGACTGTCACAGCCTCCTTGGTCTGCATTCTCTTGTGTTTGTAGCTGATCAGTTGCAGGTAGATGGCGCGAATGTTTCTGATGCGTAGGATGAGCGATCGTTGATTGTCTGCCAACAGCTGAGAGATAGTGTAGATCAAGGATACGCAGATTAGCCGGGCACTTACTCAACCCGACCCCTACCGACTTGAGCCTAAAAGTTTTGGTGAACCAATAACTTTCCGTCTCGGCCTCCTTTGAAGAAGGAATCATTCTGTTTTGCTGTAATTCCTACGGTTTTTCGACCACGCTTGGTGGTCAGACCAAAGAGGAATAGAGCTAGATTTATGAAAATAAAGTTATTCCATTCAATGAATTAACAAACTAGTATCAATATGTACTGATTATCAATGTTGGTTTAATTTGTGTGTTTGTTTCAGAGGTGAAGCGATACTCCTTCCGCTTCATTTGTGTGACTTGAATAAAGATGTTCGAATTCACTAAATTATCGTTTGTGAGAACACAGAGAACTGAGAAAATGTGTCTCAAAAAGACATTTCAATCAAACAATTCTACCGCGTAGTAGCTTTTCAAAATTAATGATGATGATTTTGTACTCGTGAAAATGGAGGAAGCTCAACTTTCGATGCGATGCAAATTGTTATACTAGAAGTAAATTGAACAGTCACGTGAAGTTAGCACTCTAATGAAGCATCGTGCACTTTGTCATTGCACGTTTCTGAGTTCTGCTGTGTTAACATGTTTCACGTGACTGTGCAATTGACTAACAGTATGGAGGCTGTGTAGAAATGAACGCTATGATCTAAGAACATTGTTATTTCGTGAGGTATCCAAAATATGCACATTATAAGTAAATCTCAATATCAATCACAATGAAAAAAATTGTACAACACTCATCGAAATGTTTTCAATCTGGAGAGTAAAAAATACCAGGCCGTGCTTTTATTCGGTTTCGGTAAATTGGCGTTTTTAATGAAACTTTTTCTGATCATTGAAACTCAATCTACGCTGTGTACACTACAGCAAACTTGCTTAATCATTTTCTATGTTTTCAGCTAAAAGATACACAATTTTTCTACATCACGTTTAGTTAAATATTCATTCATCCGTGTTATGTTTTTGAATCGAAGACATGTGTGCGTACACAGCGGAAAGTGAGATATACAGTATCCTCCCGCCTTTCCGTTGGCGACGATTATATGTGTGCAGTTCGATCCCGTTTCTTACCGCTAACAACTTGACAATAATTACGTGTATTGAAATCAAAGTACAACTAATTGCTGGTCATTTCATGTTGTCAACTTCACAGAGATTCAATCTCAAACACAGACGCTTTTCATGCTGAGTCAAAATGTACTTCTTTCATTCATTTACACTGAAAACAAATCAATTCAACATCTTTATTTGGGTCCCAATAGCAGAATTTAGAGGCAGAAAAAAGTTGTGTCGCGTTTGTAGTCTGAACTCAGGGATTTGTGATGGAATCGATAACTCAAACGGAACTCTGAATGTGGTCATCTGCAATAATTTGAGTGTTTCGTTCTCGAATGATTATTCAAGAAAGAAACAACTAGTTTAAATTGTATCAATGGATTCGTTTAGTTTGAATAATTCATAATCGCGCTCTCGCGAATGTTTTATGGAAAAATTGGAGTTCTTGTTTCTCAGACAGAATGTTTTCCTTTTCTTTCTCTTCCTTTTCTTCTTTTTTTGAGCTTTTTCAGACTTTTACATAACCACGATTCAGAGAAGTTTTTCGCTTGTTGTTTTCGATTTTCATGGAAAATCAAGTTCTATAAACTTGATAGCAATAAAACACACCTCCTTGCGAAAAATAGGCTTTTACCAGGGAATATTCTCGAATCTTTCCGAGTCCAATTGCCAAACTTCGTTTATTGGCAGCGCGTAAGTTGTCCCCGCTTTGAAGTAGACCTCATACGGGGTCAGCATAGTACGGCCCTTCAAGTACAGATGTTTTGAATGAAAAGTATTATGAAATGTATTTAAAGTAAGCAGAGTAATAAGTGGAGGACCAAAACAAAGATGGGGGATCAACTCGAAGAGGTTTTTGGAGAACATTGGAGGAGAACTGCCAGGGAAGAGCGAACAACACAAAACGGCGAATTGTACTAGTTCTGATTCCCTAATAAATTATTGTATTGTACTGTATTGTATAATACGAGTTACAGGAAATATTAAAGATGAACCTAAATGTAAAATAATGATGAGAGATATAAACTAATAAGCATTAAAAGCTTACACTGAATGTAGGCATTGATCTGGGCACTCTTCTCCGAGCTGTTTCCTTGTTCTGAAAAAAAACCATAGTTTTGTGCAGTGTAGAACTTTCAGGTAAATTGTTTTATATCTTGTTGATATTGTGAATAGTTTAAACTTCGCGATTTAGTTTTTCACATTGGTTACTACAATTACAGAAAACAGTGAATCTAAACGTCTGTTTGTTGGTAAGATAACTGGCCTAGAATATTCGAACGATTACTGTAGAAAGTCATCGATTGGTGAAACGGAGTTTACCAAAATTCATTTCAGATATAAAGTCTTGTAACAAAAATACTTGCATTTTTCATCAATTTTAACTAAAACTGGAGAGAAACCGATCTTTTTCGACGGAATTTGAGCCAAAATGCGGTAGCAAGTGTCAGTTCTTACTTGAATATAAACAGAATGCAACAACTAGCCTTGTAGTTTTCTACTGTAGGAGTGTGCGTAGGAATGAAAGTAATTATACGGTGTCTGATCTGTCAGATTCACACGGGTATGACTCTTCTCTCTCTCTCTACATATTTCAGCCAGTATTCTGCGATTGGCCTGAGTACGTAGAAGAACGATCCCGGCATCTTCATCCCATCCTGCGTCTCCTCAATCACTACGCTGTTTCTCTGCTCTTACATAGGATGTTAGAGACAAGAAATACAGGTGAAAAGGAGGCAAGGCGAGAGACGCAAGATGGGATGACGGTGCCGAGATCTTCTAGCCTACGGACTCAGCTGTGAAAGAGCAAGAAGGTCAATAAGGCTGCGCAGACAGTTCTATGCAGTCTGCGTCTCTCTTATCTGCACAGTCTCTCATGGGACGACGTACCGGGGTGCAAGTGTGGTAGACTTCAAAGAATATTTCGAGGTATCCATCGTCGAGGACTCCGTCGTCCGCCGCATCAGCCCAAATGAATAAGTTCTTCGTTTCTCCCAGGTATATTCCCCAGTGCAAATATTTAGTGAGTTTGTCGTGGTGCGTCATCAAATCTCTCTGTCATTTCGATTAAGTTTAATATAACACATTATTCATATATGTATATATACATAATGTGGAGTGGTTTAGTGGTTGATGTGCCACCCACCACTCGATGGATCACAGGTTCGCGCCCCACCACTGCCCAACCAACACTTTTGGTATTTCATTCATTTCAGTTTCAAAGGACTGCTTCGATAGAGGTTGATTTTATAGTTCTCCATCTTTCCTCCCATTTTAGCAATGAAAACCCACCATTGTACGCACGATTGTACTGTCTAAATTTGAATGTCATTCTATATTCGATGCACAACGTATAAATAAATGTTTATATAACTATTACGCGAGTGTAATGGACCAGAAAAATAACGCTAAACCAAACCTCTTTCATACACTCAAAGGGTCACAGGTTCGATCGTCCCCAACACTTTCGGTATAGCATTACATTATTCGTTGAAAAAAACTGCTTTGATGGATGGTTGTTCTACACAGCCATGTAGTTCGCGAGAATCGGATTTTGGCGACAAAACACAAAAAACCATTAACGAACCTCTTTCATATACATTCCAATTGAAACGTTTTGGTGTAGGTCGCATTTTACTTTAAGGCTGGCTGTTATTCTCATTTTATCCTGAGGAATCGCGGGTAGGCCAAAACTATCAGCGTAGGTCAAAACAATCAGGGAGGCTACCTATAACAGAAAAAATAGGTTCTGGAAATAAAATTATCAACTAACAGAGTTTGGATAGAAACAAAATATGTAGAATTAGTCGTCTGAACAAGACCTTTTCTGAAGTTTGAACGTCTCTGAAAATCTGTAATGATACTGTACGAGTCTCACTAGGAATACAGAATACTGTATTCCTGATACCAAAACGGAAGAAATGACTCAATTGTACACTTTGCTTATTTTTAACGGGCAGTCCTGTATTTTCACGTGTTTTAGCTGGAAAAACATCTGTCTCACCGTGATTAAGAGACGCATCTTGTACCAGAAGATTGAAAAATTTTCCCCGTTTCTGAGAGTCTGAAGATTCACTTCTGTTCAGATGGAAAGTTGAGGAGAACAAAATTTTTAACATGTCTCAAACTTTGGATATGAGTCTATATTTACATGCTGGAACTACTCAGTCAGTATCCATCATTTGGATATGAAACAAAATAATTGTTTGAGGGGATAAAAAAAACATTTTGTAACATTGTAAAACATGCAAAAAAAAATGAAGACAAAAACTATATATTTTCATCGTTGAATGCCGTATATGAACGCATTTTTAAGTGCATTTTGCATATATGCGTTGTTCATCATTTCCATTAAACTTTTACATTAAAAGTATTTGTGAATGAATATTTTATCTAAAATATTATAAATCGCTTGAAATTTCCATTTCCATTCAAGCAATAAGGGTTTTCAATGTACTTGATTGAGTATTCATTCGAAAATGGCTTGTAATTGTGTTTGACAAAAGTCAAGTGTTTCACACTTTCCTTTTTGGAAAATACTCGATCCTCTCGAACACTATGATAGGTAAACTTTTGTCTATTCCACCAAGACTTTGACAGCGTGCCAAGGAGGTTTTAGATAAATGTTTTGTCTGAAACAGTTCTTTTCGGAAAGGGGCCCTGCCCATTGTATGCTGATGTAACAGAAAAGAACCATGTGCTTATTCAACGTGCCATTTTCAACGTCGATCGGTCTTTCAACTAGATCGACTCTGAATGAATGTTAATTCGATTGTTTTCAATGTGTTTTTCGAATAACTTCTTCATGTTAAGTCAACACCAGAAAACCGAATCAAAGTGAATATCTTTATTCTTCACACCAATAAAATGCAGGTGTTGCACACGGATGATCGTAATAATCTGGAAGTACACAAAGTTATTCTGCACATAATCCCGGCCAAATTCATAACAACATGACTCACTGGACGCAAAATTGATAAAAATAGATACTGTGTGAGGTGTCAACGTTCACATAATTGTAGCCTATAGTTTAACATCATTCTTACTAAGACTCCTACAGATCTTCGCACGTTTTGAATCCGTTCTTAAAATAAAGAAGAAAAAATATTTCCTGTTCAATTACTCGTTACTTTGCGATTAATGCACCGAACAAAACCAATCCTCCCACCATTTTCAATGTTTCTGGAATTCTTTGCTGTCCAAATTCCAAACAGTGGCTTCTTTTTCTTGCATATCCAAGGCATAGGTTGTGTAGCGTTTGAAATCCACCGTAAAGGGCGACAAACTGTCCTGAATTGTGTCTATCATGTTCACGAATATGGTAAATTGATAAAGAATTGAGTGACATATCAGCAGATAAGTTTCCTCACGAATCGAACCTTTCTCATTTCTGTATTCTTCCGCGGGCAACGGTTTCAAGTTGTGTTTAAGCAGGACGATTGTATGAACCGACCCCGTGTCAACGGTTACTTGAACTGCATTTGAAAAATGTGTTGCAGTTTTCAGGACTGAAGGACTGAACCAGATAATCGTCATTCTTTAAGTGCGTATTATCGTTAGATGAATGAACATTCTAGGCAGTTTTTTTACGAGACTTTTCGAACTTTTCAAGTTCAAGTTCATCATTGTTAGAGAACTAGATAATTTCCAATAGTAATTTGTTTGTAATTAGTAAATTAGTAATAAAAACGGAATAAAAATTAAAACTTAGATTCACTTCGCCGGGCTTTTGAGGGGCATCGATTGTGATCCATTCCTTGTTCTGAAATTATTTGGGATAAATAATAATAAATAATAATAATCCTTTCACGGCAACTATTTCAGCCGTGTGTTACTTTATTCATACTATAACAACTCATGAACCGTATCAGACGACTCAGGAAATGAGAGAAACTCCCGAGAACCTAGCCCCTGACTTTCAGCTAATTCTGAATTCAACTGGCAAAATATAGGGATGCCCAATTTACAGAAGTTTGGAGCTCGTCGGAATCGAGACTGCGAGCAAAAGATTGGTAGCTGCGCGCTAACCACTACGTTACGACAGCTCACTTCCGCTAAGGTTTCGAATCGAAGTCATGTGTTCGTACACAGCGAAAACTGAGATACACAGTACCCTCCCGCCTTTTCTTCAGCGACGAATGTCGTGAAATCACGATATCATGAGGGCGTGGCGCCGAACAGGCACAAGCTATGTGAGCATGATAGAGAGAGGCGCGATGCCTCAGAGTTTATAGATCGCACAATGCGAAAGACAAGTTGATACCAGAGGACTTTTGTTATATTATATATTTCTGTGTATTCTTCGTATTATTGTATATTATTCTGTTATATTCAATGTATGTAATGAACTAGTGTGGAAAGGAGTCTTCGGTTATAACTCACACACTTACACTATAAAACAACGACTATATGATTACAACCTTCACCGAAAACGATATCATATACTCCGTTTCTCCAATCGATGATCTGCTACAGTAACCCGTTTAATATTCGAGAGCCTTTTTCCAATGGATAATTCAATAGTTTGTTTTCAAAAAAATACGAAACCAAAACTTGAAAACTAAAAAAATGAAGGCTAAAGCATGGAAAAGCACAGACATTTAATCATGTGTGTGCTCTTTAATTTTGACGACTCACCGGCGTACAATTGTGTTTCACCTTGAAAAACACCTCGAGTAAAGTGTCTCTACGAAATAGATCAATATTTCCATCATCCACAGTATCTCCCCACACAAAAACTTTCTTCGCCTTCTTTTTCTTTGACTGAAACTTCCAAACTTTCCCGATTCTCTCATCCGTCGACCAGAAATCGCTCTGGAATGTCAGCAGAACTGTGTGAAACTACTACAGGTGTTTTTATGTTGACAATGTCCTCCCGATGCGGCGATCCTCATTGAAGCAGGACGATTGCCTGATTAAATTAGCTTAATTGACGCAAGATTTGCCCGTACAGGATTGAAGTAGGCTGATTATGTTGACCGATCCCGTGTCAACGGTCCTTTAAACTGCAATTGAAAAATGTATTGCAGTTTAAAGGACTGAGGTGTTATGATTGGACCACATAATCGTCCTTCCATGAGAGCATGCTTCTGATGTACCGGCAAGATGCCAACTGTTGTGAACGCATCGTTGGCGACTCCTACTATAGTGTTTTTATTTACTACTATCGGACTCGCGAAAAGTTATCTGATTTATTCAAGGATTTGTTACTCAAGTCGCCGAATCACCTATAACATCACCCGTGTTACCTCAACGTAATGAAAATGTTCGAGCGACCGAAACAAAACTCGAGTCGAAAAGGAAACGCGAATTGGAAAACCGTGGGAATACATCAGTTGGTAGCAATTTGCTGTAAATGAACAACCTTGAAAGTTGAAATCCGAAAATTGGTACGAGAAATTTTTAACAAATGTTGCATGTGCACTAGGTTTATATGCCTTTATAAAACTGTTCTTACTGACCTCTTTCAGCTGGATTTCAGCTTCGTATTTTTTGTGAAGACCACATTTCAGGGCGAATTTGGCGGTAATTCTCATTTTGTCCGGAGGGATCGGAGGCAGATTTTTCTTTCTCGCACGGGTCAGCACAACTAGCGAAACGAGCTGAACATAGAGAATTAGTTTTTTTTTTAAATGATGCTTGAATGAATACATCTCCGGTGATGTAACTATAATTTTTTTCTGATTCTCAAGCCAGGATGCACCAAATTCAAGCACGTGATAGCCATTTCGCTTTTGTTATGGGCATCGGTGTCATCTTCACGTGTTTTCACGTGTTTTCACGTGATCACATTTCAGTGTAAATCATATCTTCACGTTTTTCTGCGTGTTAACATTACCTTACCATGATTAACAGACGCATCCCGCACCACATCCAGGGTTTGTCGGAATTCTGTAAGATGTGCACGTTTTACAACCAAACGGCCTTCAATACCGTCTCAGAAACGATACAATGTTCTCAACAAAATCTAGGAGGGTTTCCTTTCATCGAAATATAGAATTTCGTGTTTTTGTGTACACGGTTCGATGAAATCAAACGAGTTATGAATAAGTGAAAAACTGAAAAGAGGTGAATACGTGAATACACAAACACTTAGAAATTTGTCATTAGGTAAGCAATGTAATAATAAAGACAAAAACTTGTGGTTCGACCGGTTGAACCCGCAACCATCAACCTTTTGCCTAAAATATAAAATTCACTAGTTTGTCCTAATATATATGTATGGGAAGATAAAAAGCGATTTCAATCAGAATACTGTATGTATTTATTTACATATGCCAAGTGTCGGTTCCATTTTCATAAGAACCCTATCAAAAATTCATGATGCATTCATAATTCACTACATTAACATCTTTGGTTTCAGGCCAGGCGATGTTTATGATGCATTTTATCAAATGTCAAGGTTACTGTTTACTCTCCAAATATACTCAAATTAAATATTACAGTAACATTTTTTCATACGAACCATATTCTTACTACAATATGTATATGGAACATGAGGAAATGTCCTTAGTTGTAAATTTTGTCGTAGCTCGTCCTAAAATGATGATGTGTTTCACGTATTCCAACAAACTTTATATTGGAGAACCAACATAGAGAAACTGAGTGAATTTAACATAACAACTATTTTATGCTGCTAAAAAGATAACAACATGTACTCTACTTCAACTACGAGAGAGATCTCATGATTTGAACCCTGAGATATAGAACGTCTCATTTTCACTGAGACCCATTGGCAGCGTGCAAGATTTTCGAAAGTCATTTCGGAGAGAAAATAGAAGTATTTTGAAGATTGGTTCTGTTTACGTATTCTTATAAAACCGAACAACTGGTAACGGAGATTTAGAAACTACATAGTGGTGAAAAAATGCCTGAAAAATTCCTTGGCACGCTGCCAAGTCTCAGTGGAAAAGGCCGGAACTATACATCTCACGTCTCATGAGCTAAAGTGGTTATGGTCTCTCGCATATTTTCACCCACAATTTCCACTGAATTTACAAATAAACTCATCAACCTTCCACAATGGGCGCAGATATTCCCTAATCATTTATGTATTACATTATGAACGAGAGAGCACGCAGGTCATAGAGACACAGACTTTCTGCGTGTCGTCGACCTACATGCTCTCTCGTCTTTTTAGCCCGTACTGTTCATTTAAAGATTGACTCATGGCAATTATTATTTCGATGCCAAACGAATAGAAAACAATCCTATCCGGAATCTAGACCTTTGGAAATGTATAAATCAAAACTGAATGGAGTGTGAATCGCATTCAATTGAAACTGTCTCATTTTCGCAGGGTTTAGGAACAAAAAAAAACGCAAAAATGTTGCACAGGTAGTACAAAACAAGCGAAAGGTTTCACAATTCACTCTAAGGAAACAGAGATTGATTGAGAGGTTTATCTTTGGGAGATGTCGAGTTTGATTGACAAATAAAGTGAAGAACATAAAAACCGGACGACATTATTTTTGGTTTATCATAAACTGAAAAATTCGAATTCCGCTCATGACGGTATGTTTTGCAGTTTTTGTGGCATTGAAAGAATAATGAGCATGAATGAGTCAATCTGATGATGAAAAACAATTCAAATCAAGCATAGTATTAATATGTCACTCCTCAGACATACATTCGCCAAATGCTGCAATTCTTTTTTTTTATTTATTTATTTAATACGCTCGAGGCGCGCTAAATGAGAAAAAAACATATATGAAGAGAAATGCATACATAGGTTGATGTCTGATTAGCAAACTTGCATTGGGGCCAAATCAATATCAGTCGCACGAAGAGCAATATACAAACACAAACTACGTGACAATTGTGACAAATCTGTTGAATATTAGCCAAAAATATAGCCAAAACAGTAAATTATTGGTGAAGACGGAAATTATACAATTCGAAGTAACGATCAGATACAAACTTTTGGTCCTTATAATGCAGTTTACGGAATAAAGCATATAGGTCTGGAACATAGCCACCATTGTCCCAGATTTGGCGAAGACGTTTCACCATTTTATCATGAAAATCATCAAATTCGACAATATCTTCACTAGCAAGGGATTCATCATCACTAGATTCTTCTGTGGGTACCTTTACAGGCGAAGTTGTTTCGGCGACGCTTTCTTTTGTTTCTGCGGGGGCTGGCGTAGTTTGTAGTGTGGTCGGAACAGCTGCGGTGGCATCTCGTTTGGCCTGTCTGGCGAGGAATCCGGCCCTTCGCTGCTCCGGAGTTTCGAACTTGCGAACATGGAAAGTAGACAATGACGAATCACGTTTCATAGCATCAGATAGATCAATAAGACGGGGAAAGGGTACATCTTCTTTGATAGATATTTTGAGTGGACGTGGAGATTTATCTTGACGAAGTTTCCCCAAACGGTGAAGTATATTGATGGACAAAGGAGAGATAGAAATCAAATTGAAGATAGAATTCACCTTTTCAGTCGTATTTGAGTCCTCTGGGAGACCGTAGATTCTAAGGCAACGGCGATCGTGGAAGCGCTGTATCTCCGATTGAATAATAGTGGGAATAGACAGAACAATGGTGTCGAGTTTCTTGTTGAGTGTTTTTATTTCACTCAAAATGGTGGAAAAATGGGTTCGAAGTGGTACCATTTTTAGACGAGGGGTTGGCATATCAATCAATCGGGAGGGGTCACCTCACACGACCGAGACAAGGGGTGGACGGAATTCACTACGAGAACCAAAGAGCATGGAGATCGTTTCGACGCAGTCTGCGTCTCTCTGATCTGCGTTCTCTCTCGTTTGTGATTATATCTTCACATTGTTATTTCTACTAAATTTTTTCATTCACTACCAAAAATCGTCTGGAACTGTTCTCACACGAATACCCGAAACTGCATCAAGAAATTAGAAACAAATTAAAAATACGTTTTTGTTTGGTATCTCTCAGTTCATTCAGTTTCACGGGAACTTTAATCAAATGAAGTGTTCAGATTTTTTGCAATACATATTAGAAAAATTGCGCAAGATGATCACAAAAATTAAAAATAAATCTCACAAATATTCGTGACCAAACTTATGAGATCGCAGAAGTCTTCTCATTAATTCGAGTTTTATCAAAGTTAAAGTGGAAATTTTATTAACTACCTCTGCTTGAAATCTCTGAACAAAGAAATATGTTACAGAAAGCCGACAAGTCCACTGAGAACTGTGGTGCGGGATGCGTCTGTTAATCATGGTAAGCTAATTCTAACACGTAGAAAAACGTGAACAGGATGGTGCTATTGTCAGTTATACCTCCGTTTCACTACGGCATAAACTAAATTTCGAACAATTTAGGTGTGAAAGGCTTCATTGGTGTGAAAGGCTTCATTCAACAACAGTGTGCAACAACATACAACCAATGACAATTCGATGATCCGAAACTTTACAAAACATATACAAACATTGAAATGTATAAACAACAGTACAAATCGAAAAGGATCGAAGAGCATTGAATGAGACAGGGGAGAGAGAGAGAGAGAAAAAGAGCAAATAATAGATCGAAATCCCTGAAAGAAGCTGAAATCTAGAGAAAACCTATCCAGTATGTCGAGAAATAACCTAGCAAACAGAAGACTGATCATCGAATATTTGACACTTCCAACGTTAGCTTGCGAAATTCTAACATTAAACCTGGTGCGCGAAATGGCATCACCACTACTGATACGAACTTTGTGCTGTTATTCTCAATAATAAGAACTTGTAGGCTCACGTATCGGATTAGAATGGGTTAACCTTGTTAAGCTCGAGAGGGACCTTGCAATCAGGCTATGCTATTTTGGTAAGTTGTGTAATGATCTCAAATCGAGCGCCCGACGTTTGCACTCACAAAAAGTTGTACCTATACAGTTTTATTATCAGGAAGTTCCATTTGTGCGTCCAAGCCCCTTCTACCATTATCTCTCTACATTGGGGGAGGGTGGGCGGGACATAACACACACTGTTGACGAAAAACCTGGATAAAGAAAAGCTCGCTTGGAAACTCGCTAGTTCAGTTCCACGACTGAACTTCCGGGTCTCCGTGGCGAGACCCTTAATGCTCATTCAGCCTTTTTCACACTTACTAAACCGTTCGAAATAGCACTTATACCTCCGTTTCACTACGGCATAAACTAAATTTCGAACAATTTAGGTGTGAAAGGCTTCATTGGACTACAAAGCCGGGGGGCTACAGAAAAGTGGGAGACCGGTTCATTTAGTGCATGGCAAGGCAACCTTTTGCCAACGTTAGAACTACCTAAGGACAAACGGGTTTCCTTTCTGAAGTATGAAAGGCCCTGTGTACGTTAGCGAGCGACAATTTCTATACTCAATACTCGTTCCAAAGCCATGGATGAGAAAAACGGAAAATGTCACTATGCGGTTGAGCAACAAGAACTAGATTGCGCGGCTATCGCTCAAAACAGTCGCCATTTGCTGAGATCTATTCCGCTTTTGGGAATACGTAACGAACGATACAAAAACAAAAATTTAAAAAAATTTAAAAAATTTAAAAAACCTCTAGCTGAAACCAAAGTCCTGATCGGCCGGAGTAAGTAGGTGACTTCTATCGTCCTTAGCAATCTCTTCCAGTCTTACAGGTGAGTGATACTGGTCAACTTCGCCCTTCTAGATCTGGGGCCTGAAATAAATTCCGATCATTTAAGTTAATTTCATGACCGCAACTTTGCAACACAGGAGCGACCTTCCGTGATAAATAAGAACAATGCGAGACTATACTCAAAATAACTGCACCACCATGATAGACAGAGGGTGTCTATTCTTGAAACTACAGACAACTGATAAATACAATTAAGGAATCTTCAAACTACATTGAACGTGTGCGCCTGAGTCTGGTAAGAAGGTAATCTAAACGGTTGGTCTGTAACCGCAACAACTACTGAGGAAACTTTGACTCAAATAGAATGGACATTCTGAACATTCAAAAACCGGCTCTTTTCACCCATGGAAGGGAATCAACCACTTTGGTTCAAAATATAAAATTCTCAATTTTATCGAAAAAGGATTCCTTGTCCTTCTCATAGGCTCTTCAGTGAATGCAGATTTTCAATATACGTATACGAACAAATCTACTGCCCTCCGCTAATTTTATCTTCTAAAGAAAGTCAAGTGAAATCGACATACATAGCGTATAAAACACGATGGGAAAGACCGTACAAAACTGCGCCGAAAATGCCCTCTCTGGGCCCCAGTTATCGCTCCGAGAAGCAATATCGAAACAGACATCGAATTAAGTGGTTAACTTCAAACGGTTACAGGACTTGACTTCCTCGAATGAGCACCGAAAAGTTGCGATTCCCCATTTTGAACGGGTACACCTAAATGACAATACATTCGAACCTTATCTGTCATGACTTACAATCATGGTTGGTGCCTACGTTCTATCGACATTGACCAATGCTCTTTGGCAGATTTCTATGAACACCTATGAGAATCCATAACCGGCGACAAAGATAGTAGCTACTATATGTTTTCGCATTTTTCGGCCCCACATACTAACTTTCCGGTGCTGGGTGTTGCTATGCCCACTTTTCTCGACCTCATTTAGAACGATTTCACGTATGGGTTCGAGAACCGGTCAATTCTGGGTTGGAATTTGGAATTTAAAGAAATTGGTTCAAATGACGAAATTTTACGGAACCCGCACAAAGTGTCTCAATCTCAAAGAGATAAATCGGCACAGAGAGCCGAGAGAACAGAAATCAAAAGTCATCGAGAGTCATGATAATTTCCAGCGAAAGGCATCGAGAGCCAAAATCACTACCAGTGGAAGGCGTCGAGAGCCGTAATAACTACCAGGAAAGCCTCGAGAGCCACAATAACTATAGGTAAAAGGCGTCGAGAGCCCTAACGTGGCATTGAGAGCCAATATTCAAATCGTACAGAGAAAGTACGAAACGACAATTTAAACATTATTACCGAGGGTTTTAGGACAAAACATAGTAAACTCGCGAAGGAATGGAACTATCCGTTATGTGAACTTACGAAAACACACCCATCCACACACGGGGTCTCTGGTAATAGTAACGCACCTCACAGTAATTTTCAAAAGTTTAAAGAAGAAAATAGAAACGCGAACAAAACAGGCACAATTGTGGGAGTCCATAAATACCGCAGGGGGAGGGAAGGGGGGTGGTTGTCCAGTGGGAGCAGCAGAAAGGTGGTAGAAATAACGATCAGACTGGCGTAGAAGATTAGTATCAGCGGCCTGGCTAGCGGTAAATTAAATGCCAAAGACAAGGGCGAAATCTATTTTCAGCGATGTCATCCGTGGCGTTGGCGTGGATGTCGACGAATTGATGATCTCTGACTTTCGTGGAGCGACGGTCTTCGGTGTGATAGCACGGTAGGTCAGGAATAACAGTGCACAGTATAACAGGGTTGGGGTAGGGTGAGAGAAGTTCCGAAGTCAACTGCGATTTACCACAAGTGTAAACGAAATGTTAGCCTGAACATTGGTTAAGAGAACCAGCATAGGGAAAGTCAACCATTATGATCAAACCTCGAGCGACGAGAAAATGCTCGAAAAAGCTTTTACAAATTGCGGAAAAAGAGACCTATGATGTAAATAAGTTGCGTGGAACGCCCTACTTAGTGCACACAAAAGGGAAAAATGCAAACAAAGCCAGTAAGAGGGAAATTGCCTCAAATACGCCAGTGAAAAAATTGGATTTAAGTTGATGAAAATTAGCGTTGAACTGCCAATTTTAATAATTTTGGTGAAAAGTGACTGAAATGGGAAAATACCGGCCGAATAGAGATTGTTGAATGAAGCGGCTGGGGAGGGAAGCCGTATGAAGAGTGTAACGTACTTAAAATACCATTAAAACGCAAAATAAAATAACATAACACACACTGTTGACGAAAAACCTGGATAAAGAAAAGCTCGCTTGGAAACTCGCTAGTTCAGTTCCACGACTGAACTTCCGGGTCTCCGTGGCGAGACCCTTAATGCTCATTCAGCCTTTTTCACACTTACTAAACCGTTCGAAATAGCACTTTATCAGCCTGAATCTGGATATATTTGACCCATGAAGAGTTAATATTTAAGGTCACCACTCCATCCGGGTCGGGTTCACATACATAATAAGAACTTAATAACTTTATGACCAGAATGTGATCAGGTCTCAAGGTTAGGTTGAACTCACTTTGCGACGGCACCTGTATTTTATGTTTTTGCACCTTATCTGCAAGTTTTTCAGCTTGTTTTTGTGGTTATTTCGATCTCCGCTAAAAAGAAAAAATTGCCACCGATACCAGAAGACCAAATGAGAATTACCGCCAGTTTCACTCTGAAATGCGGTCTTCGCGGAAAATACTCAGCTGAAATACAGCTAAACGAGGTAGGTTCTGTTACTGAACTTGTGAAACTCATTCCTGGATGGAACAGTTTTTCAGAGAAGTCGATATACAGAACACTTTGAAACCGGAAAAACTGTTAAAATTTTATTTGAAACTACTTTGGAATACTAAGTTGAACCAGGGTCTTTCCTAGGTTCATAATTATTCAAGCAATCAGTTCTGGTACATTCATTGAATTCTCGACGCTTTAACATCATATTCTGGATAATACATGTAATTTTCCAAAACAGAATTTACGCACTCGGAAACTTCTGACCAACTTTGCTGAGTTTTCAGACTGATGTTTTGTCGAAGGATGACGAGATCGGGAAAGTTTGGAAGTTCCAGTTGAAGAAAAATAAGGCGAAGAAAGTTTTTGTTTGGGGCGATACCGGCGATGATGGGCTTTTCGGGGTATTCCATAATGACCTTACTCTTGAAGTATTCTTCAAGGTCAAACACAATTGTACACCGGTGAGTCGCCAGGAAGGCGGGAGGGTACTGTAGTTTCCGCTGTGTACGCGTGGTATGTTTGATTCCAAAACTTATCGATTACGCTTTCTGGTAGCGCAGTGGTTTTCGCTCTGCTACAAGACTTTTACTCGCAGGTTCGATTCCGTCGAAAGACAAAAATCTATCAACTTGGCACACACTATAGCTGTGATCCGCATAGCTAAAGTGTTCACTTTCCCAAAAAAAGACGGACTTGAATAGATTGAATTATGCGAGGCGAACAGTCATTAAAAAAGAACGATTATGTGGACCAATCCCGCGACATCGGTCCTTTAAACTGCAATTGAAAAATTTATTACGGTTCAAAGGACTGAAGCGTTGCGATTGGACCACGTAATCGTACTCCTTTCACTAGTAATTATACGAACTATTGGTAGCGGGATTACGAATGTAATCAACTTCCTTACAAATTTGTCTTAATTTGCTATCACTCTCTCGCTTTTTTTTCATTCGCCAGAAGATGAGAGAGTGTGTATTAAAGTATCAAACCAACCGAGTATCGGTCAATTGATAGGTATAATAAAATACTGGATTGCGTGTGGATTTGGCTCCAAAGTACGTATGTCACAGGATCCCGGCCCATTCATCCCATCCTGCGTCTCCTCGAACATACGCTATTTCTCTCCTGTTACATCCCGCCGGGATGTACAAAACGAGAAATAGTGAGGCAGAGTGAGAGACGCAGGATGGGATGAAAGTGTCAAAACTGTGGATTATGTCATCGCGCTTTCATTTCATTTACGTATGTTATCTGTTTGTAAATTTCACACTTGAGTAAGTATACTCCGACTCTAATCCTCTTGAAACATTTCAGAATAAGAAATGGATCACAATCGATGCTCCTCAGAGACCCAAACAAGTAAATAAATTCGCTACATTGAGAAATATTTGATTGGATGTTTTCCACTTTCATATTCTCTAACAATGATTAACACAATAATTTGTATTAGTTTAAAGAACTCTCACACTAAGAAATATACCTGAAACATTTATTATCAGTGTTACGCACCACGCTCCAACTCTTAGCGTGCATACCAGTGTATTCATCAGTAATAAGGACCTTACTATAAACCTTGAACCTGAGGGCAGTTATCAGGATCGCAAAATAACAATGCGTTTGTTGACTTATTCTACGTAATTGAATCGAAAATTAGTTTTTATTGTGCGAACATATTCGAAATGTGTGAAGTAATGAAAAGACAACTGAAGTGAAAAACAAAAACATAAACATAATCACTACATGCAGTTCAAATTTAAAATCGCATGTGAGCCTGAGGCCCCTGAAGGACCATACAGAAGTGAAGTATTTATTAAAAACTGTTATATTATCTTTTCTTTCATCCTGACTGAATATTTCAAAATGATTGAACCGTATACTGCGTAATCAAACGAAACAACAGTCTGATTACAAAACTTCAAGTCTTTCCAATTACGTTCGTGTTTCCGAAAACGTAAACAATTTCAGCATTTTATTCTGATTCTCTTAACAAGGAGTGTCGAAGAATCGTTTTGACAGAGCTGAAGTCTGCGGACTAGGATCACCATAGCACTTTTCTGCGCCTTTACAAGGCTTTCTTTGTTGTTTTTGATTTGACTGTAATATTGTTCAAAGTTATTGTGCTGTTTTTCAGATAGTTATGTTTACCCGTGTCGAACACCTGCATCTCATTTCTATCAAGAATAAATACGTTCAATTCGAAATGATTTTCTGTTCATAACCTGAGAAAAAAATAAGAATAGTCGAATTAGCATCAATTCGAAGCTATTCTACTCGTATTCAGTAAACGAGTAAATGTACACAACGTTGATTGTTGAGGCCAATGTAGAGTGTCTTTCGCCTTTTTCCTTGGCTGTGTGCCAGTGAAACTTTGGACGAGAGTTGTTGATAAATATCGTGAACGGAACAAAATTTTTAATTTTTCAAAAATTACCAGTAACGCACATTCTAGATTGCCCAATTGCCAAACAAACTGCTGAACATAGAGTGAATCTGAACATTTGAGGAATTTGAGAAAAAGAGTGTGAATTGTAACTAAAGAGTGAATTACACTTAGTTCGAACCAACTCTATTCGGTATTATTTTGAAACAAATCAAACCTGAACGTTGCACGAATATCAAGAGAATCGAAAGTTTAAAGAGCTCCGAAAGAACAGTGATTGTTTATTTAAGAATCGAATGTAAGGGAACCACAAGTTCAATTGATAAATACAAGAAAACAACGAAGCCTAAACCGCGTGAAACATTATTTCTATTTCATAATAATTTGGCAATATTTGGTTTCCGTTTATGGAAGTATGTTTTGAAGTTTTTGTGGCATTGAAAGAATAATTGTTATGAGTCAATCATAAATTGAACAAAACAATCGACCACAGTATTAATAATCTCTCCTCAGACAAAATTTTTCCATAATGTGCTGCAGTTTAAGACGGAATCAAGAGCGTATGGAGGTCGATTAGACGCAGTCTGCGTCTCTATGACCTGCATGCTCTCTCGTTCGCGATTATATCTTCACATTCTAATTTTTCGTTAATTTGTTCATTTATTACCAAACATCGACTGAAACAGTTTTAACATGAATACCCGAAACTGCATCAAGGAATCAGAAACAAATTTTAAATCTATTTTTGTTTGGTATCTCTAAATTCATTCAGTTTTACGGGGAATTAATGTAAAGTGTTCAGTTTTTCAAACACATATTAGAAAAATTGCGCAAGATCATCACAAAACTTATGGGATCGCAGCAGTATTTCTTTTAAAGCAGGACGATTATGTGGACCAATCCCATGTCAATGGTCCTTTGATCTGCAATTGAAAAATGTATTGCAGTTTAAAGGACTGAAGTGTTAGGATTGGAACACATAATCGTCCTTTTTTGATGACCAAAGGCAATGTGGAATTGTTTTCTTTGCCACTTTTGCTTGAATTCTCGGAATAACGTGAATCTGTTACAGGAATCCGACAAATCGAGTGATGTGGTGCGGGATTCGTCTGTTAATCATGGTAAGGTAGTGTTTGCACGTGGAAAAACGTGAAGATATGAATTACACTCGAATGTGGGCACATGAACACGTTAAGAAGTCTTATGTTCGTTACACAGGTGACACTGCTATTGCCAGTTTATCAGCCTCAATCTGGATATATTTGACCGTGGCAAAGTCTCATGAAGAGTTATTATTTGAGGTCACCACTTCACCCGGGTAACATTTTGTAGTTCACATGCAACATACCTATTTCAGCTTGTTTTAGTGGTTGTTTCGATCTCCGCGAAAAACAAAAAAATGCCACCAATACCAAAAGATCGAATGAGAATTACCGCTAGTTTCTTCCTCAAATGCGGCCTTCACAGAAAGTACAAGGCTGCCATCCAGCTAAAAGAGGTCAGTTCTGTTGTAAAATTCATTGGTAAAGTAATCTGATATTACAACAATCTATACAATACAATCTCTCGATTTTTATTCTTTTTTATCCCAAATCTCGAATGTCCTATTATTGGAGTGCCACCTATACCAATGTGTAAAAGATACAGATGCAAATCAATTCAAGCCAAAGTGAACAGGTTTTCAGAGTACTTGACATTTGGGACAACATCACACTATAGTCTTTACTAGGTTAGCCACGATTTTACTAGCTGGTTTCTCCGATACTTACATGAGATGGAGTCAACGTTCTTCCCACATTTGGAAATTTGTCGCAAAATCCGAGAAAAAGTTCTCATTAAGTAAGCGGTTCATCGGTGACTGAAAAAAACGTCCCCCTATCATCTAACATGAAAATTTGAAAAAGTGTGTATATCGGTGTACGTATGCTAGAAGATCCCGGCCTCTTTATCCCGTTCTTCGTTTCCCGCTTTGCCTCAGTTTTTCTCGTATTTCTCGTCTCCTACATACCGACGGGAGGTGAGAGCAGAGAAATAGCGTAGGTTCAAGGAGACGCAGTATGGGATCTACCATACGTACTAGGGAAGACGCAGCAAGTGTCAGGCTGTGTCCGGTCTCGTTGACTTCTATTCTCTCACGCATTTGTGTTCGCTATCCGCACAAAAAATACTTTATGAATAGTCAGTTATATTCTCCTTGTGTACTGGTTGGAATATGTCTGAATTGAGTTCCTGGCGCGACATTATAGTCGTCGCCAACAGAGAGGCGGGAGGGTACGGTAGATCTCACTTTCCGCCGTGTACGCACACAACACACATGTCTTCGATTCCAAAGCTTGTCGGTTTGGTGCTCTAATATCGCAATCTTTTGCTCGCAGGTTCGATTCCGGCGAGAGACAGAAACTAATAAATTTGCCACCCACTGTATCCGGTCTATTGTCATTCGCTCATTGATGCAATTTCCAGCTTCTAAAGACACTCTTCAAAACGTACTATAGTGGGTGCCAATAATATAGGATTCTGTCTCTCGCCGGAATCGAACATGCGAGCAAACGACTTGTAGCAGAGCGCGACAACCACTGCGCTATTGGAAAAAATAACCAGAAAGCTTCGGAATCAAAGACATGCGTACACAGAGGGAAGTCGGATATACAGTAACCTTCTGGTTTTCCGCTGGCAACGACTATAACTCGTGTTTTGGTTCGAATAAAAAACTCGACGTTATGAATAGTTTAGCGAAGGCGTGGCGCCATGGAACAATTTTCAAACTATGCCGAGACATTCTAGAGAGACTTTTCGAAGGATGACGAGATCGGAAAAGTTTGGAAGTTCCAGTCAAAGAAGAAGAAGGCGAAGGAAGTATTTGTCTGGGGCGATAGTGGATATGATAAAGTTTCGCCACGTAGTAATGACTACCATCTTGAGGTGTTTTTCAAGGTGAAACACAATTGTACACCGGTGAGTCCGAAGGCAAACTTCTTTCCGAACCGACTCTTCCCGAACAAAACCGAACCGCTTCTTCGCGAACCAGTTGGTTCGGTAAAAACCGAGCGATTTGCGTAATAAAACAGATATGAACCAAACCTAACCTTAATTTGTAAAAAGTGGGGGACCAGGAAGTGTGTGAGTTCTGTTCGGTTTCACCGTTTTCTGCAAAAAGTGAACAATACGATGTTGTGAATTGCAACAAAAACAGAACAATATATTTGTTTGCACAACGGTTCACAAGGTTCTTAGGGGAAACCACTATGCACTTTTACGTTCAAGTTATACTTTGTATATTCTGTTTCTTGTGAATCGTTGTGCAAACAAATATATTGTTCTGTTTTTGTTGCACACTCATTCACAACATCGTATTGTTCACTTTTTGCAGAAAACGGTGAAACCGAACAGAACTCACACACTTCCTGGTCCCCCATTTTTTACAAATTGTTCTCTTTTTGCTAGTTGTACTAGTACAACCACTTCTAGAGTTGACTTAGAAAAACGATTTTTGAATAGTGGTGACTATAAAACATCCTGATATCTGAAAGTTTCAGGTTTTCAAACGGTGTGATCCTGAAACATTCAAAAAACAGCTTTTTTCCGCTTTGGTAATTGAAATCTGAGTATTGTGAAAAATCTGCGTCATTACAGTAAGAAAATATTTTCTCCATTGGCGCGAACGGGCGCCAGCCATTGGCGCCAGATACAGAACATGTTACTGTAATTAGTAACAAATAACTTGGAATGAAGGGCCTCGACCAATTAGCACAATTTCCGACAGTTTTTTGATTCAGAAACCCTATTTTCAATTTTGGTGCCAATTGGCGGATAAAATACCGTTTTGGCGCAGAATGTCGAAGAAATATTGGTACCCAAGCCGTATTCGTTAACTATGTTCATCGTTTGGACATCTGTGGAACATTTCGCTCGTTACCCTACTTGCCTGGCGTTGTTCTAATTTGGCGCCACTGGGCGCCAGCGTTTGGCGCCAAATATAAAGTTACTCTAATTGGTAACAAATAACTTGGAATGAATGACCTCGACCAATTAGCACAATTTCCGACTGTTTTTTGATTCAGAAACCCTATTTTCAATTTTGGTGCCAATTGGCGGATAAAGTACCGTTTTGGCGCAGAATGTCGAAGAAATGTTGGTATCCAAGACGTGTTCGTCAACTATGTTCACAGTTCGGACATCTGTGAAACATTTCGCTCGTTACCCTACTTGCCTGGCGTTGTTCTAATTTGGCGCCACTGGGCGCCAGCGTTTGGCGCCAATTATAAACCATGACACCAAATTTCCAGAGAAGGCTGGGATTCACTAATCTAACCTCCGTGCGAAATTTCGGAGCATTTCATCCATGGGAACACACATTTTCCAGCTTCTTGCGCCTATTGGCGCCCGCGCCAAGCGCCAAACGAAACATGACATCACCAAACTCCTTGGGCCGCGCTAACTTTGGGGTTTACACATGTGTGCCAAATTTCAGCCGAATTGGTCCAGTAGTTAAAAAAATAATTTTCTATGCGGACATTGGACGAGGGACGAGGGACAACGGAAATTTTCATAACGACACGACAGCATAACTTTTTTTAACCTTCTCCGATTTTCCTAATTTTTTCACACAACATATATTCAATAGATATCTAGCTCTCTCTTTTTTTAAATTTCGAAAAATGTTTTATTTGAAGACTTTTGTGGTTTGAAAGCCAAAAATGGGTGCGCAATGGCCAAACCAAACACAACTCACACGCAGCGCTTCGCGCTGCGCGCGATAAACGTTACACAGTCGGTCAACTTCAGCATTAATTGCCTAAATTGGCTCGGTCTCACCTCTGTTGGCTTAATTTTGGTTCGGTTTTAGAGCGAACCATCTGGTTCCGGAAGAATCGGTTTTGTGTTGTCTCGGGAAGAAGTTCACCGAGTCGTCAGAATCAAAAAAAACACAGACATGTTTGAATATCTGTGCATTCACATACTATAGTGTTCATTATTCCATGAAAGAAGGGACTGATTAAGCGAATCTCAGAACTATAAGCCCCAATTTTCTGGAATCGCCAGCGGCGTGGGCTGCAATCATTTCTCTTTGCTCATATCCTCAATCGTCTGTGACGTTTTACAACTATGCTCCAATATTTATTCCTTCGAAACATTTCAGAACAAGAAATGGATCACAATTGATGCCCCTCAGAAGCCTGGTGAAGTGAATATTCATTGTATTCTCATTCATTCATAATTATCTAATTACGAACAATACTATTGAAAAGAACTCAGTAATACTAAACTATAATCGTAATAATTCTTCTGAAACTTTGGCAGGTTGCCGACGAGACTTGGAATGAGTGTTTTTCATAGAAGTCATATGTTTCCGCAAAGTGGTTGTGTTCGTCTTCTCTAGCAATGATGAAATTGAACAGCCTCTTACAATGATTTATATAAGTTTGAATAGTCTTGTAAAAAACCACCTGGAATATTCAATGATTTCCCGATAATACGCACAATAGGACTTGAATCCGTTACACTTCCCACGTGGAAGAATAGTAAAACACGAAATGTTTGATTCATAAGGAAACTTATCAACTGATACTCTAGAATTTGACGGCGAGTCGCCGGCGATATAGAGAAGTCGGCAGAGTGTCGCCGGCGGGTCGCCTGCGATCAATTTCAAGTCCTTTACAGTGAACTTTCTATATAGTAATCAGATACCTGAACTGGTAATTTTCTAAAACTAAAAATTTTGTATCTACTTATCGTCGTCAGAAACAGCGAGAGATTTACGGCTTCATTGTTTATGTATGCACTTGTCACCTACGTAAAAACGACAAGTGTATTTATCTGATTGACACATATAATATCCAGAATCAACGACATGAAATTTATCGCAGGCGACCGGCCGGCGACGCCGGCGACTCGCCGCCAAATTCTAGAGTATTCAACTCACATTTGGTTCAAATAACTATATTCGCTTGCATGACAGACACAATTCAGAAGAGTTTATCATTCTTTTCTGTTTTCTTTGAACGCAACACAACATACGCCTTGGACATGGAGGAAAAAGAGGCCACTGTTTGGAATTTGGACAGCAAAGAATTCCAGAAACATTGAAAATGGTGGGTGGTTTGGTTTTCTCCAATAAACTGTTCGAAACACAACATTTAGGCTGTTCAGTTATGCTGTGTGATAGAATAGGACAAGATTTGTCTAATCACATCACATTGTTCCAAAGTGGTGCTCCTTGACTGCTCACCAAACTTTAATGTCTCACAGATGTAGAACAGGACATCGTTATTAAGAAACCTATGAATTCAAAATGTTGGAACCACTGAAACTAATATGAAGGAATTCGAGAAAGCTGAATCACGAATTTTACCTACTTATAACTTCCAAAAACGTGAGCCCTTGATGAATCATACTAATTTGTACCATACACTAGGTAAGGCAGGAAGTGTGTGTACAGAATTTCCATTCATACTGACTGAAACAACATCATGTTACTATTTGACTCTATCCCAAAATAGTCTGAAAAGTTTTTGCGCTATAAAGTATTCACCCGAATTCTTAATTTACTAGATTGTGTTGTTTTTCAGATTGTTATGCCCATCCGTGTCAAAACATCTGCATTTCATTTCTGTATCGAATAAATATCCTCAACTTGAAGTGGTCCTCCGTTGCTTACGTGAAAGAAAATGACATTAAAGAACTGAAATCGAAAAAAGTCAAATTAACGTGAATTCGAAGTTATTCTACTCGTATTCAAGGAAGAATGAACTGTTTTTAGCGTTGATTGTTGGAGTAAATTTCAATAAATAGTTCCTAACGTTTCCACTGAGACCTTGGCGTCGTGCCAATGAAACTTTGGAGGGAAATTTTTGATAAAAACATTGCGTTCTGTGAAAAGTTTTTTTCCCGTACTTGAGCGAATTCCACATCAAAAACTAAACTCGTGAACGAAACAAGATGATAAATAGTAATCTCTTCCAACGACGAGAGATCTTTTGGGTTGAGCTCACGAGATACATCTCACGTGCCGTGAAAGGGGTTCAGCTGTCTCGCAGTAACATTTTTCGCAGCTTTTTTTAATTCAACTTCAACTACGCGTAAACGTCGAACATTGACAGTGTTGAAACTTGAAGCGAAATGTAGTGGAAATTGCGTTGAAGTGGAACTAACTCACTTTCGCAGAATTTGGAACAAAAAAACATCGAAATGTTGGACGACTAGCAAAAGCAGCAAAAGTAGCAAAAGGTTACAGTGCACTCTCTCCAGAAACACAGCCTCTTTTTGAGGTTTATCAGTAGGAGATATTAAACCGCCTGACGCCATTCGTGTTTCATAACAGTTTCGATGCAATATTTGCATTCCACTGATGAATGTTTGTTTTGAAGTTTTTGTGGGATTGAAAGAAAGAATGATGATTATGAGTCAACCCTTAAATGAAAAATATCGGGAAAGAAGTTCAATCGACCATAAGTATTAATGTTTTTCTCTTGAGACATCTGTTTCGCCAAGCCATGCGATTTGATCTGAACACAAGAGAGCATGGAGATCTGCGTCTCGCTGACCTACATGCTCTCTCGTTTAAGATGATATCTCCGAATTGTAGTTTCTGCCGAACTGTTCATTTACTAGAGAACGTATGAAGGAGAACTCCCGCTCAGATTCCACCCTGCGTCTCTCCGTTTCCATACTATTTCGCAAGGGTTGTCTTTGACATGTATTGGAGTAGCTTTTCCCAAACAAGCGCATGCTGTGTGGCTTTCCATCTAAGATGTGTTTGTAGTTGAATCCCGTTGCATTTTTTCCAAATTCGTAAGTTCTGGCGTGTTTTGAAGATCGAACTAGAACGAAGATTTGGAGTGTAATTGAGCAATTGAATTTCATCGAAAATCCACTGAAACTGTTTTCACATTCATTGATGGATACGCTGTATAAATTCAGTTCATTTTTGTTATCTTTCAGTGTATTCTTCATTAAAAAGCAAATTTTATTTCGAGTTCATCAAAGTTGGAGTGAAATGTTTTCTTTGCTACCTTCGCTTGAATTCTCAGAATAACGTGAATCTGTTACAGAAATCCGACCAATCAATTGAGTGATGTGTTTCGGGATTCGTCTGTTAATCATGGTAATGTATTGTTAGCACGTAGAATAACGTGAAGATATGATATACACTGGAACGTGAACACGTGAAAACACGTGAACACGCCCTATGTCCGATTATTCAGATGTTAAGCATGTGAATTTACGTAAAAGGACCCGATGCCCGTAACAGAAACGAGAGTGCTATTGCATGCTTTGAGTCGGTATTACCCTCACTTCCGCATCGGAAAAAATATATAGTTACATCACTTGAGACAAAAAACTAACACTCTACATTCAGTTCATTCTGCTGGTTGTTCTGACCTGTGCGAGAGAGATAAATCTGCCTCCGATTCCCCCGGATCAAATGAGAATTACCGCCAATTTCGCCCTGAAATGCAGCCTTCACAAAGATTACGAAGCTGAAATTCAGCTAAAAGAGGTCAGTTCAGTTACTTAAGAGGTTACTAAATTAAGAGAAACTAAGAAACACTATTTTGAAGTAGTCGACACTCACGATAACACTTGAAACATGTGTCTTTCCTATAGGAAAGACACATGACAGACTCAGACAGAACCTGGGGTAGTTAGAGGGGGACATAAGGGGGCGTGGCTTATTGGCTCAGGTTTGGCTCGAAGAATCAATGCCAAGCTCCAGTTTTTGAGTCTTCAAAGCGGCAAAACTGCAGTTTGGAGTGGATAAACGTGAATTTAGAGTGAAAAAATGAAAACTAGTGAAAAAATTAGATCTATATGCATATATTTCCTCATAATTTGTTAAAAGATGAAAAAGTTCCATTTTTAAAATATGGGACTTAGGGGGGTACTTAGTCCGGAGTTCGTTACCGCAAGACTTGGCAACAGATTTACCACGGCTAAGTCCCATGAGAATTGTCATAGTAGGTTCACTACGACTTTAATAAGACCGCTGATTCTTTTATCTGTTTCAGTGTTTCAAGGTTAGTTCACGAAATATTGCAACAACGTGGTGTTCTATTAGTTTTACGGTCTTCAGTTTGCGTCACGTATTTGCCTCAAGGTTGAAGTTCGAACATTTTGTGTTATTTGATATCTGTAACAGGTAACACGGTTGATATTGAAGGTTTTTTTGGCTTGAGTAACCAATCCTTCAACGAATCAGAAAAAACCTGTCAAGTTCCTTGAAAACTCGTTATTACAAATATTCCTTAAAATACTTATGTATGCTCTGAGATATAGTCATTCGAAAATCTTGGCACAATGCCAATGGGTCTCAGTGGGAATGAAACAAACTATATCAAGGAGGTATCAAGGTAAAATATAAGAGGGTGCGAGAGAGAATGCTACACCAAATATTTCAAAAATGCAGATTTCCTTTGTTCGAGTGTAAATTGTGGGCTGAGCATCGAAAATGCAGACGAAACATGGTAAAATGTAAATTCATTACTTGTGTGTGTAATTCATCGTTTTTGCACCGAAATGGCCTGGGAAATATTTATCATTTCTGAACCAAAATACATCCGATAAAATTTTTCAGGTATTGTATTGTAAATAACTTCGTGATTTCGTTTTCCACATTGGTTACTTCAATCACAGAAAACAGTAAATTTAAAAGTTAGTTTAATTGATCTCGAATATTCGAAAGATTACTGTAGAAAGTTATAGATTGGTGAAATGGAGTATACACGTTCCATCTTGCGGCTTTCACCCTCACTTCTTTCTTTGCATCTGGGTGTACAGAGCAGATAAATATAGTCGTTGCCAACGGAATGGCGGGAGGGTACCGTATATCTCACTTTCCGTTGTGTACGCACAAATGTCTTCGATTCCAACGCTTTCCAGTTATCTACTCGAATAGCGTAGTGGTTAGCGGCCTGCTACGAATCTTTTGCTCGCAGGTTCGAATCCAATGAGAGACAGAAATTTATGAGTTGGGCACCCACTATAACGTACGTTTGCGGGTTCTGGTTCTGTCTGAGTAACATGCGTACTCTGCTGTTTTTGTAGTTTGTTCTCTTTTTTAGTTGTATTTCTATAGTTCACACCATTCCTACTGAGACTCCTACAGTAACCATACAAACTTTCCAAGGACTGTTGCCATACAGAAAATTTAGTTTATCGAAAAATTCTCTCTTAAATCCAAACATCCATAAAATTCTCCGTTTAGATGTTCTTATCAGTTTTCAGTTACTATCAGTTTCGCCCTTGTCGTTCATAACCCAATCGACTTCGAATGCATCGATTTGCTCTCAATTTTTACAAAATAAAGGAAAAAACTAATGTATTCATTACAAGTTTTCTCATTTGCTGAAAACAGCATCACTTTATAAGCAGCGTCATAAGCCGAGCAAATTTCACATCTAACCCAATTTTTGGTTTCATCACATTTTTTGTCCGTTTCATAGGTTGATAACCGAGAAAATGTCCGGAAAGGAAAAGAGAGACCGGCTGCTCTTTATTTTCATCGGATGATTTTGTTTCAGTGTCAATTTGATACTAACAGAAATTTAGTTTTAGGTTGGGTTCAGGTCAGTTGCTACACCTTTCTGACGAATTTCTTTGTAGATGATTTGGGTGTTCTTTACTTGGTTCCAGTGGTCCGTTCGCACGGTCAAACCTGAATTCAGAGATCGTCTGACCCAAAATAACCATGACTTTCACTGGCACATCAATTCACGCTATCTGTCTAATTGTTTTTTGAACTAATAAAGATAATCTCAGGTTATCTTTATGCCTCAGGTGAAAATTTGCTCAAAATGGCTGAGCTCAATGTAGATGAATGCGATCATTTGATTGGAATTTGGAAGATTTGTGTGAAATGCGAAACCAACATCTCAGAAACACATTGTGAGTATTTATTCGAACAGCAATTTTTCATTTTCTCAAAATGAAAAACACAACATTCTTTCAAATTTGTTTTTTCTTGGGCACTGGCACACTTTGTGAGAGAAAACTTATAATTATTCCAGTTTGAATGTTAAATACAAAAAACTTACAGAACATTACCGAAACGAAAAACTTTTTTTCCAGTCAAACATTGCTTTTTTCGAACAAAATTTCATGACGATCCTAACTTGTCCAAACATGAATGAAATTTGAATTTAGAGATTCCAAAAACATTGCTGATTGCGTTTTTGGAACTGACACAATTAAAGTATCTGAAAAATGAATCATGACCACCAATTCGTGAGTTTAAGCCATAATGAACTTTGTTGGACGAAAATTAATTTCGCAACTCGAACGATATTAATTACAAATTATGAGTTTCTACACGAACATTTCTCTGTCGTCCAAGTTAACACCTTAGAAAATATCTATATGTTCGAATCTGCATAATAATGTCATTGTCACAGGGGGGTATATCTATGGCTGCAAGTGTCTCTACCATCACAATTGTCCCGTCCCTCGTGTACGGGAAAACCACTCTTGCTCTCTGGAATTCAGTGAGTCATTCAGTTTAATAACTATTATGCAAATTGGAGTGAGACTAGAATTAGCTATGAGTCAGAAAAAATAAGAAATTACACATAGAAACGATAATGGAGGTCCCTCTTTATGGTAATTTAATTGCAAACAGCCTTTTTTCAATTGCTTGGAGAAGCTCTGAAAACGATGTATTTTTACTATAAAACTGGGTGTTAACTGACTAGTTTATTCAATATGCATATGCGAAACCACGATGATTTCACTAATTCAAGCATAAACTTAAATGTTACTTTTCTAATTTATATGAAACTTTTTTCAGAGCAACAATTGATAACCAACTATGTGAAGAAAATATTTTCTACTGGTGGGTGACAATAATACTTTTTTTTGACCCAAAGTTCATCAAGTACATTTCTTTAAATGAGCTTTGTATCTTTTGACTGTATCTCAATGTTTTTGAATAAATATAGACAATCATAACTTTGTTTACAAAGTTTTAATTAATTTTCAGACGACGTAAGACGCGCGTATAGAAGATACATGGAAAACAATTATCTCAGTCTCATAAATCAAGTAAGTTTCTGTTCTGTTGATTCTTATATTTGTTCTCAATTAGTGTACTTTAAATGATTAATGTATTCAAATGTAGCTTTTGTAATCGACCTAAACATCATTTCTATAACACTAATAAGAATAGTTTCTCGCCCACAAAAAGCGAACATAATAGCGTAAGTTCACTGAACATTTCGATAAAACCATGCTGTATAGAATGAAGAACTTTCGTTGAATTGGTCTCAGTTTTTTGGTAACCTTTCTCCGAGGTTACGTTGTAAAGTAACCTGGAACTAACTAAACTTAAACTAAAGTCCGGTTACCGTTCGAACTAACGGTCAAAACCATATTTTGCGGTAAAAAAAACAGGTGACCGGTTTTTCATTAGGTTACCAATCGGTACCTCAGGTAACCTGAAAATAAGATCACTAAAAAAGGGTTGGGTTATCTAGAAACCCAGTATACAAAGCTGGTTTGAGTTTGCTTTATTAAGAATTTGCAGTCCAGAAGTTTTTCGTGGTCACGGGTCAATTTACCCTTTTTTCTGAAGCAGAAAATCAACTCGTGTTTTTTTTCAAATGGTCACGTCTCATACTTTCTATCAATGAAAAATACACACAAAACACCGGAAAACAGAGTTAAACTGGAAAACAATGTAATATCTACCATATAAGACGCTGCAATTTGTATGTCCCCACAAGAAAAACTTGAAAATCACTTTTTCGCTCATCGTTGTGTATTTTATTACGATGCATGAGATATTGTACTGTGAATCGCTGAAACGAATATTACATCAACCATGTGTAAAACCACACCGCCAAGTACATGCAAACATGAATCAAGATCATATACACAAATTCGATAGAAGCAAAAATGTGCAAATAGGGATGTGCA